>QEPC01010756.1:866520-885818 GCA_003113815.1 Sphenodon punctatus
ACCCCAGCATCCTGTCTCCGGCCAACAGTCCCATCCAACCCCAGCATCCTGTCTCCGGCCAACAGTCCCATCCAACCCCAGCATCCTGTCTCCGGCCAACAGTCCCATCCAACCCCAGCATCCTGTCTCCGGCCAACAGTCCCATCCAACCCCAGCATCCTGTCTCCGGCCAACAGTCCCATCCAACCCCAGCATCCTGTCTCCGGCCAACAGTCCCATCCAACCCCAGCATCCTGTCTCCGGCCAACAGTCCCATCCAACCCCAGCATCCTGTCTCCGGCCAACAGTCCCATCCAACCCCAGCATCCTGTCTCCGGCCAACAGTCCCATCCAACCCCAGCATCCTGTCTCCGGCCAACAGTCCCATCCAACCCCAGCATCCTGTCTCCGGCCAACAGTCCCATCCAACCCCAGCATCCTGTCTCCGGCCAACAGTCCCATCCAACCCCAGCATCCTGTCTCCGGCCAGTGGCTCCATCCAGCCCAGTGCCTGCCTCTGACAGCAGCCAATACTGGATGCTTCAGGTGAACCACAGGACAAACCTGAAGCAATCCATCTGGTGAGGTTTAGGGATGATCCTGGCCATCTATCAATGGCCCTATCTAATTAGTTCTTGAATCCAGTAATTTTCTTGGTCTCCTTAGAGTTCCACAGAGATGAGGGTGGGTACTAGGAAGCGCTATAAGAAAAGTCAGGTAGTGCTAGAAGTTGCCGCTGAAGAAGGATGGGGAATTTCTTTTCCTGCAAGAGGCTGCAGCAATCTTGCTTGGAGATGGTTTGGGTTGACTCAGTGCTGGGCTTGGAGCAGGGGTTGGACTAGGCGGCCCTTGTGGTTTCTGCAAGCCCTTATGATTCTAACTCAATGTTGGCCACCTTCAACTCTTTGCACGGGTCATCTGTGTCCCTGCTCCTATCCCAGGAGCTCTGGGATTGCTGGGTGGATCAAGGGCTTGAGGGGTGCACGGAGCTCTGAGGTGCTGTCCAAGGGCTGAATTAGTTCAATCTAATTTGGAGCTGGGTTGTATAGGGTGGCAAGTTGGGTGGTCAGGAGATTGGACGAAATAATCCAATGGTCCCTTGTGAACCCCAACTCTATGACTCCGAAAGCCAAATTAGCAAATTGAAATGATCCAGAAATAATTAGAGAAATGGCTAACTAAAGAGTTGGATTGAGGTTGGGGAAAGTTCAGCATTTAGCCCCCTGGCTTGAGCTAAGCACATCCGGCCAGACATCGAAACTCGAACAATTAGCATTTCCTCTTTAACCCGAAAAGACCATTGGAAAAATAAAATAAAAGAACCACGCACACACACAAATCAAAGGAAAAAAGAGAGAAATAAATCAATTTTTCCTCCAATAAAAGACACCCAAACTCTTCCAAAGTCAGCTGGGATTTAACAAAGCGCATTCAGGAACATAACAAACGCAGAGGGAGGAGAGCGCCTGTCCTGCGTAACGGCTGGTATTTACACACGAAGAGGGATGAAAGGATGGAGGCATAGTGTGAGAGAAGAGAAAGTGAGACGGGGAAATGTTGCCTTTAACAAATCAAGCCTTGGGTTATGCCAAAATTCACATGGCTGCTTAACTCAATTTTCCCCTCCTGAGACTAGCGGTAATTCGTACACACCTAGTGCAAGGTCATCGCTTTGGCATGTAAGAGCCCTGTTCTGCAAACACCTACACACATGCTTGCACAAAAGTGTGGGAGCCCCACTTCCAAGTGGTAATCCCCTTCCAGTGACCTGTCTCTGATCAATGGTCCCATCCAGCCCCAATCACTTGTCTCTGACCCATGGCCCTGGTGTTGACTTGAAGGCATTACTCAAAGTCCCATTTAAAAAAGCCAAGAATTTGCTATTTCTCCTCCAGCCCTTCCTCCCCCATATTATCCTCTCACTTAAAAAAATTCAGAGATACTGGGTGAAAACAGACATGCACCTTAACTCTGCTTTAACATTTCTTCTGCATGTTGCAGGGCTGCCTAGGGTGCCAATACAACCTGTGGCAGATTGCAGCCTAGTGGAGCTGCTACTCCTCTGCCTGCCTGAGTATGCATGTGCACGGGGCATGTGGAAGAGTGATTGAGGGAGGCTTGGCAGAGCCAGTCTGAAGTAATCCGAGAAGTCTAACTACAGGGTAATGGAGAGTGGGAGGCCCCTGACTCTTTAAGCCTGTAGGAGCCAGAGGGTTAGCCACACCCCTCTGGCTACATAAGAAGCAGCAGGCAGTGGCGAGGGCAGTCTGCCTCTGGAGACAGAGGAGGCAGGAGCTCCAGGTTAGAAGGCCAGACAGCTGGTGAAGCAGGAAGGGACTGGACCAAAGCGGAGCTTTTGGAAAGATTGTTGGCAGCTGCTGAACCTGACTGGAGAGGCCTAACTTGCAGGAGCCTGGGAGGGAGAAAGACCTGGCCACGCATGGGTAGAAAGTTGAGATGTTTTGTAGTGGGACTAATGGAGCCAGAGGCTTGTAGAGGTCCGAGGGGACTAAGTTCAGGTAGGGGCCGATTGCCCATCTGGGAAGGACTTTGGGACTGTGTAATCAATGTAAATAAACTGTATGAGTTAATTTCCTGGTGAGACTCTGTAATTTGGGACCTGATTCTGACAAGACTTATCACAGGCACTGCAACCCCCTTACCACACAGCCCTATAACCTGGATAAGAAAAGTTAAAGCGAGTTACATGCATGTGTGTTTTCACCCAGAGTGTGGCTGCTGTGTGGGTCCCAAGTGACAGAGAGGGGAGGTGAAGTGGCTTGAATGATCCCTTGTATGGGACCAACTGCTGTTGGTGAAAACAAGCAAGCTTTCAGGCTGGCCACACAGGCCTGAGGAAAGGCGCTGTGTGGCCTGAAAGCTGCTTATTCTCACCAACAGCAGCTGGTCTGATCAAAGAGATCATTCAAACCACTTTGTCTCCCTCTCTTTAAAAAAAATTCCCCTTGTCCATTGGGAAATCAGGATTTTTCTCCATGGGGGCTTTTCACCAGGTTTGAAAGCAGGGCAAAGAGGAGATAGTTGAGAAATGAAATTCTATCTTCCATTTTCCCAATGGAAAGAAAGAGGAAGAAAGGGAGACAAACTGAGGAGGAGCTTTGCCTGTTTGGGCAAATCCAGTGAGAAATTCCAGTTGGGATGAGACCATTAAGAAAATATTTCAAGGGGAAAACATCAGCCAATTCCGCTTCAGTTCTACTGAAAGCATAGAGCTTTGCTGCTAAAATGCTTTATTGGACCAGGTGTAATGTTAAATGCTTTCATCATTGCATCAGGATTGGATACAATGACCCTTCCGGTGGTCTAAGCATCCCTGGATTCTAGTAGACAATACCCTACCCCCATAGCATTTAGAGTTAAGCAACCCTGTAAATCTTGGCATCCTCAAGTCACTGAGCCCTTCTCATCCCCGAAAGCACCAAATGGCAAAAGGGATTTCCAAAAAATAAAACACAATTCTCAGTTACAAAAATAGAGATGTTTTTGCAGAAACAAACGCTTTTTGGAGCGAGGGAAGGAGATAGAAGAACGTTGCTTGAAACATCATCGGATGGAAGGGAAAACAAGGAGGAGCTAAATGGGACCAAGAACTAGCCACCATTTCTAGTCCATCTGGCTCTTGATCTGGAGGAATCTCACCAGGATCTTTCGGGCTTTGAAAGCCCACTGGCATGAGAACCCTCGTCCAGCAGAGACTGGAATCCGACGCTTTTGGGTTGCTATTCCAGTGGGAGATCAAGGTCCTATTGGGCCATGTGAAGGGACCAAGCTAACAGTTCCTGACTGGACATCCAAGGGGAAGAGGAGGGCACTCTCGTGGATTAGGAATAAGAAGAGCTTCCACACAAGCTCTGAATAAGTGCGCAGTGTCCAACTAATGGTCTCATCCAGCCCCAGAATCCCATCTCCAACTAATGGTCTCAACTAGCCCAGTGTCCTGTCAATGGTCCATCAAACCCATTTTCTTGCCTCTAACCAATGGTCTGTCTAGTTCAGGGCCCTGTCTTCAACCAATGGCCCCATCTAGCCAAGTGTCCCATCTTTGACAGCAGATGCTTCACGGGAAGCCACAGAGATTTAGGGACAGTTCAGGCACCTGTGACATGAGCTTTCATCTCCTGATCAAATTGGCCGATAGCCATCTCCCAACCCTTGTTTTCAATCTGTTGGCCATCACAACATCTTAGGGCAATGAGTTCTACAGCGTAACTGTGGTGTGTAACCATCAGTTTATTGACCTTGGAATTCCACTATCTTTTTGGCCTGCAACTGGCTGGGGGGACAGGAGCTGAAGGCTTTACTTTGTGGGCGTCAGGTTGGGAGGACGTGGTGGGTCATGGAGTTTGGCTTGTGGGAAGGGCGGCTTTTAGGAGAGGCTGGGAATGCACCATCAGTAGGAAGTTGTGGGATTCAACTTGCTCTTAGGAAAAATGGATACTGGGAAAGGGAGGTGTGACATGGGTCCTATCCAGCAGGGGGCAGGTCTCTGTGTGTATCACACTGGTTGTATACACACAAGGATAGGCTTGAATTCAGTCACTAGAGAAGACAGTGTGAACAGACACATGTACACACATACAAACATGCACACACAGATGCACATAGACACTCAGACACGTGCACATGCACAGATGTCCACATAGTACCAGGGTAACTATATAGGGGCAATTGATCTACACAATGGGAGAAACAACACAAATTAGTAGGGTGTAATTGTGAACTGAATCAAGAGAGGACAGTCCTTGGTTTATACACACGGACACACGCAGAGCTAATCCTATCTGCCCCTCAAGGTACCATCCCCCACCTCTGGGACAATCCCAATCCCACGCCCCCAGGACTCCAAGGAATGAAGGCAGCATGATCGGATCGTTGGGCAGCTGAAGGCAATTGTGTATGGGAAAGCTCTCCAAAAACAGACCTTGGCTGCTTTCTTGGAGCTCGGGGGAGAGGGGTGCGGGGGGAGGAGCTTCCCTCGATCCAAAAAGGAGCACCTGTTCTGGATATAGCAAACCGTTAACAAGCTTTAACCACTCGATTGTTCATACAAGCAACTCTTTTTGATTATTTCCCATTAAGACATTGTTTTTGCAGTCAGTTCTTCAAATTTACAACAAGACATTAACATGCTTTAATCATCTGTTTGTCTGCACGGTCAGGATGGTTAAAGGGGGTGCAACTATGCACCTTCCTCAGAAGCACGTTGGTTATCCGGAATAACTGACACAAGCTGAAGAAACTTGTGGCAACAAGGTTGAGACTATGGGGTTGCAAGATGAGCAAGCAAAAATCCATATCTCTTTCTTTGTTGTGCTACCTGCCTGAGGAAGGACCGAGTGTGGCACAAAAGCTGGCTTATTTCCAACAACAGTTGGTCCAATAAAAGAGATAATTCAAATCACTTTGTCTCTTTGTTGTGTTACAAATGGTTTTAAAATGGAGGGGACATGTTACTAATTTGTCAGTTGGTCTGATTCTTTAATACCACACAGCTCCACAAAGCGGGGAGAATGGAAAAAGAAAGATGAATGGAAGAAAAGAAGGGGTGAGAAGAACAGAAAGAAATAGGGAGAAGTGTCTTCAGTTGTCGCCGATGTTGTTTCTTAGCAAATACATCACAGACTACAATAAACCCGCTACACTGAAACAATACACACAGCTCAATACCCCCCAAAAATGGAAGTCGAGGGCATTTTGACAAAGATTGGTATTTTTAAAATATTTTTCTTGTTTGTTTTTAACAGCCGGTTGGTTTTGCGTTTGATTCGTCTGTAAAAAAGATCAAAAAATCTAAGTTTTACTTGTTCTTTTTGGTTTCAGTTCTGGCTGGTCAATGAGGTGGAATGGAGATTTTGGGGGGAAGAGAGGTGTCTGGGACACGTATGTGTGGGGAAAACTGTATGTACCATGAGGATATCCGCTATGTCTCCCAAACCAAAATGGTTTCCAGCCTAAGAGTAACCCTTGGGAAACAGAACATGGGTAAATATATTTGCCCAGTGCCATGAAGAAATTCCATTCTTCCCTCAAACCAAATTGGGTCATTACCCAATTTAAGACGACCTATCAGAATGGGAAAACATGGAAATTCCATGCTTACCTAAAACCAAGACAACAACCTACTTTAAGACGACCCGTTAGCATAGGAACAAGTTCACCCCACAGAACTGAAGGGTTGGAAGGGATCGGGTGTTCATCCAGTCCAAGGCAAGATGCCCTGAACCAACAGCATCCCAGACAGATGCTTCTCAACCCCATCTCCTTTCAGTCCCATCTACTGATCTCCTAGCCCTCTTCTCCCGTGTCTCTTCCACACCTTCCATTCATGCAACTGTCAGCTCCCTGATCATCTTCTGTCCATCACATCACAGCCCACTGCACATCAGAATGAAGCTGAGTACCGGTGATATCAGGAACAATGTGGTGCTCAGATCCAACCAGATTGACAGAGACACCAGTTCCCCTGCTCCTCTGTCCTCTTTAAAGACTCCTCCTTCCATTGCAAATCTCTTCAAACATCTGCAAATACCATTGGCATCTGCTTGTGTCACCGACAATACCAGCCTCTGCCCCTGTATGAGCAAAAGGAAATGTTGGTGTGACCCCTGCATCCTTACACAATGGACATCTACCATGGTCCAACTTGAGATGGTCAACAGGAAAAGTCAACAACTCCTCCAGGCCATTTGGAAGGATTACACATGCTGAATAAGTTTTGTATGTAACCCAAATAGACCTCCTCAGAAAAGATACATGCTGTGCCCACCTAAGCCAAGAGGATGCCTTCAAAAGAAGGTGGCATTCGATGAGTGTTTAGCTGTCTGGCTGCCCATCTATGGATTTATCCATCCAACCAGCTGTCCATTTGTCCATCCACGTATTTACCCGTCCATCCATCCACCTGCCTGTTAATTTATCTACCTATGACACGCACCCACATGCGCGCACCCACACAATTTATTGGTCCACCAGCACCTCCCAGTTTAGAACCTAAAGTGTGAAAGTGACTGGTCAAACCTGTGCCTGAGGAACTCTTTCATCTGTGCCTGAGGAAGGATCCCGCAGGGTCCTGTCAAAGATATCATTGGAACTACTTTGTGTCCATCTTTGTTGTCTGTCTTCATGGCCCTTTCAATGGGTGAGGTTGCCCTTCAATGTGGAGGGTTCATTCAAGTTAGCATCCTCCTCCTGTGACCTATTATCTAATACAGTTTCAAAGCTTTTCATGCTGTTGTGACACACATTGAATGAATGGGTATTGATGCTGCTGCCTTCAGCATGTGGCCAAATGGGAAATGGTCCTGAGGAGAGAGGCAGTAAGAGGAGAGAGGGACAGAGCCTGAAGGAGTTGGGGATGTTAGCTGGGAGAAATGGAGACGGGGCAGGGGTGTGTGTGTAGTAGAACTGATCTCCAAAGACTGCTGTGAAGTGGCTGAAGACTTGTGATTAATTTGTTCTTTGTGGCACTGAGAGAAGGGTGAGAGGGAATGGGGCTCAGCGTTAGAAAGAGCAAAGGACCAATGTGCCAAGGATTCTATAAAAAGAGTTACAAACCCCCTCCGCTCCTAGGACTCCACTCCATTCATAACTCCAAGGACCTATCAAGTGTCCTTAGCTCCTTGAAATGCTGCATGGGGAGTCTAGTCCTGGGTCCTCGACTTAACCACTCCAGAGACCTTTACCTAGCGTGGACAAACTATCTGTGGAACCTTAGGGGGTGGAAAGCTTCGTCACCCTGAGGTAGGATTCTGTGCCTGCAGCATCCCAGGCATATGCTTGTCCATCAGGTTTTGGAAGGAGATCCCACAACCTCCCTTGGCAACTGATACCACGTTCACACCTGATGCTGTTAAAATGCTGCGTAGGCAAAGAGATGGCAGCGGGGAGGAGCCTGATCCCCGTGCGAACGGGGATCTGCTGCAGCTTTGCTCACGCATAACGGCGCAAAATCCAGGCCTGTCATGTGCAAGCAAAGCTGCGGCAGGATCCTGTTCAAGGCAGCAGAATGCTGTGGCGCTACAGGCTCCTCCCCACGGCCGCGTCTTTGCCTACGCGTCATTTTAACAGCGTCAGGTGTGAATGGGGTAGGATTCCCTCATCTGGACGCTTAGAGTCAGGATGTTTTTCCTAATATTTAACCCTTGCTGCAATTTCAGGCCATTCTCTCTTGTTCAGTCCTGTGTAGCTGTGGAGAATAACTGCTACCCATCCTTTAGAGGAGGACTAGCTTAGTATTTTGGACTATGAATCTACATGTGGAGAGAGCTAACGAAATCACAAATCAATAGCAGCTAAATAGCCACTCCTCTCTGTACACAGAGGTTCCAGTAGGGATACATGTGCATATCTGTACACACACACAATGTGTTCTGCATACCAACACACACATGCATTAGGTACATTTTACAAGCACACAGGTGCCACACACATTCCACCCACTCACAATTATTCCTTAACACATACAGATCACTCATACACACAGAAATCATACAAACACACACACATAATGATCCAGACAAACGTAGACATGCACAAAAACATTATCCAAACACATTAGACACACACACGTATATAGCTGCCTGCTTTCCAAAAGGCACGCGCGCACACAGGCCAACAATTGCACACAGCCCATTTCATCCACAACATGTATGTGTCTATAGGCCCTGAGATCCCTTGATCTGTAGGGCGCCATACACACACAATACTCTATGTGTATTGCTTCTCTCTATAGATGCATAAACAGAATAAACTGAAGGACACACAAGTCCCAGAGAGGGGGATGTGCTTTCTCCCCCTCCCCCTTCCCCATTAGTCTGGATGCATTTTCTGTCTCCTCTTCTTTACTTCATACATGCTTTCTATTGCCCCGCCCTGCTTCACTCTAGACGTGTTTTATATCGCTCCTTCTTTAATACAGATGCTCCTTCTAATGCCGCCTTTCCTTACTCTGAACACGCTGTCTCCCCTTCTTTAACCTGGAGGCCCTTTCTCTTGTCCATCCTTTATTCCGGATGGGCTTTCTGTCCCAGGTACCAGGCGCTGGGCTGGTGTCTGACTCTACACGTGCACAGGCAAGGCAAGCTATGACACTGCAGGAGGGAGGGAGTTCCCAAATGGAAAGGCACGGAGAATAGGAGCTGGCTAAGGGCGTTGTGTTGGGGCTGGCTTGGTGGCCCTCACAAGGACTCTTCCCCGTTAGGCAGTGCACCCCTCTGATGTGGGCTGGATTCGCTTGATCTGTCCCAGGGCAGCTCTTCCAGTGTGTTAGCCCCTCTCCCTTAAAGGGAACTCAAGGGAGTGTCCAAAGATGGAGACACTCTTCCCTTGCTCTCTGCCACCCCCAAGTGTGCTGAAAGGAAAGCCAAATTAATCAGATCAGCCATATTTGAATTTGAAGCAAATTCAAAGTCAGGTTAGGAAAAAAATTGTTTTCAAAATCTATGCCAAATATTTTCATGCTTTTGTCATTGTTGGTTAGTTTGCTTTGCTCATTAGCTGCCAATTAACTATTTTGTTACCCACAAATGTTGTCATTTGTGTTTTCAGCAACCTCCTATTTCAGATAACTCACACAAGTGTTCTTTGCTACTGCAGTGTCTTAACATTGGAGTATTCTTGGACCCGGTAGTGTCCTGAAATCAGTGTTATCGACAACTCCATCAACAGAACTATTAATACAGTGACCAAAAAGATTGAATTATCGAGATTCCAGTAGTGCTTTCAGAAAGCAAGAAGGGAAGCCTCTACAGGGCAGAGGGACTATATACCTGTGATCTTGGGTGAGGTATACGGACATGACTGTTCTTTGCCACAGGAATATCAATGAACTGGGATTCTGGACAACTGAAAGACACTCAAACACTATTGTATTGATATTCCAGAACACTCAGACTATAGCACCGAGACTCTGACATTCTTGAATGCTGTATTTTCAATACTCTAGTATTTTCAAAAATGGAAATATTCTTGGATACTCCACAATTCTCAAAAATGGTGGTATTAACACTGGTATTCTTGGATACTGTGGAATCAACACTGCAGTGTTCTGGAAAGCTACCAGAATCTCTAATATTATTGAAAACTAATGATACTCTAGTCTTGAATATTGTCATATCAATAGTGTGGTAGTATTGAAAACTAGAATTGATATCTAGTCTACTAGAGTATTCTTGGATACTGCAGCATTGATACACTAGCATTCTTGAGAATGTCCTACTGATATTCTTTTATTCCTGTAGCATTGGCCTTCTAGCGTTCCTGGATGTGACTCTTTTGTACATTAGTTGCCTTAAATATCATAGCATCGACAGTCTGCATCCCTAAACATTGTTATCTCATTTAATCCTCTTGTACTGGCATTTCATTACCCTCAGATACCATTCTTGGATATTGCTAAATAATGTCTTGATACTGCAGTACTGACATTCTTACGACACGTGGATGTATCAATATTTTGTCTTATTGGTTATTGCAATATTGCTTGATGTTTTTATGGCGTAGTGGCATCTTCTCTTGAAGACTGAGATCTAACCAGAGTACCAATACGGTGGTATTCTTCAATGCTGTCATCGCAATAGTGTAGATATTTTGAATGTCTCAGTGTTTCTCAATACTAGATACCTTCTTGAAAGCCACCAAACCAAACTTGCCTTTCGGACACAAAGTTCTCAGTTCCAAGGCATCGATATTTCTGTATTCTTGAAAGCTGTAGGATCAAACTCTCTGCTTCAGACACAGCACAAGTTCTCAATATCCAAGCATTGATACTCTTGGAAAACATAGGACCAACCTTCATATACATCAATATTCCTTGACACTATAGCACTGAGGCTTCCATTTTCCTGAAAGCTGAAGGATCAAACTCTGCATTTTGAAATTGGCACCAAAGGCTGAACACATCCATATCCTTGAATGCCACCGGGTCAATATTCTCCATTTTCTATATGCCTTGATTTCTCGCTATGAGATTATTCCTACCCATATGGCCTTCCCAAATACCATGGTACATCAATAATCCAGCTCTCTGGGGCACCGAAGGATTGAAATGTGAAGTTTTCTTGGTGACTGTATTTGATACTTTGGCATTTCCTGATCCTATCAGATGGACGCTGTACTATTCTGTCATCTTAGTATTTTCAGGAACGACACATTGCTAAGCTATTCTCAGCTACATCCTTCCATCGGGAGCCCTGAACCTATACGATATGCACAACCATTCCATCCCCTCACACTTTAATATTAAGGGGGAGGTCAAAAATCCCGAGTGTGCGGAGGGAAAAAGGGGTGTAGGGTTTACTAAAAACATCACTGAGTGATCTGAGCCAGGAACCAGTGTCCGAGCAGATGGATGGCGAGATGGATGGAATGAAGGGTTCAGAACAATAAACTTAGATTTGCTGAGCCAATAAAAGAGTTATTCGTTTTGTTGTTTATCTATAGGTAGCTGGGACATGTGCTGTTATAGCCATGGCAATGTACAATTCTTTAAATTATTATTATTATTATTATTATTAGAATATTATTATAATTATTATTTTTTTGCTTTAATTTAAAACCCCAGAGTGCCCCCGATGGAGGACGCGAGTACTACGCCAAGGACCACACAACAAATTATAATCATGATTTTCTTCTACGTTACCCAACAGATCCATGGAGCGAGAAAGAGAGAAAGAAAGGGGGAGAGGGGTTAGTAGCTCGTGTTGGGAAGTCAGGGCTGCTGTAGTAGAGAGAATAGACTAGAAAAGTTACACAAGTGGAGAATGCCCATCCCCCGCTCCTGTAACTGAATCCAATGGACAATGCTCATTGATTTGGGATTTGGCCCTATTAACCCATGGCTGATATATATGCAAACTAGACAGGAATCTCGTTCAAACTTTTAGTTCCATCTGAGAAAAGGGGAGTAGAATCTCATTGTCTCTTTATAGACAGGAGAATAGATGCCAGGCTCCCAGCCTCCCTGCTCTAACCCATTAGCCCCACTTCCCCCCCAGAGAACCCAGGAATCCTGGCTCCCAGCCCCCCCTGCTCTAACTCACTATCCCCCCCCCCCCCCCCGAGAATCCAGAAGCCTCTATCTGCAGTCATAAACTCGGAGTCTCCTGACCTCATTCCCACTCTGAGTGCCAGTCCCATCTACCCCTTCTGTGACTCATCACAGCTGTTTATGCCTTTTGCTAGGTTACAGAGAGATTCCTGTTTAGTCGAGAAAGGAAGCCAAAGGCTGGGAGAGCAGGGGCTGTGGGTGGGGACTGAGGGGCAGCGGCAGAGCTGGGGGGAGCCCAGGGCTGGGAGAGTAGGGGTATACTATAGCATGAAATACTATAGCGGGAGCTGCAGCAGGAATTGAAGGTCAGCAGCCTAGATCTGGGCACAGTTACAATGATTGGGGAAAATCTTGGGGCCCTACTTGTGTGTTTCTTTCTCTGCCAGGTGTTGGGTGCTGCCACACACACACACCCCCGGGTCCTTCCCCTTTCACTCACCCTCCGAGCCTTGCTCTGGTATTTTACAGCTTTCTTGGTGTCAGACACGGCTCTTTCCACATAATCGACGGAGTGCTCCACATTGTACTCTATGCGATCGATCATCTCCCCCTGTGTGACAGAGAATGGTTTGAGCACCAGAACGCAACCACTTCTGGGGAAGAGAAGCTGTGGAACCACTATAGAGCCCTTTTCTGCTATGGGGAACTAGCTCAAATCCAGTCACAGGTCAGGGAGAACTGGTTAGCTTCTGGGGTGGAGGGTGGGGTACAGGGCCCTTGCACCTTCAACCCAGCCCCCTACTAAGCCCCCACCCTGCTCCCTGCAGCACAGCGCCCCCTAGTGCCACACTGGGGTCAGCACTGACTGTGAGGGGAGAGCGCCCCCTACTGAGCCCCCACCCTGCTCCCTGCAGCACAGCGCCCCCTAGTGCCACACTGGGGTCAGCACTGACTGTGAGGGGAGAGCGCCCCCTACTGAGCCCCCACCCTGCTCCCTGCAGCACAGCGCCCCCTAGTGCCACACTGGGGTCAGCACTGACTGTGAGGGGAGAGCGCCCCCTACTGAGCCCCCACCCTGCTCCCTGCAGCACAGCGCCCCCTAGTGCCACACTGGGGTCAGCACTGACTGTGAGGGGAGAGCGCCCCCTACTGAGCCCCCACCCTGCTCCCTGCAGCACAGCGCCCCCTAGTGCCACACTGGGGTCAGCACTGACTGTGAGGGGAGAGCGCCCCCTACTGAGCCCCCACCCTGCTCCCTGCAGCACAGCGCCCCCTAGTGCCACACTGGGGTCAGCACTGACTGTGAGGGGAGAGCGCCCCCTACTGAGCCCCCACCCTGCTCCCTGCAGCACAGCGCCCCCTAGTGCCACACTGGGGTCAGCACTGACTGTGAGGGGAGAGTGCCCCCTACTGAGCCCCCACCCTGCTCCCTGCAGCACAGCGCCCCCTAGTGCCACACTGGGGTCAGCACTGACTGTGAGAGGAGAGCGCCCCCTACTGAGCCCCCACCCTGCTCCCTGAAGCACAGCGCCCCCTAGTGTCACACTGGTGTCAGCACCTACTGTGAGGGGAGAGTGCCCCCTACTGAGCCCCCACCCTGCTCCCTGCAGCACAGCACCCCCTAGTGCCACACTGGGGTCAGCACTGACTGGGAGGGGAGGGTGCCCCCTACTGAGCCCCCACCCTGCTCCCTGCAGCACAGCACCCCCTAGTGCCACACTGGGGTCAGCACTGACTGGGAGGGGAGGGTGCCCCCTACTGAGCCCCCACCCTGCTCCCTGCAGCACAGCGCCCCCTAGTGCCACACTGGGGTCAGCACTGACTGGGAGGGGAGGGTGCCCCCTACTGAGCCCCCACCCTGCTCCCTGCAGCACAGTGCCCCTAGTGCCACACTGGGGTCAGCACTGAGTGTGAGGGGAGAGTGGCCCCTAGTGAACCTCACCCATCAGCTAAATGGGTCTCTTTCTCAGGGTGGGGATGCTCCTTAGCTGTCTACTGTAGTTTCTGTGCTGGCCCCTGGCCCACCTCCCATCCAGGACATGCTCATGGTCTGGGGAGCGATGTGCTTCCCCCTTACTGCTGTAGTTAAGGGGAGTCAGCAGGCCCAGACATAGCATTGACTGCCCCTTGGGGGTCTCGACCACCAGCAGCAGCACCCAGTGTCCCCCACCCCCAAGCTCCAGAGAACTAACATCAAGACAGGAACAAGGAGAAGGGAGACCTTGGATGGCCAAACATTTCAGGCTGGTCTCAAGAGGCAGTCAGTCAGTCAGACAGACAGACAGACCGACCGACAGACTCCCTCCGAGGTGGTCTCCCCTAGCTGAGCCAGTGAGGAAAGCAGAGGTGGGGACCTACTTATCTCTAGCTGCCTTTGGATGCGGTCCTTGCAGCGGTCTCGGTATTTGGACTGCGTGGCATTGTATTCTGTCATCACCTCCACAAACTTGCGGGACAGGGTCGAGTGCTGGGGGCAGAGAGACGCACAGAGTCACAGAGAGTCTCTGAAAACAGCAGCTCAGCGGGCGGAATTGTGTGGAGCAGAGGGGACAGAAAGGAAGACAGCTTGACAAAAAAATAGGAGAGGGAGATTATAAGGACTCTTAGCCCCAGCATCCAGCCCCAGTGTCCTGTCTCTGGCCATTGGTCCCATCCAGCCTCAGCATCCTGCTTCTGACTAGTGGGTCCCAGAATTTGATGGAAAGCTGGGCAGGTGGAAATACTCATTGATGAGTAGATTGATAGCGGTAGATATATCTATCCAGATGATACGTATGAAGGTAAGAGGTGCCAGACTGGGTCAGACCAGTGGTCCATCCAACTCTGTCTCTAACAATGGCAACTTCAGGTGCTTCAAAGAAGTGCCCAACAGGTCGTATTGGAGCGATCTGTTCCCTGCGGTTCACTCCCAGCTCCCAACAGTCAGCGGTCTCTGTGACTAATAACCACTTACAGACCTAGCCTGTAAGAACTTATCCAAACTCTGTTAATTAAACTCACTTATACAACCAGTCTTCACAACATCCTCTGGCCATGAGTTCCACAAGTTAACTGTACATTGTGTGAAAAAGTATTTCCTTTTGCTCGTTTTATCTCTGTTGCCAATTGGGGCTGGATGGGACCAGTGGCTGGAGACAGGACACTGGGGCTGAATGAGACCAATGGCTGGAGACAGGACACTGGGGCTGGACGCTGGGGTCCTTATAATCTCCTTCTATTTTTTGGCAAGCTGCCTTCCCCTCCGCTCCATCCCATTCTATTATTTTGAGAAAGTTTAAAATATACCTTCTAGTATCAGAGCGAGAGGGCGGAGAGAAGAAGAGAGGGATGGATGGCTGGATGGGGAACTACAGTTTGTTGAAACTGGGAAATTTGACAACTAACAAAATGGGAAAATACAGAAAAAGAAAGAAAGGGATGGAAGAGTTGCTGGCAGGCAGGCGAGGGTTGGGTGTGACGGGGTGAGTGCGCCATACCTGTGTTTTTCGGATGCGCAGGTCAGCCGAGGAACGATTGAGTCCCTCCTCCTGTTCAATGCTCTGCTCAATGGCTAGGGAGAGAAGATTGGGAGCAGGTGAGAGACAATCTCCTGGGGTGCACGGGGCGAGAGACCCGATGAGGGGGCCACAGGGGGGACTCTTACCTTTCAACTTGGAGCGCACCTTGTTGGCCGTTTTCTTAATGTCAGCGGTGAGGTCCTCCAGCTCCTGCTTGGTCTCTGAAAGAAGAGGGGGGCCGTGAGAGTCCGCCCTAGCGCTGCGTGCACCCAACACACTCAGAAAGACTCCCTTTCTCTCCTTTCGACCTTTCCTTCCTTCTCTCTGTCCTGACGTCCCCCCCAAGGGCAGGACACCCAGCAGCATCCTTTCAGCCCTTGCATAAAGGGGAGAGAGCCGGGATGGACGGACAGACGGACAGTTGGTGTGCATGGAGAGAGAGGGGTGTGTGCATGTTAATGTGGGTGTGTGTGTGTGTAAATGGATGGGATGAATAGATAACTCCAGCTCTGCCCCCAGTCCTCCCCCCACAGCATTCCAGCACCTCCCAGCCCCCTTGGGGAGGGAGGCCCACTCACTCTCATCTGGGTTGGGGGCAGCCAAGATGGCACTGTGCTGCTTCTTCACCTGCTCCACATCCTCTGAGAGCTTCTCTATGCAGCCACGGATCTCCTCCACCTGGGGGACAGACACACAGACGTGTCAGATCATCCCGCAGAGACAACATTGGGACAGTAGAGGGCGCTCTCCCCTCACAATTAGTGCTCACCCTACTGTGGCGCTAGGGGGCGCTGTGCAGCAGGGAGCCATGTGGGGGCTCCGTAACGTGTGCTCTCCCTCACAGTCAGTGCTACCAGGGGGCACTGCGCTGCAGGGAGTAGGGTAGGGGACTCAGTAGGGGGTGCTCTGTCATCAATCCTGACCCACAGCCCCTATATAGCACAGACCCCTAATCCCCACATCGGGATCCACAGTTGCTGTCTTCCATCTTAAGGACAGAGGCCACCTGCTTAAATAAGCTGCCAGCTGTGTTTTAAGAGGCCAATTGGCATAATTAATGAGCCCTGCTGCCTATTTGAATATTAATGAGATCAGCTGCATGCAGATGTTGCTGCATGTGTTTTCCAAAAGACTCATCTCAAGCAATTGCTTTCCAGCAGACTCTAAAAAGGAAGATTCCTCTGGGGAGAAGCAAGCAGGTAAAAGCTGCCCAGGGATTCACTGCCCAGACCGAAATGCAGCCACCTCTGAGGCTGGGTCAGTTGGGGGACAGCCACACGTATCACTGGAAGGAGAGAACTTGTTCAGTTCATGAAAACAGCTGGCTCCGGCTAGGGTAACAGCAACACAATGACGCCCTACAGAAAAGGGGAGCCTTGCCTGAAAAAGCAGCAACTGCTGGGGAGGAGCAGCTGAGTAGGAGCCACAATTTAAAACAGTGGTGAAAAGCCTTGGATTCCTGAAGGAAGCAGCACAGCGCCCCCTAGTGCCACACCAGGGTCAACACTAACTGCAAGGGGAGATCATCCCAACTCAGCCCCTGATCTGCACCCTGCAGCACAGCGCCTCCTAGTGCCACACTGGGGTCAGCACTGACTGTGAGCAGAGAGTACCCCCTACTGAGCCCCCACCCTGCTCCCTGCAGCACAGCACCCCTTAGCGCCACACTGGGTTCTGCATTGACTGTGAGAGAGCGCCCCCTATTGAGACCCCACCCTGCTCCCTGCAGCACAGCGCCCCCTAGTGCCACACTGGAGTTAGCACTGACTATGAGGCGAGAGTGCCCCCTACTGATCCTCCCTCCCTGCAGCACAGCGCCCCCTAGTGCCACACTGCGGTCAGCACTGACTGTGAGGGGAGAGCAGCCCCTAGTAACACCCCACCCTGCCCCTCACTCCTCCTTTCTTTACCTGTTCAAAGAATTCATCCATGAAGTGGTCCCTGTCCACATGCACAACCTCCTCCTCGTCATCGCTGTCTTTGGCCTATGTGGGGACAGGAAAAGAGAGACGTAACTGTTTGGCCTCCAGCACAGAGACACCCTCTTCTGGGGGTCTGCTGCTGCAAAGGCTTTGCCTCAGGATAGACAGGAATCAATGCAGCTTCCTCTGCGGTGGATCAGGTGGGAAACAGAGACTGATTCCTCGCACCTCCAGTGCCGACATACAGACAGCTTTCTGAGATCCTTGCAGTGTTAGTGCAAAGGGAGGGAGGAGCTTGTATACATGCGCGCTAACACAGAGACACACACAGTAGCATTCAGATCCCCTACACACACACACACACACTCGGACACATGTGGGCACACAGATGCAGACACACACACACGGCTTGGTGTATCTAATCCTCTTTCTCTCCAGCTCTCACCTGGGCGGGACAGGCAAGACGCAGTGGCACAGCTTTCTGTTCCCGACTAATGGTCCCATCCAGTCCCAAAATCCTGTCCCCGACCAATGGTCTTCTCCAGCCCCAGCGTCCTGTCTCCGACCAATGGTCCTCTCCAGCCCCAGCGTCCTGTCTCCGACCAATGATCCTATCTAGCCCAGGACCATTCTGGAGCAGTCAGTTCTCTGAGGCTTTGGAACATCAACAACTCCAATTCTCTATTGGCTTGTCCAATCCTTTTTTTAACCCAGTTATAGCATCCCACAGAAGTGACTTCCAGTGGTTAACAGTGCCTTGTATGAAAAATGAACTCTCTTTGCTTTTAGCACTGCTGCTCATTCCATCAGTCTCCCCTCCCACACACACGCACGCATTCCCACCCCACAGTAAATCCCAGCTTCCTATTCTCTTCCTCCATATCATTCCTGACTTTATAGCACTGCATGCGGATTTCAATAAAACACAAATAAACACAAAAAACGTTTTGGACTCCATATCTGGAACACAAATACTTGTGGTGTGTATTTGGGTTTCGAGTGAACCCAATTCTCCTCCTCAAAAAACATTGTATCTGAGGTCTAACACTGGGCCCAATAACTGCAGCATATATCCAACTTGGAGCCAGGCTTAAATCTGACTCAGTTTAGCCACTTTCTTGGAGAGCCTGCAGTGAGTCCTCCCCAACTGCCGGGGGCACTGCTGCCTCAGAACTGCCCTCTCCAGCGCTGCAGGCACTCTCGGCTCAGTGAAGACCAGTGAATCCAGGGAGAAATGGTGAATCCCCAAACCAGCAACCCCATCCCCAACAGGTGACACCTCTGAGTCAGCCTCATGTCCCATTCCCCCTCCCCAAGCAAAAAACCTCCCCTGAACCTAGTCCCATTCCCCTTTCCCCAAACCAGGAACCCCTTCCCTAAGCCAGTAAACCTGTCAAAGCCAGATCCACGCCCCGTTCCTACTTCCCCAAGTTAACAACCTCCCCACCAAGCCAGCCATCTTCTGTCTCCACTGTCTCCCAAACCACTGACCCCCCCACCCCCTTTTAAAATGGTAGCAGACTTAGCAGCAGTTTTGACCATATTTTTCTTTCCTTATAAGCCTATCAAACTGGCAGAGCCTTATTGCACTTCTGCACCAAAATAACCCCTACTCCTGCAGGGACCCATGTTCATTGTGTTCTCCATATTGAATGGAATGGGGGAACGTGCGGCGAACACAGGCAAAGACACAAATACAAATAAACAAAAGTATTGAAAAATACAGACACAAGTACAAATTCTTGACACTTTGCACACACCCTCCATTTCCCCCAGGCTCTCATTTTCCACGCCTCTTGTATAGAAGCCATTTCTGATTCCAGAACTGCTTGTTCCCCTTTCCCAGTCCTGCTCCTTCCTGTTGGAGGTGGGGTGCTTGGACCTGCCCCCCCC
>QEPC01010756.1:903095-920868 GCA_003113815.1 Sphenodon punctatus
TGGAGAGGGCATTCTCGGTAGTGGGGCCGCGGCTGTGGAACTCCCTTCCGGAGGAAGCTCGCCTGGCCCCTAGCCTGCTAACTTTCTGGTGAAATTGTAAGTCCTGGCTGTTTGCCCAGGCCTTTGGGAGGGAGGGTGAGTAGGGTGGGGGGAGGGCTTAGTTCCCCCACCTATTTTGGATTTTTGGTTTTTAGATTGCATCTTAGCCCTGTTTTAATATTTTGTGATATTTATGATAATTTTTAATTGATTTTACTGTATTTTAATGGTTGGAAGCCGCCCCGAACTGCATGGCAGGAGGGGCGGGGTAGAAATTTATAAAATAATAATAATAATTAATAATTGTCCCCCCCCCCTTGGCTCCATACCCAGGAGCCTGACACTCTTAGCGCAGAACCAACTCTTACAGCAGGCGGTGGGAGCAGTGGGTGGAGCTGCAGGAGCTCTTCCCCACGCTCCCCCGTTTGCCCTGCCTCAGCCCCCTAATCCGGTTGTCCCAGCCCCTGTCCCTCGAGAACCCAAGGCTCCACGAGCAGACAAATTCTATGGAGACCGGAGGGCATGCCAAGGGTTTTTGGCCCTGTGTAACTTGACCTTTCAGACCCAACCCCTCACCTATAATACTGATCAAATGAAGGTTGCCTTTATTATTGGGTTACTGGGAGCTGTGGCCCTGGATTGGGTCACCCCCCTACTGGCAGCGAATGACCCCCTTCTACGAAATTACGAGGGATTTATGAAACAGTTTAAACTCCTTTTTGATTACCCCCATCGAACGAGAGATGCGGAGCAGCCTATTCTGCACATTAAACCAGGGAAATCCCCACTTCTTGATTATGTCACACGATTCCGTTGCTTATCCTTTGATCTAGAGGCAGGGACCGTGTCTATTTTATTACTTTGTAAAGTGCCATGTACACTGCTGGATCCATATCGATGATCGGTTGGGTGAACGAAGGAGAGAGAGACAATGAGAACCGGGTAAGAGGGCCGTCCCCAGAAACCCCCGGGTCCCCCTGGGTCCCCCCCCACCTCCGATGGGAGAGGGAGGGGCAGAACCTATGCAAATTGGGGCCGTTTGAGGCCCCTTGAGCCCCCGCAGAAAAGGAGAGACGTCGCCTCATGCACCTTTGTTTCTATTGCAGGGCAAACACGCATTTCTCCAGGGAGTGCCCCGTAAAACCGAGTCAGCCCCCGGGGCTGGGAAACGCCAACAATCGGGAAGGACAGGGGGCCTCCCGGTAATCTCACTATTCCTCATCTACCAAGGGGGGGTCTGGGCTACCTCGCCCTGTCAACTGGTTATCCCCATGATGGTGCAGGTGAACCCCTCTGCCTCCATGATCGTCCGTACCATAATTGACTCAGGAGCCTCAGGCAACTTTATGGACCTTACCTTCGCCCGGAAGCATAGAATCCCATTACAAGAAAGAAATAGAATAGAGCTGGTCCAAATCATCGATGGGTCTCCCATTTCGTCTGGTCTGGTACTAGAATGCACCCCACCGTTGCTCTGTCTGTACCATTGGAGCCCACCGGGAAGACTTGCACTTTGACCTTATCACAACTCCCTTATTCTCCTTGGTTTTGGGTTTCCCGTGGCTGCACCATCATAACCCCACAATTGATTGGGAACACTGGGGTCTGCGTTTTGGATCTCTGCAGTGCCGCTAAAGGTGCCTCCATCCCGCACCAAGAGTCCTGGGGATCACTGAGGTCCACCCCTCTGATGGCACCTCCAGGGTCCCAGCGGTTTATCAGGACCTTGGGAGCGTCTTTGACAAGCCGGAAGCGGCCACCCTCCCTCCTCACCGGCCTTATGGTTGCCCAATCAAATTGCTTCCAGGAGCTGAACCTCCATATGGGCAGATATACAACCTAGCACCCGGGGAAACCGAGACCCTACGTCTATACATCAAGGAAAACTTAGTGAAAGGGTTTATCAGACATTCCTCCTCCCCTGCAGGGGCACCTCTATTTTTTGTACCCAAGAAGGAGGGCGCTCTTCGCCCATGCATAGATTACCGCGGCCTCAACAGCATAACTCAAGAATCACTACCCCCTACCCCTCATTCCTGAACTACTGGGGAAATTAAAGGGGGTGAGAATCTTCACAAAGCTCGACCTTCGGGGAGCCTACAACCTCGTGCGTATTAAAGAAGGAGACGAGTGGAAGACGGTGTTTTGGACGTGTTTTGGCCACTTTGAGTATTTAATAATGCCCTATGGACTGGTAAACGTGCTAGTGGCGTTTCAACATTTTATAAACGATATCTTCTGAGACCACCTAGATAACTTCCTTGTGGTCTATTTAGATGACATTTTGATTTTTTCCTCCTCCCTCTCGGAACATGTGAAACATGTACGCACCATACTCCATAGGTTACAGGCCCATAAACTGTACTGTAAGCTGGAAAAATGTTTATTCCATGCAACCACAGTTCCATTCTTGGGATTTATCGTATCAGCCACGGGAATTCAGATGGACCCCAGCAAGGTTTCGGCGATCCATCGATGGCCAGCCCCCTCTTCAGTCAAGGCGTTACAACGGTTCCTAGGTAGTACCAATTAAGACCGCCCCCCTGACACAATTGCTAAAAAAGGGGGAGATCTACCGCTGGCTAGCACCGCAGCAGCAAGCCTTCCTGCAGCTGAAGAAGGCGTTCCTCTCCGCCCCGTTGCTCCAACACCCCAATGTTACTAAACCCTTCATTGTGGAAGCTGATGCATCAGACAGAGCCATAGGGGTGGTCCTCCTAACACAGACCATGGAAGGCCAGAAACAATGATTACTGTGTGCCTACTACTCACGACAGCTATCCCCCATGGAGAAAAATTATATTATCTTAGATAAAGAACTCTTGGTCATTAAGGCTGCATTTGAAACATGGAGGCATTTCTTAGAAGGTGGTACCCACCCCATTCTAGTATTAATGGACCACAAAAACTTAACGTACCTCCAGACCGCTTGAATAACCAATGGGTGACACGCCCGCTGGGCGCTTTTCTTTTCCTGTTTCTGTTTCAAGATACAGTACCGCCCGGGCTCTGAAAATACGATGGCGGACACTCTCTCACACTGTGAGGAAACCAAGGACACCCCTCCTTCCTGCCCTGAGCCGGTCCTCCCACAGGGAGTGTTTGCTGCCACACTCCCATCCTTGCAAGACCTTCAAAGAGAAAGTACGCTTGCACCCCCCTTGCCAAACGGTACCTGTGAAAATGGGTTATATTACCATAAAGGATTAGTAGTTATTTCCCCCAAACACCGTCCTCAGGTCCTATGGACCCACCATGACTCCCCATTAGCAGGGCACCCAGGATATCAACGAACCCTAAACCTCATCCTAAGGACCTTTTGGTGGCCGGGAATACGTCAAGAGGTGGAAAAATACGTCCGCGGGTGTTCCGTATGCGCACAAACCAAAATCCTTCGCCAACTTCCTGTAGGGTTGTTGTTACAATTAACACCAAACCTAAAGGGACCATGGCAAAAAATCACCATGGATTTCATTGTCGAGTTACCAATTTCAAATCGTTGTACAGACATTCTGGCTGTGGTAGACTATAGTTGTGGTAGACTACCTCACCAAGATGGGGCACTTTATAGCCTGCCCTGGACTTCCTATGGCAAAAGCCACCGAGGAATACCTATTAAAAGAGAGAGTCTGCCTTCGCGGCCTGCCCTGTGAAATCATCTCGGATGGAGGCCCACAATTTGTCTCCAAGTTTTAAAAGGCGCTATGCGCTCTCCTGAGAATTAAAGTCCAGTTAACCACCGCTTATCATCCCCAGGTGAACGGACAGGTTGAGCGCACTAACCAGCATATAGAGCAATACCTTCGATGCTTTTGTAACTACCTCCAAGATAATTGGACTGACCAACTTCCCCTCGCAGAATTTACTTCTAATAACGGATCAAACGCCTCTCTGGGGAATTCACCGTTTTTTGTTTCGTACGGGTTCCATCCCGCCTTAGGCCTACCAACACTGCCCCCAACTACCATCCCTGCCGCAGGAGCCCTCATGCACCAGATTAGACAGACCCAGCAAAAGGCACAGCAATGCCTCCAGATGGCACGACAGCGATATAAAACTATGGCTGACAAACGTAGGAAACCCGCACCAACATTTCAAGTCAGAGAACTTGTATGGGTTCGACGGAAAAATTACCCCTCCCTTCGCCCGTCAACTAAACTTGACGACGCCTACATGGGCTCCTACCCTATTCGACAACTGAACAGGGTCACCTATACCATTGGACTCCCTCCCCATCTCCGTATACACCCCTCGTTCCATGTTTCGTTGCTGAAGAAGGCGTCCCCTCCTCTCCACCCCCTTCAACAGGACACGTCCCCCACCCCCCTCATTTTACTCCAGGGAGTCCCCGAATATGAGGTCCATGATATTTTGGATTCCTGTTATATAAGTTCCCGATTTACACTATTTGGTGGACTAGAAACATTATGGGACGGCTGAACACTCCTGGGAATCTGCTGCCAACCTGCACGCCCCGTCTTATCCTTGCCTTCCATTGCCGCCACCCCTCCCGCCCTGGCCTCCGCACCTTGGTGGGAGGGGTGGGTGGAAGGGGTCCTGGACGGGGGGGTACTGTCACGCCGTGGCGCCCCAACATGCCCCGGCGGCGGGGACCCCAGGGACTACCCCGACAAACCCAGGTAGGGATGGGAAACGCCCCGCCCCCTACACAAGGGGATACCTCCCCAGCAGCACTTCAGGCCCCACCCCTGTGGTGGCAGGACGCCTCACAAGTGGCACCGCAGGGTTCCGGGTGTCCCTCAGACTACAGCCCCAGATCCGCCCCGACGCAGTGCGCGCCTAGCGGCAGAGCACACTCGGTGGGGGGCGGGGCACTGACCCTTCCACAAGTGTCTTCACCTGGGCCGCTCAGGGGACTAGTAAAACGCCGGCGGGGCATCAGTTCCTCGCCAGTAATCAATGAGAGAAGCTGGCCCCTTGTTCCTGTCTTGAAAGCTAAGTGCTTGCTCTGAGTGAACTGTTTGAGATTGCCTGTGTCCCTTGTTCCTTGCCTTGCTACCCCCCCCCCTTTGCCTATTGTAAGTACTGTGAGCGTGTGCCCCCTTGCACCCCCTTCCTTGTTCCATAACTGGTCCGTGGGTTTTTGTGTTCCTCCCAATTGTGTTCCCTTACCCGCGCTCCTCCCTTCTGGTTGCCTAATTCCTCCCTCCCCCCGGACTCCCCTCCCGTTCCCCCTTATTCCCTTACCCTCCTTCACCCCTGGCCCTTTCCCCCCTTCTCCCCGTTCCACCGTAACACCCTGCAGTGTGCCTCACCCTTGGTGGCCTGGTTCGTGTGTTACTGGTACCCCTGCCCTTTCCGTTCTCTCTGGTTGACACATTCTCTCCTCCCCTATGATGAAAAGGGTTGCCTTCTGATTCAGGAGGAAAGCCCACCCACGAACCTGAGGGGATTATTGGCAACTCAGAGTGCCATCGGAGAGACGGCCGTATTGCCGGAAGACCCCTTCCCGGGTTTTGCTCCTCTCTTCGCCCTTTCTAACACGATAGTTTAGAAAGGGGATTGGATACGTTCTTGGAGGATAGGTCCATTAATGGCCATTAGCTAGGTAGGTTTTGGGGATGTAGCCTCTTACTGTTGGGGGCTGGAACAACAGGGAATGGATTGCCCGTTGTGACCTGTTGGGTACTTCTCCCAAGAGATGGAGATTGTCCCCTGTCGGAGACAGGATGCTGGGCTTGATGAACTGTTGGTAAGACCCAGTATGTTATGATTTTGTTTGTTTTTTAAAATACGTTTTAAATTAAAACAAACAAACATAAAAAGCCAATAACAATTAACCAATCAAAACTTCTCAGGAGTGATTTAATATTTAGCACATCCGAAGGCCAGCAAACAATTGGCTCACATCAAGTCATACTACCCCATTGTAATCAAAATGCAACGCTACCCCTTTCCCTTCAATCGTTTGAATACAGGAGACCCAATGGATACAAAAAATTGAAGATCTCCATTAATATCTGCCAATATTTTTTCCATAGAAAATGTAAACCACCGTTTCTGTACTAAATCCAGTTCTGTGGGGGCTTTTGCGGTCTTTTCGCTTGGAAACTATAAAATGAATTCCTGCCAAAAATATTTGGGAACATGATTGTTGATAAGACTCAGTTAATGGGATTCTAGGAACAATCCCAGAAGAGTTTATGGCCTTTTTTACATGGCTACCGCTGGGGGCCCGGTGGGTGAAGATGGGTCGGTGAGCACGCTCACCGAACACGCATCGGTGCTGAGCAGGGAGATGTTCATGCAGACACCGCCGTGGGGAGTTGTGGGGAGGAAGGGGAGGGACTGGAACACATCTATCAGGCACCCACTCACCCAGGGCAACACCCATAATGTTTACACAGACTGCCCGTACACTGAACCGAGGGAAAACCACGCCCAGCTCAGTGACGATACAACATGGCCGAGCAAGGGCAAACGAAGCCGTGGCACATGGTCCCGCCCCTACACTGCCAGACCCCGAGCGGGGGGGGGGAGGAGGAGAGAGCTGCAAGGTCAAGAGATACCAAGAAGCAGCCCCTGACAAGCTCTGAGACACGGGCCAGACAGCCAGCTGATACAGACACCCCCCCCGCCCCCAAACCCAGACACCACCTGCAGACCGCAGTGCACACAAGCACGCAGGGGAAACCCTGTAGGAGGAGGGAGAAGGGGGAACCCAACCTGGGGAATGGGGCAGTACTGAGCAAAGTCACCAGGAAGAACAGGCGAGCCCCAAAACAGCAGGGGACCACACCAACCCCCCCGCCCCCCCGGCATGGACCACCACCCACAGAACCCCACAAACCCTGGAACAACATGCCAGGAACACGACTGCTGTGGTGATGGCGGCAGGTGCCAAAGCTCAAGCTGGAGCCAGGATCGGAGGGCAGAGAGGACAGGCAGTTCCCAAAAAACACAAACCACCTGCAACGCAGCAGCAGCTCAACAAAGATGGGGCAGGGCTACACAGGACTCAGGATGAGCCCCACACCATGGCAGGGAGGGGGTGGGTAATGAAATAAAGGGTCATATGAACAGACAACCCCCCCCCTCACGTCCCAGGAGACAACAGGGGGTGGGGCAACAGGCTCACAGCAGAAACAAACAGCCACACACAGCGCCGATGGGGTGGGGTGGATCTGATACCACAGTCGGGCCAGTGACCCCAAACCCCGCTCCAGAGACCCGCTCGGGCACGGTTCAATCGGAGTAACCGCCACAGCACATGCAGGAACAGCTGCCCCCTCCCCGCCCCCCCCCCTACGGCAGGCCCCATAGGCAGGGCCCCACAGCACAGTAGCCCCCAGCAATAAGGCCACACGAGCTGCAAGTGCCTGCAAGGTGCATGGGCAGCCCACAGCGCCGGAGCTGAAGGCCAACCCCTCCCCCCCAGTACGGATGGCCAGATCAACAGCACGCTCAGCATACGGATGGCAATACAATCCCGCCCCAACACAGCTCCGTGACCCCCCCCAAGAGCCGATCCCCAACATGCCAGCACCAGCACCTGGGGCAGCCGCTGGCATGGACCCGCAGACACGGCACAATAACAGAGGCTACTAAGCTAAGCAAACGTTATTGGCACAGGAACCAGTAAGTAAGATGGAACCCCGGCCAGGGAGAGNGTACTGTGAGCGTGTGCCCCCTTGCACCCCCTTCCTTGTTCCATAACTGGTCCGTGGGTTTTTGTGTTCCTCCCAATTGTGTTCCCTTACCCGCGCTCCTCCCTTCTGGTTGCCTAATTCCTCCCTCCCCCCGGACTCCCCTCCCGTTCCCCCTTATTCCCTTACCCTCCTTCACCCCTGGCCCTTTCCCCCCTTCTCCCCGTTCCACCGTAACACCCTGCAGTGTGCCTCACCCTTGGTGGCCTGGTTCGTGTGTTACTGGTACCCCTGCCCTTTCCGTTCTCTCTGGTTGACACATTCTCTCCTCCCCTATGATGAAAAGGGTTGCCTTCTGATTCAGGAGGAAAGCCCACCCACGAACCTGAGGGGATTATTGGCAACTCAGAGTGCCATCGGAGAGACGGCCGTATTGCCGGAAGACCCCTTCCCGGGTTTTGCTCCTCTCTTCGCCCTTTCTAACACGATAGTTTAGAAAGGGGATTGGATACGTTCTTGGAGGATAGGTCCATTAATGGCCATTAGCTAGGTAGGTTTTGGGGATGTAGCCTCTTACTGTTGGGGGCTGGAACAACAGGGAATGGATTGCCCGTTGTGACCTGTTGGGTACTTCTCCCAAGAGATGGAGATTGTCCCCTGTCGGAGACAGGATGCTGGGCTTGATGAACTGTTGGTAAGACCCAGTATGTTATGATTTTGTTTGT
This sequence comes from Sphenodon punctatus, assembly GCA_003113815.1. NCBI lineage: Eukaryota > Metazoa > Chordata > Lepidosauria > Sphenodontia > Sphenodontidae > Sphenodon > Sphenodon punctatus. The sequence continues at coordinate 911,467 of QEPC01010756.1, forward strand.
TTTTTAAAATACGTTTTAAATTAAAACAAACAAACATAAAAAGCCAATAACAATTAACCAATCAAAACTTCTCAGGAGTGATTTAATATTTAGCACATCCGAAGGCCAGCAAACAATTGGCTCACATCAAGTCATACTACCCCATTGTAATCAAAATGCAACGCTACCCCTTTCCCTTCAATCGTTTGAATACAGGAGACCCAATGGATACAAAAAATTGAAGATCTCCATTAATATCTGCCAATATTTTTTCCATAGAAAATGTAAACCACCGTTTCTGTACTAAATCCAGTTCTGTGGGGGCTTTTGCGGTCTTTTCGCTTGGAAACTATAAAATGAATTCCTGCCAAAAATATTTGGGAACATGATTGTTGATAAGACTCAGTTAATGGGATTCTAGGAACAATCCCAGAAGAGTTTATGGCCTTTTTTACATGGCTACCGCTGGGGGCCCGGTGGGTGAAGATGGGTCGGTGAGCACGCTCACCGAACACGCATCGGTGCTGAGCAGGGAGATGTTCATGCAGACACCGCCGTGGGGAGTTGTGGGGAGGAAGGGGAGGGACTGGAACACATCTATCAGGCACCCACTCACCCAGGGCAACACCCATAATGTTTACACAGACTGCCCGTACACTGAACCGAGGGAAAACCACGCCCAGCTCAGTGACGATACAACATGGCCGAGCAAGGGCAAACGAAGCCGTGGCACATGGTCCCGCCCCTACACTGCCAGACCCCGAGCGGGGGGGGGGAGGAGGAGAGAGCTGCAAGGTCAAGAGATACCAAGAAGCAGCCCCTGACAAGCTCTGAGACACGGGCCAGACAGCCAGCTGATACAGACACCCCCCCCGCCCCCAAACCCAGACACCACCTGCAGACCGCAGTGCACACAAGCACGCAGGGGAAACCCTGTAGGAGGAGGGAGAAGGGGGAACCCAACCTGGGGAATGGGGCAGTACTGAGCAAAGTCACCAGGAAGAACAGGCGAGCCCCAAAACAGCAGGGGACCACACCAACCCCCCCGCCCCCCCGGCATGGACCACCACCCACAGAACCCCACAAACCCTGGAACAACATGCCAGGAACACGACTGCTGTGGTGATGGCGGCAGGTGCCAAAGCTCAAGCTGGAGCCAGGATCGGAGGGCAGAGAGGACAGGCAGTTCCCAAAAAACACAAACCACCTGCAACGCAGCAGCAGCTCAACAAAGATGGGGCAGGGCTACACAGGACTCAGGATGAGCCCCACACCATGGCAGGGAGGGGGTGGGTAATGAAATAAAGGGTCATATGAACAGACAACCCCCCCCCTCACGTCCCAGGAGACAACAGGGGGTGGGGCAACAGGCTCACAGCAGAAACAAACAGCCACACACAGCGCCGATGGGGTGGGGTGGATCTGATACCACAGTCGGGCCAGTGACCCCAAACCCCGCTCCAGAGACCCGCTCGGGCACGGTTCAATCGGAGTAACCGCCACAGCACATGCAGGAACAGCTGCCCCCTCCCCGCCCCCCCCCCTACGGCAGGCCCCATAGGCAGGGCCCCACAGCACAGTAGCCCCCAGCAATAAGGCCACACGAGCTGCAAGTGCCTGCAAGGTGCATGGGCAGCCCACAGCGCCGGAGCTGAAGGCCAACCCCTCCCCCCCAGTACGGATGGCCAGATCAACAGCACGCTCAGCATACGGATGGCAATACAATCCCGCCCCAACACAGCTCCGTGACCCCCCCCAAGAGCCGATCCCCAACATGCCAGCACCAGCACCTGGGGCAGCCGCTGGCATGGACCCGCAGACACGGCACAATAACAGAGGCTACTAAGCTAAGCAAACGTTATTGGCACAGGAACCAGTAAGTAAGATGGAACCCCGGCCAGGGAGAGCAGATGCCAGCGACAGAGGGGTAGCAGCCCAGGCTGTACAGAAAGAGCAAAGCAATGGAATCACGGGGCCTGTGGGGTTCGCAGGCAGACCTGGCAGGAAAGCATTAGTAGGAAGCCCCACAGATCACCTCACCACAGTAGATAGATGGGGAGGCGGATGGGTCACGCAGATGAATGGAAGCCAGCAGCATGGCCAGGGGGGAGTAATAATGCTGGTCCATCACAAGGAGGGGGGATCCACGATGGAGGTTGCAGCAATGGTGGGATCATGGTGCTGGTGCCGGGGAACATGGGCTCCTGGACAAGACCATCCCAGGTGAAGAGGCCCCGGCAGTATCCACGGGCACATATGGGCATCCACCCTGAAGCAGGACAGGAGAGGGTGTCCCGTGGCAGCAGCTGCTCCGACATCCGAAGGGCTCAGCACAGTTCTCAGGGCAGCCCTCTCCAGCACTGTGGGCCTCCCGGTCAGGAAGGGGCCACTGACATCAGGTGGAAGCAAGCCAAGCTCCCTAAGGCGATCCTGGCAAGCAGAGCGAGGGCCCGCGAAGCCATGGGCATGCAGGAGGACACACACATAGCAGCTTGCTACATACGGCCCACCAGCCTGCAGGGCCAGACCGAACTCCTGATGACTGGCCACCTGGCAAACAGCAGCAAGCTCCCAGTGTTTCCATGGCAGCACGACGGCGGGCGGGGGACCATGGTCAGGTCGGCATAGGGGTGTGAATCCGAGCTCCCTGGCGTGCCTCTGGCACTCCAGATTCCCAAAGGACTTCCCCAACAGCCACATGTAATGGGACAGGCGAGTGAAGCCATCACCCACGGAAGGGGGGTTGCTCACCAACAGCTGAACATCGCTAAGCATGGTGGCACACACCAGTCACTCCTCCCTGGCCCAGTGATCGAAAACATGGCCCATTCCACGCTGGACATGGCCTGCACAAGGGCTGTGAGCTGGAGAGCAACCGAAGTGGATGGTGAGCTGCAGTGTCTGAGCTCGGATGGGGCCGGCTGCCAGCTATCTAGAGGGTGACCTTGGTCAGCTGATAGCGGCCAGGCTCGGTGGGACTGGGAACCTCAATCCCCCACACAAGGCGGACCCATCCCCGCTTGATAAGAGGCAGAGAGGCAGTACAGGGCCCGGGGGAGGAAGGGATGGGAAACCATCAAGGGGTGCTGTAGCTTTACACAGCGCAGCAGGACAGTTGCTTACCTGACAACAGCTGTCCTGGAGACGGGGGGACCCATGCTGTATCCCACACGCCCACCACATAGTGCAGGGGCTCGGACAGCGAGAGGGGGGCCCGGTAGGGCAGTTCCAGGCAGCCACTGATTGTAGATCAATTGGCCTAGCATACCACTGGTGCCCAGTGCACAGGGGTAGCATCACGGAGACCCTGAACAGGTGTGCATTCAGCACCCAGAGTGCTGCACCAACCTCTGAGGCCCAGTGACCCATCACCCATCTACATAAGGGAGCTGGTTCGACTGCTAGGGCGTGGTGTGTTGGTTGTGGAGAGGAGAGAGTTCAGTGAGAGCAACAGAGGGAGCGGAGGGAGCAAAGCAGGTGTGTGTGGAGAGTGATAGAGGTGCGTACGGGTGTGTGACCGTGGGGCATGGGGGGGAATGGTGTGGAGTGCGTGGAGTGCTGCCTGTGGGTGAGAGGGGGTGTGTGAGGGGGTGACAGCACAGGGCGGCTAGCTGTTTCAGGGTACCTGTGCACAGGGTGGGTTGTTGGGTTTGGGGCTGGTGGGCGGTCACTGGGTGTGTAGCTGGGTTCATGGTGACTGGTCATGGTGGTGGGAGCACGATGTCCATTGTGGGCACCCTGCATGTGCGAGCTGCCCTGATCGCCATCCTGGCCGCATGTTTTGGACTCTTGGTGCAGGTGTTCGAGCAAATGGCCGACCTCCTGTGCCCTGTTCCCCGCTAGTATACCCATGGCCCACACCGCCAGAGGGCAGCCAATCTGCACAATGGGCGTGGCAGGGATGGCAGCATCGCACCACATCCACCTCATCCTCTCCAGGTTGCCCCATCACGTGTATGGCCATTGGGTGACCCTCCCCATGTGACGGCTAGGTTGGATGTGGTCACCGAGCAATGACTGGTGGAAGAACATGCTGACTACCTGGAATGACGAGGAGTGGACTGACCACTTCTGGATGACCTGCTCCCTGTGACCCGGATCGGTGAGGTCCTCGGCCCCCAACTCAGCAGGAACATTACTAACATGCACTTCCCCTTACCCCCAGGGATGCGGGTGGTGATGGCAGTGTGGCGCCTAGCAACCCCCGATTCCTGCCAGAGCGTCAGTGAGCAGTTTGGTGTGGGAGCAACAAGGGTGAACAGGACACTCCACGATGTCTGCAACCTCACAGTCGAACTGCTCCTGGAGCGGATCATCCAGCTCTGCGACCCGGAGGTGGTGATCCAGGGCTTTGAGGTGATAGACTTCCCACATTGCATTGGTGCTATTGATAGCATTCACATCCCGATCTTTCGCCCTCCCAGCACCAAGACCGATTATCTGAACAGGAAGCAAGTGTGCTCTGTGAACCTCCAGGCAGTTGTTGACCACTGATGCCTGTTCATCGATGTGTACACAGGCTACTTGGGGAGGAGTCACAATGCACGGATCCTGTGCTCCTCCCCCTTCTATGCCAGGATGTTCGATGGGGAGATAGCCCTGAACATGTTCAGGATGATCAAGGGTACATACATGGCTCTGGTTGTTATAGGGGATCCCGCTTACCCTCTGACCCCATGGCTGATGAGATCCTGCCCCGTTGCCCACACCCCCAATCAGGTGCTCTTCAATGAGCACCTGGCCTCCATGAGGTGCGTGGTGGAGAGGACCTTCAGCCTGCTCAAGATGAGGTGGTGCCTCCTGCTTAACTGGAGCCAGTTCGATCTGCAGCACACCCCCATCCTCATCCTGGTGGTGTGTGTAGTCCATAACATCTGTGAGACTGCCTTGGACTATCCCCCTCCTGTACAGAGATGGAGCCCTGTGCCCCTGTACCAGCATGCTTAAGGTGGAGCCTTCAGGTGGATTTCGGAGGAGAACTGTGACGCCCTATGTAGGCACATAGTAGCCCAACTGGCCGAGGACTGACCATGGCCTATAGTCCTGTATCTGTAAGCTCGGCAGCCCGCTGGGCACATGTACCCGTCCCTGCCAGGGTACACCCCGGTGGTGTCTCAGGAGGCCCCAGTGCAGGCTGTCGCCACCCTCCCCAGCCATGCACATACCTCCGCGCTCGACGGAGACTCCTCCCAACAATCCCAGGCCTCAGGCTGCAGACGCACCCCCGGCATCAACGCATAGCGTGGGGCTTCCCCCGCCCCTGCTGCGGTGCTCAGAGCATCTGCGGGTGCACACAGGGGTGGGGCCTAGGGCATAAAACCCAGCGCCGCAGAGACAGTGGCGCTGGTGATTTCAGAGACCAGCCCCCTCCGTTTGAGCTGTATCGAGTGACTGCCGTGACTGTGGATTGTGTGACCTGTCATGCCCCGTGTATTTGGACCTTCCTCCCCCTACCAACCCGTGACAGATAAGTGTGTGGACTCGTGAGAAGTGTGAGTGCCCGGTTCCTCTTCCCTTCCTGGGGTGCCTCCCCCTCCACCCTGTGCGAGTGCCCCACCCTCCGCCCTCCTGTGGGGTCCCTTCCCCCAGTCCCTGCCTCCTTGCTCTCACTGGTATCCACTTCCCCTTATTGTTCCCTGAGTGCTTGGGATAAGTATTGTGACCTTGGTTCCCCTATGTCACTTCACCCTATGATGATAGAAGTCTGTTCTCTTTGACTAGAGGTAAAGACGGCCACTCTATCCTGATGGGCATTCCTTGTAGGGTGCGTGCCCTTTCCCGGGACATACCTCGGTCGTGTGTGGGTCTCTGTGTGTGTATCCCTAGAACCCCCCTCCCCCATAACAAATCACCAGCCACCCTTGGCCCAGGTACGGGCCCCCAAATCATGGATGTGACCAATTAAATTAAACAGCTTGTACTAGCGGTACAATCACTAGCCATGGAGGTCAAGGACCTTCGAGCTAAGCAGGGCGAGATAGCCATAGCCGTCACCCAAATCCAGGGCGCTGCAGCCGCGGCTCCTCCTCTGCCCCCTGGTCCAGGCCCCCATCCCCGGTCCCTGCAGGTCCCTGAGAGCCAAAGGGACCCCAAATAGAGAAATTCTCGGGGGACAGAGGGGTTCTTAGCCTTGTGTCACCTCACCTTCACCCTACAACCCACTACTTATGCCACGGACAACTTAAAGGTGGCACTTATATTATAATCGGAAACCTGGGGGGCACGGCATTGGAATGGACCACTATCTTATGCCCCCTGCTAGCAAAGTATGAGGATTTTTGGAAGGAGTTTGCTTTTTTATTCGATCACCCGCATCGCACGCAAGATGCCGAAACGTTAATTTTGAATCTCCATCAAGTCAAGAGCAATATGTTGGAGTACATAACACATTTTGTGTACGTCTCGGCCCCTCATACCTTAGGGACCGCCTCGCCCTTCGCGCCCCAGAGAGGCTCCTGCGGTCGGCTGGGGGGTGCCCTCCTGGAGGTCCCCCGTGTCAAGCGGGGGGCCACGATGGAGCGAGCATTCTCGGTGGTAGGACCGCGGCTGTGGAACTCCCTTCCGGAGGAAGCTCGCCTGGCCCCAAGCCTTTTAACATTTCGGCGGAACTGTAAGACCTGGCTGTTTGCCCAGGCCTTTGGGAGGGAGGGTGGGGAGGGATGATTTTAGTCCCCCACCCATTTATTTATTATTTTTCTAGCCCTGTTTTATATGGTATATTTTATATTTAATATTTTAAAATGAATTTTAATGTTTTTATTGTTGATTGCTGGAAGCTGCCCCGAGCTGCGTTGCAGGAGGGGGCGGGGTATAAATTTGGAAAATAAATAAATAAATTTTCAGCAACTAGCCTTGGAACTGCAATGGTCCAACAAGGTCCTCAAGGTCATGTTCCGCAAGGGCCTGTGCGATGAAATAAAGGATCAGCTTGCCCTTGTAGCTCTCCCTGACACCTGGGAAGCCCTCGCCAACTTATCTCTGCAGATCAAAGAACGACTGGCGGTGCGGAGGCGAGAACGCCATCAAGACATACGCCCACTTCAGGTAAAACCCTTTCCCCTCCCCGGGGCCCCCAAGCTGCCTGACCCTGAGCCAATGCAGTTGGGGGCTTCCCGGGGCCCGTTAACAAAGGAGGAGCGTGAACGGTGTAGGGCATCTCGTTCTTGTTTCTATTGTGGGGACCCCTCCCATTTCATTGGCGAGTGCCCCGCGTTGCCTCCGCAGCGCTGGGACACGGGAAACGCCAGGAGCCGAGATGGGTAGGGACCGTCTCGGTTCTAACCCAATTGAAAAACCCCTTGCCTCTGCCCTTTCTTGATCCCCATCTTCGAGTTCCAGTTACCCTGTCACTGTGGAAAGTGTGGAAGCCCCCAGGAGAACTTGACTGTTGCAGCAGAAGCTGCAAGGGAGGACCGCCCTCACCTGGGCCTTGTTGTGTCATCCCCCTCCAGGTACCTTTATTACCAGGGCATTGCACTGAGGGCGGCGCCAAAGGACAAAGACCAGTTGGCGGTACCATTAGCGGGGCTGAGGAGGCAGAGGCGCCACTGTGTTTCTGTGAGGAGAGGCCCATCGCATTGGAGCCCCTGCTAGACTTCCAGAATATCCATTGGAGGAGCGAGGAAGACTGAGACCACACCGAGGAAGGCGATCTGGAAGTCCAAAAAAAAGGTGGAGCTGATTGGCGCGGGTGCCTGAGCCACGGGCCTTCCAGCGGGACACTTTGGAGCAGGTCGGCGTGACTTTGGTGGTGCCGGGACAGCGTGAGGGGTGAGGGCCCCCTGCTGCTTTACCTGTGCATTTTGCCTGGATTTGGGTTTCCTTGGCCCTGGTGCATGAGAGGATCACAGTGCCCCTGCCGGAATCGGCTGAGGGTTATGATGACCCGGAAGCGCACAGGTACTGGTAAAGAGCTGTCTACCCGGCAAGCAGAGCAGCGGAGACTGGAAGATTTTGTTCCCACTTCGCGGGCCCCCATTTGGGAGAAGACCCAGAAGTTGCCGGATAGGCTGTTTTCTGCCTGGGTGGTAGCTGAAGAGGACAGCTTTATTCCTTTGACCCCTCTGGGTTTAACGGATGGGATAGAACTCACTTGCAAGGGCAGGTCTGACTCTATGGACCTTGGGGTGTTACGTGTACAGAATTTCAGGGGAAGCAGCCTCTTGGTATGGTAGACCTAGTGCAAAATTTGTCAACTCGGATGTCACAGATAATGGTCATGCTGAAGGAACTGAAAGAGCATTGGACATTGGTTGGGGAGTATCTTCAGGAACTAAGGGGGGAGAAAATGAAACCGTACCCCCTAAATATAGCAGGGCAGGACCTGTGTGGATTTAAACTAGGGGCTGAGCCAGCACAACAGCTCACCCCAGTAGATCCCCACCTGTTGGGGTTGGAGCAGGACAGGGGGCTGAGTAGATCTTAAGAGAACTTTTACCAGGTCTTATAGCAGAACAGTGGATTCTCAAAAGCCAGGTACAGGGATCCTTTAAAGTAAGAGGCCAAGGTTGATTCAGAGGGCTATTTCTTTTTTAATTAGACCTTTGCCCAATGGTAGTTCACCTAGGTGGAGAACAAAGTGTGACATCCAACAGCATTTGTCTACTATTCTCAGCTCCCCTATCCCGATGAGGCATATCGGCTCTTTCCAGTTAATTCCAACACGAGGCTATCTTCAGCGCCTGATTGTACAATTCCGCAATGCTGGTCTGGCCACCTTCTTGTTGCAGCATATTCCCCTTTTCTTCTCATGGGGGTTCAGATGGGGGAGGTCTTTGATAATGGGGACTCCCCCTCTTCTACTCTGGAAGATAATTTAGTTCAGGAACAGCGGGGAGATATTACCCCTTTGCCCAATTCTATTGCTGGGCGGGAAGGTCCATAGTAATTCTAGCCTGGGGAAGAAATTGGGCAAGCTTCCATCGCCCCTTATTAATGCCAGGCTCCTCAGTTTAGCTATGGACTCCCATGAGGTTGTACAGGGTCAGAGAAGGAACTCCGGTGTAGCTGAACTTGCAGTGTTACAATCAGCAAGCGATCTTGCAGTGCTTACAGAGGAGATAGGATCTTTGGTCCAGGAGGCCAGCGAGAGCTTTCAGCTGGAACCCCTGGAGTTGGAGAGGATGCTTAAGGCCTCTCCGGTTACCTCCTTACAGGTTCCCTGGTGCAGAGATGCCGGGCAGGGAGAAGGAGCCAGGGACTCACTAGTCTCTGGAAATTGTATATATTTTTATTTTATTTATTTATTTTTCAAATTTATACCCCGCCCCCTCCTGCAACGCAGCTCGGGGCGGCTACCAACAATGAATAAAAACAATAAAATTCCTTTTAAAATATTAAATATTAAATATAAAATGCATCACATAAAACAGGGCTAGAAAATAAAAATAAATAAATGGGCGGGGGACTAAAATCACCCCCCCC
>QEPC01010756.1:934445-953485 GCA_003113815.1 Sphenodon punctatus
GCTGTGGAACTCCCTTCCGGAGGAAGCTCACCTGGCCCCAAGCCTTTTGACATTTCGGCGGAACTCTAAGCCCTGGCTGTTTGCCCAGGCCTTTGGGAGGGAGGGGGTGGGGGGATGATTTTAGTCCCCCGCCCATTTATTTATTTGTTCTTTGCTAGCCCTGTTTTATATGATATATTTTATATGTAATATTTTTTAAAGGAATGTTATTGTTTTTATTGTAGAATTGTTGGAAGCCACCCCGAGCTGCGTTTCAGGAGGGGGCGGGGTATAAATCTGAAAAATAAAAATAAAAATAAATAAAATCCTCAAGTTACATGGGTGCCCCCGAGAAATAATAAGTGACTGAAGAATGCAATTCACCTCCCGCTTTTGGAAAGCCCTCTTGCAAGCCTTTCGGGTGACCCTGAAGCCGACTACAGCCTACCATCCGCAAGTCAATGAACAGGTGGAACGTGTAAATCAAAACATGGAGCAATACCTCCGCTGCTATGTAAACTACTTACAAGATGATTGGTACACTTGGCTTCCCTTAGCCAAATTTACATACAACAATGTCCCAAACGCCTCCCTAGGAACGTCCCCGTTTTTCGTCTCCTATGGATTCCACCCCCACATCGGAATGGTGGAAGCTCCGGTGCTGTTAGTCCTGGCTGCCAGGGCTCTTGTACAGCAGATCCAAGAAGCTCAAACCCTGGCCCGACGTGTACTCCACCAAGCTCGTCAACAATACAAGATGCAGGCTGATAAACACCGCCGGGACATTCTCCCCCTACGCTCTGGCGAACTGGTATGGATCAACTGCCGACATTACCCCTCGGCCCATGAGTCTCCCAAATTGGATGCAAAGTACATTGGATCGTACCCCATCCTTTGTCAAGTTAATGTCACCTATACCGTGCAGCTTCCCCCACACCTTCGCATACACCGTACCTTTCACGTTTCCCTTCTAAAAAAGGCCGGGCCCATGCAGGATTCAGAATTACCCTCGCAACGAGGTCCCGTAGTTCAGTCGGCCACCGGCCCTGAGTTTGAGGTATAGGCCATTCTGGACTCTCGAATATTGCTAGGTAAATTGCATTACCTAGTAGACTGGGTCGGCTGTGGCCCAGATGATCATTCCTGGGAGCCTGCCTCCCATCTCTCTGCCCCTCGGCTCCTCCGTGCCTTTCACCTCTGCCACCCCTTGAGGCCGGGTCCCTCCTGGACCGGCTGCCGGCGGCCTCAAGGGGAGGGTATTGTCAGCTTCGTAGCCTGCTGGGGCCCCCACCAGGGTACAGCCCGGCGGCATCTCAGGAGGNGGCCTCAAGGGGAGGGTATTGTCAGCTTCGTAGCCTGCTGGGGCCCCCACCAGGGTACAGCCCGGCGGCATCTCAGGAGGTCCCAGTGCAGGCTGTTGCCACCCTCCCCAGCCGTACACATACCTCCGCGCTCGACGGAGACTCCTCCCACCAATCCCAGGCCTCAGGCTGCAGCCGTGCTGAGGTATCAACGCATAGCGTGGGGCTTCCCCCGCCCCTGCCACGGCGCTCAGAGCGTCTGCGGGCATGCACAGGGGCGGGGCCTAGGGCATAAAACCCAGCGCCGCAGAGACAGCGGCGCTGGTGATTTCAGAGACCAGCCCCCTCCGTTTGAGCTGTATCGTGTGACTGCCGTGACTGTGGATTGTGTGACCTGTCATGCCCCGTGTATTTGGACCTTCCTCCCCCTACCAACCTGTGACAGATAAGTGTGTGTGTGAGTGTGTGGACTCGTGAGAAGTGTGAGTGCCCGGTTCCTCTTCCCTTCCTGGGGTGTCTCCCCTTCCACCCTGTGCGAGTGCCCCACCCTCCGCCCTCCTGTGGGGTCCCTTCCCCCAGTCCCTGCCTCCTTGCCCTCACTGGTATCCCCTTCCCCTTATTGTTCCCTGAGTGCTTGGGATAAGTATTGCGGGGGCAGACCTTGGTTTCCCTGTGTCACTTAGCCCTATGATGATAGAGGTCTGTTCTCTTTGACTAGAGGTAAAGACCGCCACTCTATCCTGATGGGCATTCCTTGCAGGGCACGTGCCGAGGGACATACCTCGGTCACGTGTGGGTCTCTGTGTGTGTATCCCTAGAACCCCCCCTCCCCCATAACATGCCTCTGTCTTGTTTGACTGTTGACATGGGGACCCCCCTCATGGTCCACTGGCCAGTGTGGTGCCAGCGTGGGTCCTGGATCCCCCATGCCATTGCAGGACTGCCCGTTTTTGCACCCTACAACCTTGTGTACTGGACATCCCGTTGAACCTCATGTGAGATATCCCTGGTACTGGAGCCCTGTTGCCCATGGTGGTGCATGTGTGGCATGGCACCCTGTTGTGCGCTCTGACCTGTCCTAGAGGAGATGGATGGCTGTCGTGTGCTGGGTGGTCTTAGCCCTGGGTCGTCCCTCGCCATTTCCACCGCCAGTTGGTGGGGATGAGATGGTGATGGCGTGATGTCTTATGCTGTCACCTGACATCCCTGTTACCGTTCACCTCTCCATCCCCTCCATGCCAGTTTCTGGGTCTCTACAGGGTGCATTTCCATCCTTCCCCATCCCTTCCTGCGGCCGGCAGTCCTGGCCTCTTGATCCATGCCCTTGGCCATGCCCTCCGGGTTGCACCGGTCTGATTGGGCACACGTGTGAGCTGCCGGGCCTGCCTGCCCCGCAACTGTTAGTCCCCGGTTCCCTGGCATTGGCCACTACCGTGGCTTGCTGCTGGCTCCCTCACATCACGTGCATCCCCCTGTACAGACTCCAGGACAGACAGGTATGTTAGGTTAAGGATATGTATTTTGGGACTATTTACAGGGGGTGGGCTCAGTTCTTGTGGGAACTGCCCCGTCCCCTCTTTACGGCACCACCAAGGGATGGCTTTCTGCGGGCCTTGGCAGCCACTGCCCGCTGTGACCATCGGCTGCCTGGCCCAGGCTCTCCTTTCTTCACCGGCCGCTCCACTGCTGGGTCTGGTGTCAGCTCCTGTGGATGTTACACAGTATTAAAGGTGACGGGTGCCCGCTCCCACCATTCTGCTGCTCCCGTACCTGGCCTTCCTGTGTCCATCACTACTTCCCATGCTACCTGAAAGCCCTTCCCCGTGGCTGGGTGGGTACTGTGTCCCGTGTTCCCCTCCTCCCCCCGTGTCGGTTGACCACCACCTGTTCCCCATGCTTACCTGCACATGTGGGGCGACCCGCCTTGACGGCTGGGTCGCTGGGGGTGCAGGGATGATCTGGGGTGGCTGGGGGCCCGGGAGGGGGGGTCATGGAGGGTGCTGGAGGGGAAGCAGAAGTGGGACAGGCTGGTCAGTTGGTGTTGTAGGGGGGGCAATGAGGGGAGGGGGCCCATGTGGTCTAGGGTAGGGTTGCTGCTGGGGAAACCAGGGTTGGCAGATGAGCTGTGGAGGGGGCACTTGCACCTATGGGAGGGTGCCATGGTGTTGTTGTGCTGCCTGCCCTCGTACCGTGGCTGGTAGGCCTGTGCCATGCTGGGGGAGACACCGGAAGGCCTCCAAGGTGTCCTCTATCCATCGGAAGGTCCTTGCAGCAGTTTCCCCCAGCATGACACGAGCTCTCTCCCTCTCCTGCCTGTCTAGGTGCTGCTCGCAGAGGAAGGCGGCAGCTTGGTGCCTGTACCACAGGTGTTCTGTGTGGAACTGGGTGAGCATTGCTGCCACTTGTTCCTGGTCTCTTTCCCCCTCCCCTAGCTGTACCTTCTTGTTTAGGGCCTGTTCCTGTCTCTGCACATCTGCCAGTGCCTGGTTTCCAACAGCAGTTCCCTCCCTAGGTCCTCCCACCTCCCCTGGTTGCAGGCCTACATCTCCTGGTTCCTCTCTGCACTCCTGGTGGTGGCAACCCTGGATGGAACGGGGCCGGTAGCGCTGCTTTGCCCCTGTCCACCGTGTGTCACCCCACCACCTCCCGCCACTGTACCCATGTACCTACCATGGGTCTCCTGGTTGCCGGGCCATGGGATGGCCTCCAGTTCCTCCATGTCCTCCTCTAGGGCCGCCACCACCTCCTCCTTGTGCACCTCCAGGTCCCCCTGAGCTGCGTGAGCAATAGTGATAGTTGGGCTGTGCTTCCCAGCTGGGTCCTGGCTCTTGTGGCCCAGGTCCCTCCCCCGCCCTTCCCTGTGGTTGTTCTCTTACCTGAATCATATTCCTCCACATCCTGGTGGGCGTCCCTGTTGTCGATCTGCTCCCTGTGTGCCCCCTGTCCCTGTGGGTTCTGACCCTGTGAGTTTCGGGGGCACATGCGGAGGGTGATGTGTCCCGTTTCTGTTTCCAGGGACACCTCCTCCACCAGTAGGACGGGGCTGTCCCCTCCTGCATCCTGGCTGGTCTCACCAGGAGCTGAGGGTTCCCCCTGCTCCGGTGGTTTGAGCAGAGGGAATGTTGTTTTTGCCCTCTTTCTGCCCCTGGCGAAGGCGGTGCCATGGATGCAGGAGGCCACAGTGTCCCCGTCCATGCAGAGGAACTGATCCAGCTGGTCGTGGAACTCCATTGTGTGCATGGCGTGGTCAGACTTGAGATTGTTGTCCTTGATATGTTTATATCCGGACCTCAAGTCCTTTGCCTGGTGTATGCATTGGGTGATATCCCTATTATACCCCAGTCGCTGCATCTCCTAGGCGATGGCTTCATAGACCTGTTTGGTCTTGTAGCTGTGCACCAGGTTGTACTGGACCTTTTCGGCCCCCCCACACATGGTCTCATCCCTGGACCAGGGTTCCCCCTTTGGGGTTCTGCGTGTGGGGGTCCATCCAGCTTTGCGGCTTGCGGCCTGCCCAATGGCTGTTGTGGTGTTACATTTAGAGACTATAGTAATTTTAATTTAGTTTTAAAGAAAAGTCTGAGGCTGTCCCAGAGAGAATGTACCTCCATGCTGGTCAGAGGCAGGCACCTGAAGTCCCTCGGAATTCCCCCAGAACTATCATGATACACACACAAAAGGTGCTTCATGTGCAAAAGAAGCCTCTTTGCTGTCAACTACCCTGATGATCAAGGACCAAGTGTGGGGGAAAATTCCTAAGAGACAGTAATGGTGACACTTCCAAAGACTACACCCCAGTCGAGGAGGGTCCCAGAGAAATGCAACTATTGTTTCTTGACCCACTCTAACGCCATTAAGGACCATCAAGAGACATCTGTTCAGATAAGCAGGAACTGTCCTGAAGCAGAGACAAAGACTTTCTGAACGATAAGGATGAAGATGAGTTCACCCTACTGCATTCTGATGACCATCAGGCAGATGTTGCAACTGGTGACACCTCCTCAGCAGGTTTCTGCTATGCCCATTGAAACTTATGGGGCTAACACATATAAAAGACAAGATTCGAGACTAGAACCTTGACACACAGGGCTTGTAGTCAACTTGCTGGCTTGTGTCCCTAACCATCGCTCTCAAAGAGGGAACCTCGCATTTGAGCTCACTCCGGACCCCCTCCTCGCCTTCTGGGATCAGCCTGCCACCTGCCTTCTACCATCTGGATGAATAAGATACCTTGATATATATTGTACTAGAGTGTAAGTGCTGCCAAGATCAGAAACCATGTATATTAACTGCCTTCTTGCTTTATGCAATTAATAAATGTATTTCCCTGATAACGATCAATGAGTCCCACTAACTATTAATTCTAGCTCTAAATTGGTTAGGCTAATAATATGCAAGGGGCTGCAGCTCTAAATTGGCTAGGCTACAATCTCTATATACAAGGAGCTGTATTTGTGAAGAATAGAATTATTTCATTATAGAGGCAGTGGACAGGTAGTCTCCTGTTGGGGAATGCATCAGGGGTGAGCTGTTGTCCTGCTGCACCCCATTGATTCTGTGGGGTGTTCCTTAGCCTCCCGTCCTCCCGGGGGGGTCCCGCTATTTTACCTGACTGCCACGGAGGCCCTCCTTGGCTGTCTCCCTGGTGATGCTGTGCGCCAGGGTCTGGGTGGCTGATCTCCTTGGGATCGAAAGGCCACCACGCTATCCTGACAGGCTTGTTTTCCCAGTGTGTCCATACAGAGCCGGGCCAGGAAGCCCCCAGCTGTGTGTGGTTACCACCCTGTGTGTGGGGCCTCGCCTCCCGGCTTTTCCTCCACCTTCCCCCTATCCCCGTGACACCCTGCCCCTTCCCGCGCATATTGTGGTGCTGCCTCCCTTTGTCTTGTCTTGGGCTTTTCTGCCTGACATGTTGGGAGCTGGCACACCCATGTCTTCACTTGCTTCTCCTTTAAGGGCTCCTGGGTAGGTGTTCAGCATCTCTCCCAGTGGATGTGTCTGCTTGCGGGCTCCTACAGGGCCTCTCTAGCCATGTCTCGCTGGTTTCGGCGGACCCTTCCCATGGGTGGGTGTGTTTTGCCATTTGCATGGACGGGTGGGTGTTGAACATCCACCTCCACCCATGAAGCATGTCAGCTCCTTCCCGGCTGCTCCATGGATGTTGGTGGGCGGGTTGTGGGACTGCGCACACCCACCCTTTGATGTTCACACAGACATTCTCCCACCCATCCGATGGTGTTCATGAGTGTTGGTGGGTGGGTGGGTGGTGTCTGTGTAAAAACGACCATAGTTCCAAATCTGCCTCCAGAAATGGTGTATGACTGGGCAGCCCCACTGACAATGGAAACAGGAGCCACTTTCCCCACATTGGCTCCAACAAAGATCTTCTTTTGCTATTTTCATTTGAACCAGTCTTTGGGGACTCAGATAATATCACATCACTAGTTTAATTTAAAGTTCCCGCACCTGTAAAGATCTCGAACTTTTACACATGTAAGATCAGATCTATTCTTGAGACTTAAGTGTTTTGGTTTTTTTGGACAAAAAAGTTTTATTGTTGTATTGTTCATAGTACATTGCTTTTGGTTGTAAAGGAGGAAACAAATGCAGGAATGGAATACAGTTATTTTGTCTCTGTTTTTTCTTTTTTAACATTGTAACTTAAACATAACTATTAAACAACTTGCCAAACAATATCATCCTGGTGAATTATGCACCTGTGTTTTGTTCTACAATATAATGCCTTAGATTGAATAGTCCACTATATATGTCTCTGCTTCTTCTGCTAGCATATAGTCTTGGATGACCTCTATGCTGGTATATCATCTCACTGCAAATTTTTTGTACTTGTCCTCAAGGTTTTCTGAAATCTTTTCCATTGAATACATATACCACATTCGTTTTATCCATTCTGTTTCTGAGATGTCTCTTGCATTTTTCCAATTCCTGGCTATTATGTTAATTCCAGCTAATGCCATTAGTAGTTCATTAGAGGTATATTTGGATAGATTCCTAACAGGGCTGTTTCTACTCGGAATGGCTAACCCTGTGGCTTTTGTCATATATCCCCATATCATGTGCCAAAAAGGCTGTATTCTGGGACATTCCCACCAGCAGTGGAGATAGGTACCTTGGCCCCCACACTCTCGCCAACATAGACCTGGATCAGATCTGGACATTGCCTTGAAATGCTGTGGGGTAAGATAATATCTCAGAGTTACCTTTATCTGAGGTTCTTTCATTTCGGGGGAGCTTGCACAAGTATGCATGTGCTGCCATATCTGTTCTATCTGGTTTTCTCTGAATTTTTTCCCTAGATCTTTTCCCCATTTTGCGATGTCGGGTATTTGCTTGCTTGTGCTCCATAGATTCTGAACTGGTGCTCCATAGATTCTAGAAATCATTCCCTTATTTGGTGAGTATTTGAATACAATTATTTCAATGGGTATTTTCAGACGTTACGCGGTCCCGATGCACTACAGTGGATTCCCAGCGGGGGTGAACCGAACAACCCCCCCCCCCGTGGTCAAAAAAAGCCCCAAACAGACGTGATGGGACCAGGACCACGGCAGGGAATCGGGCTGACAGATCACGGCCCGGGGCAGCGCAACAGACATTACGCCAATCCCGGGCCGGGCCATGGTCAAAGCACCCAGAAGGCGCCGGAGTGGCTCGTCCCGGCTGCTGCTGTTGCCCTTTAAATCTCCCTCCCCGGTTTGTGTTGTCGCTCATTGCCTAGCAGCGACACTGTGTGCTTTGTCCCCGGCTGGGAATCATTTCCTTTGATTCCCGCTGGTGGTTGCCGGCCAGACGTTGCTTTTTGTTGGTTCCCGTCGGGAATCTCTTTGACCGCGCTTTCGGGGATTGTCCGGCGGGGAGCCCTGGAAGCGTGGTTGATTTTGACCCCATGTGGGTATTGACCATAGTGAACATCTGGCAGCCGCCGAACAGATGTTCAGGGCGCTTTGGCCCCGCCGCGGGATTGACCATGGTTCACTGTGGTTGAGCGTGATCTCGTAACGTCTGAAAATACCCAATGTCGATGGTAGGTCTGCAGTTGTGTTTGCTTTTTTTTCTATCTGTATATAAGTTTTTAAATTGCAAGTACTGAAAGCTATCTATTTTTGTTTTAGTTTTACCTTCTAATTCCTGGAGTTCAATAAATTTATCTTTATGGAATAGCTGCGCCGCTCTATTGATGCCCCGTTTGGTAAGTATTTTACGGAGTTCTGTGACTAGTTTATTATCAATTGATTCTTGGGCATTTAGTGGGGAGAATGGGAAGGCAAGCAGGGATATTTTAATTTGTTTTAGGGTCTGGTGCCAGTGTTGTAGGGCTGTGTGGGCAAAGGGATGAATAGATAGCTTGTTGGCGTCAGTTGTTGATCCGCTGATTAGTAACTCCTGGAAGTTGGGTACAGCTATCACCTGTTTTTCTATTTCCACCCAGCCTATGTTTGCCGAGGGGTGAAACTAATATTTAAGTGCCCTAAGGGATACTGCTTTGAAATACAGGTTTATATCTGGCATATTGAGTCCGCCTTTGTCTTTTCTTCTAGATAAGATGGTTTTACTAATTCTATGTTTTTTCCCTTTCCAGATTGCTTCAAGAAGGGTGTGCTCACATTGGGTAATTTCAGACATAACAATACTACGGTCAACCACGGTGAATCCCCTGTGGTCGCTGTTTGTACCGTTATATCTGTAGGGATTCCCGACAGATGTTCACCATAGTGAATTACTGGCAGGAATCCAAATGACCACGATTCTGGACCTCCGGCCACCTGGATCAGGCCCCAACTGTGGTTGGATTGGCCACGATCTGGGATGGGCCGCAGGTAATGTTTATTACCTGCAGCCCAGGCGGATCATGGTCCTGACCACGGGATGGGATCGGGTGCAGTGGATGCATTGGCTGTTGTGGGTGCAGTGGGTGCATTGGCAGGCGCATTGGCTGCTATGCCCGCCCGTCTCCTGGAGGGCGGCCAGCCAGGGGAGTGTGGGGGGGCGGGACTGTGTGGCTGCACGTCGTGCCATTCAGTTCCGCCCCCTCCCCGAACCCCTGTAGGAATCAGGCCAGCACGTCTAAAGGACAGCCGGCCTGATTCCTGACTGGGATCTGAAACGGATCCCGATCCGTGGTTCAGCATGGTGGGCCTGGCAGTCTGGTACGTCTGAAATCACTAGGGGTGGGACATGAGGGCAAATACCGGGTACCGGTTTTACTGGTTCCCGGATTTTTAAAAAACGGCTTATCGGAGTAATACCAGTTTACCGGTACCGGATCTTTTCCATTGATTTCAATGGGGAACTGTCCCCATTGAAATCAATGGAAAAAAACAAAAACCTCCCCCCTCCCAGACTGTGCGGGTGGAAGGGGGGACACCCCCCACCCACCCTGCCCAGCCTGGATTTAAACAACAACAAAAATTTCCCCTAAGTCCCCCTAGTGCGGGCTCCGGGCCGACGCCGGTGACCCAGAGCCAGCACCAGCAGCCAGTAGGTAAGTGTACCGGTACTGTACTGATCCCTGCGGTGGGGGGTGCTTTAACACCCACCCCCACCCCAGGGATCATCCTCCCCACCCAGGGATCGCCTCCTACCTTGAGCTCTGGGCAGCGGCGGCGGCGGCAGCAGCGGTCCGGAGGCTTCAGCACTGGCTGTGACTTCCGTCGGCTTCAGCACACTACTAGGCCTTCCGAGGAACTTCCGAGTTTCATCGGAAGGCCTAGTAGCGTGCTGAAGCTGGCAGCCACAGCCAGCGCTGAAGCTCCCGGACCGCCACCGCCGCTGCCCGGAGCTCAAGGTAGGAGGCGATCCCTGGGTGGGGAGGGTGATCCCTGGGGTGGGGGTGGGTGTTAAAGCACCCCCCACCGCAGGGATCAGTACAGTACCGGTACACTTACCTGCTGGCTGCTGGTGCTGGCTCTGGGTCACCGGTGGCGGCCCGGAGCCCGCACTAGGGGGACTTAGGGGAAATTTTTGTTGTTGTTTAAATCCAGGCTGGGCAGGGTGGGTGGGGGGTGTCCCCCCTTCCACCCGCGCAGCCTGGACTCGGGGAGGGAAAGTGTTTGGGTTTTTTTTTTGTTTTTTTTTTACATTGTGGCCATTCATTTGAATGGCTGCAATGTAAAAAATTCAGTATGGGGGGGAATCCGGTAAACGGGCCGGATTACCGGGTTAATCCGATACTGCCGGTATACCAAAATACCGGCAATATCGGATACTGGATGATCCGGTAGTCCCACCCCTAGAAATCACCCATTGTTTTATGAAGGATTTTGGTAACTGGATTGGTAGGGCCATTGCTTTATATAGTATTTTTGGTAGTGCAATCATCTCGAATAAGTTAACGTTGCCTAACCATGAGGTTTTGAGTCTCCTCTAGGTTGCTGCCTCTGTACGAATCTGGTTTAGTATGCTAGGGAAGTTTGCCTTTAAAGAGATTTTTTTGGTCTCTGGTAATGTTCACTCCTTGGTATTTGATTTGGTTTTTTGCTATTGTAAATGGTACTTGTTTTTCAATGGCCATTCTATCCTCCTTGTTATTTGCTATTATTAGCGCCTGGGGTTTATGATAATTGATTTAATAACCTGATATTATACTAAATTGCTCTATCAATAGAAGGAGCTTTGGAACAGTTTTCTGTGGTTGTGTTAGGTAGACAATAGGGACTAGGGAGATTTTGTGTTGTGTAGAGCCTAGTTGTATTCCAATTATTTCTTGTTCTTGGCGTATAGCACATGCAAGTAGTTCCAGGGTTATATTAAAGAGAAGAGGAGACGGGGGGCAACCCTGTCTTGTGCCTCTGGTTAAGTAGACGGGTTTAGAAAGGCTGCCCATTTATTAATAGTTTAGAGCTTGGGTTGAGGTTCAGGGCCTTAATTGCTTGCAAGAATTTCCCTTTTATACCCATCTTTTCCATAATAAGGTAGAGGCATTCTGGTTCCGAACGATCAAAGGCCTTCTCCGCATCGACTGAGTATTAATGTCAGGGTGTTTGTTTTTTGTGCTGCAAAGAAGAGATCAACAGTTTTCCTAATATTATCAATTCCTAGTCTATTTGGGATGAAGCCTGTTTGGTCAGGGTGAATAATTTCCCCAATGATGGCTATCAGTCTATTTGCTAGTGTCTTTGCAAAGATTTTATAGTCAATGTTCAGTAGGAATATTGGTTGGTAGTTACTACACTCTTCCTGATTTCTGTTCTGTTTTGGGATCAAGGTGACTACTGCCTTGTAGAATGTAGGGGGCATTTTCTGTAATTCTATAATATTATTAAAGGTATTTGTTAGGTGGGGGGATATGATGTCACTGAAGGTCTGATAGAATTCTGCTGGCAGGCCATCAGGGCCACAAGCTTTGTTTTTAATAAGTTCTTTTATCGTTAGTTTTATCTCTTCGGGAGATAAGGGGGTATTGAGAAAGATAATTTGGCCTTGGTTGAATTTTGGAATTTTATATTTATTGCTAAATTTCTTTATCATTTCAGGGTCTGGATTGGATGTCGTATACAGGTTCTGATAGAATTCTACAAAGGCATTTTGTATGTCTTCCTGTTTGGTTGCTGTTTTGCCGTTTGGAAGCTTTATTGTTGGAATGAAGGATCTTTTTCTTTTCTTTTTTGTCATTTGTGCTAGAACTTTCCTCGGTTTATTACAATTTTGGAAATAATTTTTTTTGGTCTGTCTCAGTTGTTGAGTGATTTTTTGTGTGTGTCAATTGCTTCTATTTCACTTCTTATTTTTTGGATTTCTATTTGTGTTTTTTTGTTGGGGAATCTCCTATTTTCTATTTCCAGTTGCTGTAGCTGGCTATATAATTCTGAGTTTCTTTCCCTTCTACTTTTGTTTATAGCAGCCTTAATAGCTATGAATTTGCCTCTTATTACAGATTTTACTGCCTCCCATAGAGTTTGTGGGGATGAAACTGTGCCTACATTTAGGTCAAAGTATTCTTTCATGTCTATTGCTAGCTGTTCCTTTATCCATTCACATTTCCTTTATCCATTCACATTTGAGTAGGCCTCTATCGAGTTGCCAAGTTTGCCTAACCATCTGTTCAGAGTCCAGCCATGTAAATGTAGATATTATCGCATTGTGATCTGTGAAGGTAACAAGGGTTACATCATAGCATAAGCATCTGTGTAAGGAATCCTTCTCTAGTAGGATATGATCTATCTTAGTATAAATATTATGGACCCGCCCTGGAGTGGAATGGGTAATTTCTGGTGGATGGATTTAGGTATTTCCAAGCATCCACAGGTCATGCTGGGTTACCAATTTAACGATGTTTGTGTGGGTGTTTTTAAGGAGGGAGCATGTGGAGTGGTCTAAGACTGACAGCGGGGAGTTGAAATCGCAGGAGACATTCTGTGTTTTGGGAGATGATAGGCACATATTTTTGAAAGAATTGGTAAGTGTCTATATTTGGAGCTTAGAGACTGACCAGGGTCACTTTCTGGGAATTTAGTGTTCCCATCAGCATCAGAAACCTTCCTTCTTTGTCTTTCTTGAGTTTGGATAATTTAAAGTTCACTTTTGTGGAGAATCCTATCAGGACTCCTGCTTTTTTTTTCTTTGACAAGAGGCATAAATGTCCCCCATTTGTCTGCTTTTAAATCTGTGAAGGTCTTTTTGTATTAAATGTGTTTCTTGGATGAAAAAGACTTCTATTGCCTGGTCTATTAGGAAAGTTGCCACCTTTTTTCATTTTATAGGGTGGTTAAGACCTTTGACATTTAGTGTTAGGAATTTCAGGGAGGGTTTATTTCCATCTGCTAGTGCCATTAAGGTATCTGCAGTTTAGCTGTGATTGAATGATTTGGCCCAAATCCACTCCATGTGTTGTTGTTTGGTGTCTTTTTCATAGTGTGGACATCTTTTAATCTTGTATAACAGGTTAAACAGTGCAGACTTGACGAATGTTTGGCACAGTTTAATAACTGTACAACATTTAACATTAACATCCAAACTGGCACCTTATGCTAAAGGAAACAATATAATATTATTTTTTCAGTAATTCTGAAATAATTAGTGGGGGTTGTCATTGTTTTATCTCTTTGTTGTCCCCCCCCTCGGAACTCTTTGGTTTGCTTTAAGCAAGGTTAGCACAGGGAGATAAATATCCCCATTTCACCTCGTCAGCATTTATTTATGAACACATTTCTAAGTGAACAAAAGAAAAGAAATGCAATATTGAAATTGGAAACACAACCAAAAAACAGCAGTGTGGAACTTATCTGAGAGTAGGTGTGTAGCTGCCAGGAAGGGATGGGAGGTGTTTGAGTTTAGTTTGTTTAAGTTAGTTGTATCTTAAAAATCCCTTCCTGGCTCTTGCCAAGTTTTGGTTTTTGGTCAGTCAGGTTCCTGTTGTCTAGGTTTGTGAGCTTGTAGAAATATTTCCAGCTTCATGGTCTCCTAAAAGAGCTTTCTTCTGCCATTAACTAGTATAGCCATTTTGGCTGGGTGCCACAATTGAGCTTTTAGGTCTCTGTCTAAAAGTTCAGCAAAGTATTTTGACCAGGTTCTTTGCCTTTTCATAGTCTCAGGAACATAATCTGGTTGGAGCTTGAGTTTATTTCCTTGGTATTCCAAATTTTGCTTCTTTTTTCTTGATAGGGCTAATAAGGCTTCTTTATCCTTGAATTTTAAAAATGTTACAATGGATAATTTCAGACGTAACGGGACCACGGTCAACCACAGTGAATCCCTTGTGGTGGCTGTTTGTCCCGTTACGTCAATTTCAATTCAATTTTATTGCGTGACCAATGGTCCTTGCAAACAATTACAACACAAAAATGAACAAGACATAAAATACAAAGCTAAAACCCTTAACAAGAAAATATCAAAACCGACTGATCACCTCGTCTACCCCCTTCATCCCCGGTGGAAGACGCATCACCAGGAACCAAAGGCAAACAATTAAGAAAGCGATTGCGATAAACAAAAGCTTGGACCAAAAAGTCTGAGACAGCCCTCAAGCGAGGCATATCCGTGTCAGATAGAAATAAACATAGCAACTCCGAGAGGGTCCGACCTGGGCAGTGTTTGATATAGTCGGCCAACAGCTGACTGCGCGGGACATCATATAGATGACATTCAAATAAAATGTGGGCAACTGACTCAGTCTCCTCAAAGTCGAAGGGGCATAACCTAGTGCTAGACAAAGATCCAGCATAACGCCCCTCCATTACACTAGTAGGAAGCACGTTAAGGCGGGCCCCAAAGAGGAGAGCTAAGTGCCTCCTTGAAAGGGGGGCGGACAAATAAACTGCCCACCTACCGGCCAGCAGCCTAACATGCTTATAATGGGCCAGAAAAGCAAAAGAACCCACCCCAGCCCAATCCTCCTGGCGTGCAATGTCCAAGATCCTACTGTCGACCTCTATGCATGCTTGGCTAAACTGAATGATTTTAAGATGATCGACTGACAGCCCCAGTGCTTCCAATTGGTTGGCCAGTTGCTTTGTCCATGAGGAGACAAAAGTATCCTGTGGTATAAGCGCCAAGAGTCCAACCTGACCATCGTGATAAAGGTGCAACCATAAGTGGGCTGCCTGCTTCCAGTTGACCCAACTCCAAGGAATCTGTCCAAACTCAACTCTTACAGGAGCCGAAGGAGTCCCATTCGGGACCTGAAAAATCATTTTGATGGCTTTGAGCTGTATCACATTCAATACCAAGGGAGCTGCCACAGCCCACATAGAGGAGTTGGGCGCGGACTTTAGCATCCACTACATTTAACGCGGCCCCCAAATTGCCATGACCTTTATATTTGAAAAGTCGGGCAATGGCAGCCATCGGGCCCTTAGATCTTGCTACAGCCATCTCCCGATGGGAGGACCAACTAAGGGAAGAATGGAACAAGATCCCTAAATATTTGTAGGAGGACACTTGGGCTATTGGGTGGGCATTGATGGTCCACTGGTAAACCTTTCTCTCTCTCCAAAACACCAAAACTTTAGTCTTGTAATTTATAACAAGCTTGTTGGTGGAACAATAATCAGAGAGGGCAGATAACTGCCGACATAAGCCCACCCTGGTCTGGGAGAGAATCACCGCATCATCGGCATAGAGTAAGCAGCCCAGATAACTCGTGGCCAACTTAGGGGGGAAAAATTCTGGCCGTGTCATAGCTGGGACCAGGTCATTCAGGAAGCAGTTGAAAAGGGCTGGGGCTAATATGCAACCCTGCCTGACCCCCGAAAAAATAGGAGCCAGGAAGAAAGCTGCCCCTGCGGGGAAAGCCTAACAGCCAACGATGAATCCTTATGTAGTGATTGTATCAGAGCAAGCAGCCTCCGATTGATCGACAGGCCGACCAACTTATCCCAAAGAAGCGGCCTGTCGACCGAATCAAAGGCGGCTTTCAAATCAACGAATGCGCAAAATAGCCTTGAGTTTGCCTGGGTATATTTCTCGCCCAGATGGAACAGAACAAGACAATGGTCAAGGGTCGTCCTCTTGGCTTGAAAACCTGCCTGTTCCCTATGCAGCACCCGAGAGTCTACCAGCCAGCCAGTCAAAATGGTTAGCAGGTGCTTCGCATAGAGCTTGGCAAGCACGCTCAACAGGCTTATTGGCTTATAATTCCCCAGGATACACCTATTGCCACCCTTATACACTGGGATAACCACCGCTCAGCCCCAATCAGCTGGAAAAGCCCCAGTCTTATCGAGATGGGTAAAAAGAACGGCCAAAAAAGAAGCCCACCAGTCCACTTGGGACTTTAAAAGCTCAACCGGCAGACAGTCATACCCAGGTGTCTTTCCAGGCCTAAGAGATAGAATGAGCTCCTCCATCTCAAATACCGTTACGAGTGGCCACATCAGAAGCTCAGCCAACAACTCTGAGAGATCCTCCTCGGGCTCCCCCACCGGAAAAAGAGACCGAAAGTGGGACAACCAAGCCCCACTAGAAATGGTAGGGAAAGATAATTTGCAAGGTTTACCCATAAAAGAGTTAACAGCCCACCAAAACTTACAGGAATCCCTACCCCTAGCTGCTGAGATTAAAGTGGCCCAAGACTGGGAGATATAGGCCGCCTTCTTCTGCCTCAGCAGAGCCTGATAAGTCTTCTTATTTTCTAGAAAAGTCACCAAAGCAGACTCGTCCCTCTGCCTCCTATAGAGTTTAAATAGTGCCTTCAACAGCACCTTCCGATCCTTACACTTCTGATTGTACCAGGGGGCTCCCCGCCAAACAGTTCCCTGAACTCCCAAGGGCTGGTTGGTGGGACGAACCAAAAGTGGCCTTAACAGCTCAATGAGCCCCAAATATTGCCCCACAGGATCTAGCTGGGGAGGAGGTCCCACCATGGCATCCCTGAATACCCAACCCGAAGGAGAAAACAACACTTCCCGGAGGTGCCCACTGAGGTCCTCTGACCACCTACATGTACACGGCCCTATGTGGGTATCCTCCTCGATTGCCTCATTTTCCACCCTACTATCCTCACCAGACTTTGCAACATGTGACCACAGATTTAAGAGAAGCGGCAAATGGTCACTATAGATTTGCTGACCCACCCTAAATCTAACTAGATAGGGAAGAAGGTTGGGGGAGACCACGACATAATCCACTACACTGCATCCCTGGTGAGAAATAAAAGTATAATTACCCTCCAAATCTCCCAGAAAAGTTCCGTTCAAAATCTGGAGATTTAAGTTGGCCAACATGGCAGCCCATCTCAGCCCAGAAGCGTTAAGGACCCTATCCCAGGAGGAACAGTGCAATACCGGAGAGCCTGGACTGAGAAAAGGGCAGTGGCTCAGAAGCAACTCCAGGTCACTGCCCAGCCATGCGTTGAAGTCCCCTGCCACTATCAAAAAGGTCTGGGGATACTGATCTTGGAGGGATTGGACAAAATCCTCCAACTTCATCCAAAAATCCCACTGGTAACTCAAGGCGTTGGCTGGGGGGATATAAACTGTGACCAAGATAAAAAGACTACTTCCCAGTCTACCCACCACTGCTAGAGCAATAGGGGGAAGCTTGGCCAACTCCACCACTGAAAAATCCAGACTGACAGAAATGAAACAAACAAGACCTCCTGATGGGCGACCCCGCTTTGCCATATGGACTGCCGGGATCCCATAGGTCTTAAACCCAGAAAGCTCAGGGACATCCAAGGACCAGGTTTCCACTAAGCAAAGTATGTCCTTAACCCCCACAAACTTCAAGAAGGATTGATCCAACATCCTTGAGTGCCAACAAGATACATTCCAAGCACATAAACTAACCTGCTCTGGATGGCCACTACACAAAGACTGGGAGGGAGCGGGTCAACTGGACACAGCCCCCACTGCCGAAGATGCACCCCCAATATGGTGGGCGACCCCGCCTGAACCGGCTGGAAGCACTGGTAATGCCCTCTGAGCTCCTAACAGCCCCAGAGTTGCTGCCAAACCAGCCTCAGACCCAAAGGATGTGACTTGGGGAAATCCTGTACAGGCTCCTGATAAATCGGGGTTGATAGAATCGGCAGAAGCCAATAAGGCCTTCCCAGTCTCAAGATCTTCATTAGCTAGTAGCTCAGCTAGTAAGGTCCTACCATGATCAATGCCCTGGGCAAGGTTCCCGAGCCTCTCCTGGATAGGGGAGGCCTGCTCCTGGGGATACATCTGAGCCCCAACATTGGCCAATGAATCAGGCACTAAATTAGGGCTCCCCCGGACTGCCCCCCTCCATAGAGGTGGTGGCCGGGTTAGAGTCCCTAGAGCATGGGACAAAGTCCCTAAAGGCCTCGCCCACATGTACCCCTCAAGAAGAAAGTAACCTAGCATGGGATAAAATAACTGAGGCAAAATGGGAAGACTGGAAAAAAACTATAAACCGTTGCATGTATCTATAAGAAGGGAGAGATTGAAAGGAAAAAATAGCCCCCAAGGGGACCCATCCTATAATCTGCTCAAGATGGTGCGAAATAGAAAAAAATAGAGTTCCAGAGGGGAAAAAACCATCGGGGAGTGGCTGGACCCTAAAGATCACGGCACCAGGAACAGGGACCACCTTAGGCATGCACGGGATCTCTGGGTTAAAATCCATCACAGAGTTGGGATCGGTCAACTGAGCCACACCTCCCATCCCACCCTCCCAACAGACGCCCTGGGCAGGGGCTGGGGGGACAAACGGGGGGGAAGGGGCTACCCCTTCCCGATCCAACTGTCCACGGGCAATAAGCTCTGCCAGGGACCCTGCCATGGAATGAAATTCCTCTTGCTGGGCTTTGAGCGTTACCTCCCCCAAGGACTGGACAAAATGGCTAGATAGACTCTCCAGCTGAGCACATAGATTAAATAGAAGCACACGAAGCCGGGGGAACAGCTGAGCCTGATCGGAGCGGAGGGGCGGAGCCAGGGAAGAAACGCCTTCCTTTTCCATGTGTTCTCTGTTTAGCGAGCATGGCTGGAAAGTCTGGTGGGAGGAAAAAGAGGGGACAATCAGGTATTCCAGCCCTGGGGCAGTTGGCCCCAGGTCAGGTCCCATTGTGTCAAAGGTCCTTGGACTCCTTTCCCCTCTTGCGTTCCCAATGCTGGTTTATCGCGGCGGCAGCAGAGGAGGGGACCCCACTTATGGCCTCCCAGGAGGCCCTCGAACCTCTAGCTGATGTGGTTCCAGTATTCGAGTGTCCCTTGAACCAGGAAGCCGTGGCTTCCCCTCAATCGGCTATTAGATTGGAGTTATCTGATAGCAATGGTCAAGGTGAGTCGCCGGCAACCCCTGACTGTCCCGTTACGTCTGATTCCCGCCAGATGT
>QEPC01010756.1:963346-978414 GCA_003113815.1 Sphenodon punctatus
GTGAACATCTGGATGTGAGCAAACAGACGTGCATGGCTCATTCACACACACCCCCACGTTTGACTGTGGTTGACTGTGGTGAATGCCGAAAACGTAACGTCTGAAAGCACCCCCAGTGTCGGTATTTATTATAGAAAGTTAAAATAAGCATATTTATATACCTTTAATTTTTTTGGAGAGTACCTTTCCCACATATTTCCAAATATGTGGAGAATTTTCTTAATTGACACACCACGTTAATGAATATACAGTCTGCAAATGGACCAATGTTGGAAGTGGATCACTGTTATGGCATCCGTAGAATTGACAGTTATAACAGATACATGTCAATGTAGAAATAGACCTCATATATGTTTCAATGTTGTCTTCATTTATGATGCAGTACCTACTGGGAGTCAGGCTTTCAGGGGCACAATGACAAACATGCATGTTTTCTTATGGTTTCTGAAACCTGTTGAGTTGTGGAGCACATTAAAGTTTGAATTGCTTGAATTTTAAAAATTACCGAAACTGATTATTCAAAGCCACTCACTACTACCGATGGTTATGTAGTGGATGACTACGGGTCTATATAATAAAGTGTCTGGAATGTATGTTAATTTCATACCTGTCTATGACTGTGATAGGCATATCAAAAGTCCACATCTACAAACCTGCAGGGTACATGTCCAACCTCGCTCATGTGGTCATAATAAAACCCTTCTTTCCTTTACGAAATGCTATAGAGACAGCGGTTGCCATGGTTTGGGGTGGGGGGATTGTGAGGGGGCTTATTTTAAAGCATTGTCTACAGCTATGAATGTACAGGTAATTATTCCTGGAAATCGAAACATTATTTGTGCATGCCAAACTAGTAGTCGACGTAGCTCGTTGCAAGCGACACACTGGACTTGTTTCAAAGTGAATCCATAGGTTCATTGACTGTTAAAGACCGGGATGGGAAATCCCCTCTGTAGATAACTAAAAGCAATGGTAACATACAGCGACCTTCTGATGGATATTCCACCCTTCCATTTCCATCGAAATGTCCACCACAGTACAGTACCAATGCTTTTCAAAGGCAGATGGGGACATGATTTTCCTATGCCGTCAGATGTCAGAACCAGGCAACTCTCATCATCTAAAGTCTTGAAGGTATGTCAACCCGGGGTCATAGGGGGTTACACTCCCAGACGGTGGAAAAGTTCAAGGTTATATCAACACACACATTCAATATGTTGTACGCGCATACTAGATACCGAATCTGTGCAACCTCTAGCTGAATACCAAGCCTCGTTGGGGGCTGCTGGGATGGAGACCTCAGCTTGACCTGGGCCAGCTCTGCTTCCCCCACTTTTGGAAGGGTCCCCTTTTCTCGTGGCAACTGGATAAAAGAATCAACGCCCTACAGGGGAACTCAGGGTGGGCCCAGAAGTCTGCCTTCTGCTTGGCATATGCCTTGGCATGGGCAGTAGGTGCCCCGATTTGGGGAAATCCCCTAGGATTGCCATATAGGCACATTGATGAGGACAAGCAGCTCAGGAAAGCACAGAACATCTCAGGAAAGTTCCCTCGCATTTCCTGCTGCTTTTCTAACAGGTGCCAATGCAAGCCCTGCTACATGGATTTTTCATAAGTGTCCCGAAAAATTTGCATAAATGGCAAACCTACCTTAGAACATTGAGAAAAATAGAAGCTTTATTTTATAAGAGATCCTACGCTAGAAAGATTAGATGAGTTTTTGTGCCCAGGACTGGACTGGTCCAAAGGTTCACAGCGGCTGTGGCCCTTGGCTCTTTGGAACCCAGGGCTGCGGGTACGTCTCTGTGACCTTTGGCTATGTACGGATTGCTGCAAGCTCCAGCGCATCAAGGCAGAGAAGGGAGAGATGAAGGAGAGGAAAGTTTTGAAAAGAGATCCAGATATTTTGGGTGCTAATCTACGCTGTGCTAGGTGAGCATGGGAAAGTGGAAAATGTGGCAGTCACCAAGCACAATACATATTCTACACCCTAGTTCTTCAGCTACATATTGACTGCTCACCCACCCACACAGTGGTTGTCCAAGTGGACCTCTGGGCCACTATGTGGGGGCAAGAACCAGCACATAATGTTGTGTTTGGTAAGTAGGGACAACCAGGGGAAACCACCACCACTGCCATGCTCTCCCTTCCTGTCCCCATCCTTTGGGTCCAGTGAGCAGCGATGGCATGAACAGCAACAGCAAGTTCCTGGGCCTTGCCTTGCTGGCAGCAAGAGGTGTCTGTGTTCCATGGGACTGTGGGGTCCAGGAAAAGGGACATTCATTGTTTAAATAAAGGTCTGGACCAAGGTTGGTGAAACCTTTCCCTTCCACAAGCCACTTTAGACAATTAGTACAAGCTACATGGGCCAGCTGGGAGCTGGGGATGGAGTGCTTAGGGGTGTGCTCGGGATGGACCAAGAAAGCAGAGAGTCACGATCACGGATTTATCATCTATGCCACAGAACCATTTACTCTCTTTGAGTGCACAACCTCATCTCCACTCCCCTCCCCTAAAAGCTCACTCTCTCAGTGCTTGAAGGGAGAGTTTGGATTCACAAACCTGATTCAGAAGCTGGAGAAGGGGAAAATACAAATTAGCTGAACCCAGTTTGGGTCCTTGGGCTGTAAGAGAAAGTTTATTTTCATTGTGCTTTGGCCACCACCCTGGCACCTCATGCGGACAACGTTCCCCTAAGCGGAAGCTGACACAGGAGTTGGGATAAGGGGGCAGGATATTATGTGAAAGAGCCCTGCCACTTGGGATTGTGGAGTTGCAATTGCTTGCCACCTACAGGAAGGAAGGGGCTGCCCCCATTCTCTCCAGTCAGTCTCCCATTGGCACTTGAAAGTCACAGCAGCTGGATGAGTTGGGGGAACTACTGTCATTTGGAAGTTGGGGGGGGGGACTTCAGGGGGTGGGGTGCAAGTGCGAGGTTCTGATCCCCTGCTGCTCCTCCACTAGCTCAGAGGTTATGAATGGACCCAAGAGGCAGAGCAATAGGACTGATTTGTGTCCCTGGATCAGCAAAAGCAAAACAAGAGGCCAACAACAGAGTTCAGTCATGGCTGGAGAGGGACGCAATGGGGTGTCTCTTTGACAGGGGCAGCCCCAACCCCAGTGTCTGAAGCATCAGTCCATACCTCAAAATTGGGATGCATCAGTATAGGTGCTTCTTCAGAGTTTCTAAACCCTCCTGGCATGGACTGAGAACACTGCGCATTGTCAGAATCTATGTTGGATCTTTACATGGATAATGTGCATGGATCTGTGATGGGTGACACAATGGAACTGAAATGTTTTACAAATTGGTGGTAGCAGTTAGCTAGGTTTATAAAACGTTGAACCTGTTTCTTTGTCTTGGGGACGGGCCATAAAACAACGATGGCCTCAATTCTGACAAGGTCAGGGCGCAGCTCCCCACTCCCTACCCAGTGGCCTACAGAAAGCCCAGGGACTCAAGTGGATTTCAGCTTCTTTATTTACAAGTAGTCAGTCTCTCACAGTCCATACCTTATTGAGTATCCCACAATCCAAACTTTGTTCCTCTGGCCCCACTCTGACTTCCCCTGTCAGGACCTTGGAGAGTTCCCAGGACCAAGCTGTGCTCTCCTTGAGCTCACAGAGCCAGTAAAACGGCCTGGCCAGGCTCTTATAGTCCCTGGAGGGGCACAGCCAAGACACAGGCCACTGTTTCTTAAACAAATAACCCACAGGCAACTGCCCATCTGAAGGTGGCATAGTTGGATGCACATTCCCGTGAACCAGGGAGCACTCACGATGCCACGTCAGAAAAGGCGGAGTAAGCCATGGCCCATGTGCCCCCTGCATGTCTGAACGGCTGTGGCCAGTCATGCCAGGTCCGGCAGTAAGCTGATGGGGGGGGGGGAAACCCGGCTCAGCAGCAGCGCTTGGGGTTTGTCACTTTCACAAAAGGCCGGCTGGGCACTCCCCCCCAGTGCTGTGGTGGGGAAGTGGCTGGAGTGCTGCTGCTGACCCAGGCTCCCCAGCATTCCCGGCTGGCCAGGGCTTGTTAGTAGCAAAAGGCAGCCTGGCATGCTTCCTCTCCCCCAGCACCTATCAGCTGAGACAGGGGAAACTCTGACCCCTTTGCAGTAACTTCTCACCACAGAGAATATTCCCCAGCCAGTAGAAATTCTTATCTAGCCTTTTGTTCATCTTTTCAACCCACAAGTACCCTGTGAATGGGCAGTCATGGGCCAGTCCCATAAGACCAGCCCTAAACCTCTGAGGAACCACACAGGAGGGTGTGGACCCCCTTTGTCTCCCATGTGCGGGAGCCTATACAGCAGTTCCTGCTCCCACTTCCCACCTAAAAATACACCTGTCTGGGTTGCCTAGGGAGGTGCCTGCTGTCTCCTCCCTAATCCAAGTAAGAGTAGGGTCACTAGCTAAACCTGACCTGATTTAATCTTTCTGGCTTCGGGTCAGTGCCTTCCCCACTTCTGCCAAAGCAGAGGTCTCTTCCTCATGACTTGCTCCTTGCCCTCCAAGTGTGCCCCACTTCCCTTCAGTCACTAAAGACAGGCACCCCAGAAGCACTGTTTCTCCTTCAGGGCAAAGTTCTTGCTTCTGAGTCCCAGGCATGGGTTGGACTTTGACCCCTCCTCCCTCCGCCTCCTCTGCTGGGACAGAGACATTAAGCTCGCCCTCAGAGCCATGTTCTTGCCCCCTAGAACTGCAGGCTGGGCTTCAAGCCTGCCTTGCTGCACTTTTTCCTGCAGAACAGAGACATAAAGCTCCCCCTCAGAGCTGTGTTCTTTCCGCCCCTAGCTCTGCCTTGTTGCGTTTCCTCTTGTTCCCTAGGCACCTCCACTTCCCCAGGGGACTGTTCCCCGTGACAGGACTGGGCAACAGCCACTTTCATAGCCCAATCTCAATGAGTAACTCAGTGCTCAAGTCTGGTCTTGCTGCCACCTCTATGGGGCCTTTTAAACCACCCCACTCCAGTTCAATTTCAGCTGTTGGGACTGTGAGGGTTTCAGTCAACCGTGTAATGGGGATTGTTTTGTCAGGGATGAAACATTCTTTAGGCACCACCTTTTCCCCTGCAGCTGTGATAGGAACCCCTGTATCCCACCACTCTGTCGTTCCTCTTAGCCTCCCGAATTAACCCCTTATCCAGATCTTGTAACATAGGACACACAAAGGAAGCTGGGACCCCTCTGGGACTGACTGAGTGCCTGTACCAGCAAAGGTCTTGAGGAGCCCTCTCCACCCCTCTTGCTTGGGCAATTGTGTGCCAGGTGCTCACACTTCTTACCTATATAGCAACTGCTGGAATCCTCTCTGGAGAGAATGAGCCTTTGTGACATGGAACGTCCCTCCTGTTCCGTTTCTGATCCCCCAATAGCTTCGTTCGGTACTATTTTGCACTGCTCACCCCCCATGGTAGGGTTTGTGTTTGCTTTGTTTGTTATGGGAAGAGTTTTTAGGCTTATCCCCCTTTGTCTCTTGGTTCCCAAAAATAACGTGCCTGTTGGCCACAAATGTGTCTGCCCTGGCGGTAGCATCGGCAGCTTTGGTGACCTTGGGTGCTTTTAGACAAGCACCTCTCAACCCACTATACATGTTGCAGGGCTGCAGTGGTGTCCTGTGGGTTCCCTGCAACATGCATGATGGGTGGGGAGGTGCTTGTCTAAAAGCACCCCTTGCTATCTAAAATGTGCACCTTGAATGCTGGGCTGCACGCAGTAAGGAACGGTCCCATTCCCGCTAGATCTGCTAGACTCTCAACAGTAGTGTTCTGCTCGCCCTTAAACCATTTACTGCAAGCGTCCTGTAACTTAGCAAAACGGTGTAGAAGTCATGTTATCAGATTTTTTAAACTCACAAAATTACTGTCTATATGTCTCTGGGATTACTTGATATTTTGCTAACACAGTCTTCTTAAAATCCTCCTATTGCCACTAGCCCCCTCCCACCGCCCCCAGTTTAGAACTGAAAACATTACATGCCTTACTGGTCAGTTTGGGCAGGAGTATCCAGAGCCAGAGATCCTGCGATGATAGCTCCTCTTGCTTGAAGATGTTCTTGGCAGTAGTAAACAACTCTGCGATACGAGCACTTTCTCTGTACTGGTGGATGAGGGCAGGGTAGCCCTTGATCTGTTGCTGTCTTTCCCTGATGGGGCGTGCGCCTTCTCTCTCCACTACCAAGTGTTTTTCATGTTCTTGCTTCAAAGTAGGAGTTCGATTTTGTGCTGTCACTGTTTCTCCTTCTCCCTCTCCTAGTCTTCAGTTTTTCCAGTTGTAGTTTGATTTCGCACTGTTGCTCTATCTTCATTTTTTCCAACTGTAGCTTCTCTTTCTCTAACTGGAGTCTTTCATTTTCAAGTTTCATCAGTTGAAACTGTACCTGTAGCTGCAGTTCTGATGTCCCGCACTTGGCCCCTGTCCTCAGTAGGGTGTGTGTGTGTTGTGGCCTTGTTTGGGGCTCACATTTTATTGTCTACTTTCCAAACTTAACTTTTCTTTATACTACCCCCACATACCAATTTCTCCTCATCGAACTCAATGTTTCTAGTTTCCTCTCATTGGACTGAAAACACCACCAAACTAGTCATGGTTTACATAATGATTTCAAAAGTACAATTGTATTGTTCATTCACACAAAAACCACAATACATGCATGTTACATATGTGTTGTTTTCATAAACCCTAACAGACCAGTGGCAGAGCCCTGCAGGCAATCAGGGCAAGGGTTACGGGGTACCCAAGAAGGTTTATTTTGCCCGTTTATCCACTGTCTTTCTACTTGCCTGGTGGCTGGGAGGATCAGGTCAAGCAACCAGGGAGCCCTGGAGTCCCAGGTTCTGGCCTTGCCGCTGCCAAGTCCTAATATCCCCTCCCGGGATGTCAAAGGTCTAAGAAGGTTCCTAGGTCTGATCCTCTGGGCTGTAGCCCTTCTAGTCTATGAGGTAACAGAGTTTGTCTCAGTGACACCAGGAATCGAGGATAGCTGCAAGTTCATACTCATCCTGCCCTTGAAGTGGCACTAAGTGGAGCACCACCTGGGGTACCGTGCAGTAAACTGGGGCTCTCTGACTGCTTGGCCACTGTGGGCCAGATCCCCTCACAGAAATTTGCTGTTGAGCCAGATTACACAAAAATCTTTCATTGTGCAGCCAGCATATGTTATTTCTGGAGTGCACTGAGAAATCAAACCCTGTTCACACTGATCGACAGCAACTGTGCCAGTTAAACATGCAGCATTGGGGGCTGTTATTGTATAACCTCATCTGGAAATTGATATTTTATTTTAAAATACTGAAAAGGAAAGTAGGTAAAAGTTTATTGTTTCTAACCAATTGATTATTACAATTATAAAGTACAATTAAAATACAGAACCAACATTTAAATAAAAACCGAAAACAGTAACCTGAGCCCAACCTACGTTATATCTTACAGCGGTAGATTCAACAATGTTACTAACCCAAATCAGTTAATACAGCAAATAAACTCTCATTTAGCGGGCCTCTTTGAGTAAATTAATACTCTAAAGGTAAATGGGGGATACAGCCACTTCAATATCTCTTCTCCTTTTCCCTATTAATCTCCGACAGCCATGAAAACTTTGCAACAGCTCTAATTACTTTATTGCTTAAATTGGCCAGCAAGTAAGCAATTTCCCAAGATTTATCCCAATAGCTCTTGCCCTTGAGAATTTCCACTATGTATTTATCTCTTAGTAACTTATTACAAGGGCAATCCAAAAGATAATGACCTAAATCCTCTATCACAGTTAAAGGGCATAGACAAAGTCTGAGCTTATAAGCAGTACCCACATACCGGCCCTCAAGAACTGCAGATGGAAACAGGTGCATTCTCAGTCTGGTCATTGCAGCACATTCCCTTGGGCACTTAATCACTGACAAATAATATTCCAACTGAAAGACAGTCTTAATTTCAGCAAAGTCCGGAGCCATCCGTAAGGATCTGACCTGCGCCATTTCGTTCTGTGAAAATACACCTTCTAGTCTTTGAGAGGCCAGTGACTTGGCTTTCCTTATTGTAGAGGCCTTAAGCTCATCAAAGACAATCCATAAGCTTGTATAAGTTTTTCAGTCTCATATACCCAATAATGCTTATCCTTGAGGGATTTTTGTTCTAAGAAACAGAATGATGGAAACGATTTTGCCTCTTTATGATTGAGGCGGATCCAGTACCCAACAATCGCTGCGTACGATCTGTGCTTAACAGGAAGCACCCCCAACTCTGCTCTAGCTATACTCGTTGGAGCCGACCTAGGCAATCCAAGTACCCTTTTGCATACTCTGTTCTGGGAAAGTTCCAATCCTTGGGAAAACGAGTGGCCCCAAATCTCTGCTCCATATGACACCTGTGGGGCTAACTTCTGTTTCATGAGCTTGAGCATTGGCTCCACCAGCCTTGCGCCTGGGGTATGCCAAAATCTTAGGATACCATTAGCTACGTGAGCTGCCGTAAGCTTGACCCAGTCCATGTGCCTAGTCCATAACCCATGTAATGAAAAACAATCCCAAGGTTAAAATACTGATATTTAATAAAACTGGATCTTAAGGTTGCGGGTCAAATGGAACCCTACCATGGACTCCAGCCCTCATCCTCGTCCCCTTCTCCAGCCCTCGCCCTCATTCCCTTCCCCAACTCATGTTCTGGCCTTCGTCTTTGTACTGACCTGCTGGTCTTGACCCTTCACTCTGCATTCTGCACTGCCCCTTGGTTCAGTAACAGAGGTTGATCTCCTGAATTTAACTCCCTGTCTCACATCCTGATCCCTCTGGTTTGTCATGTGATTCTGCGATGGTCCTGATCCTGGCAAGAGTGACCGTGCAGGTAGAGGATGCACAGGCTGTAGGAGAGAGGGAGAAAGGAGTGGGAAGCTAATAAGAGACGTGGGCATAAGACTGGGCTGTGGGTCCGCTTGGAAAGGGGATGCTGGCAGGCCACTTCATTTTGGCCCCCTCCTGGCTTAGGGGGACACCCCCATAGCCCAGAGGAATGTCCCTAAACATGGGCCACAGAAGGCTGTGAGTTTGCATCTTGCGTCCTACAAACCTGCCCCTTTCTCCTTTCCACAGAGCCCCTGCTCTACAAGGAAGGAGCTAGGTGCTGCAGCTTTGTTTTCTGAGAGAGGCACCAGGAAGGACAGAGTCCTGGACTGTCAGTGTGGATGCTCAAAGCTTAGCAAATCAGATCCATGGCTAATGCTGCTGAAGCTTTCTAGAGACCCAGCCCCCACTCTTAATGATGCTGAAGCCTCCTAGATCTCCAGTCCCACTGCAAAAGCTGCTGCATCCTAGCTCCACAAGTCTCACTGCAAATGCTGCTGCAGCATCTTAGCTCTCCAGACCCACTGGTAATACTGCTGCAGTATCCTAGTTCTCTAACCCTACCACTAATGCTGCTACAGCACCTTAGCTCTCGAGCCCCACTGCCAACACTGCTGCAGCAGCCTAGCTCCCCAGCCCCACCGCTAATGCTGCTTGCAGCATTCTAGTTCTCCAGCCCCATGGCTAATGCTGCTTGCAGCATCCTAGCTTCCCAGGGTGCACGGTTGTGTATAGTCATAGAAAGCATCTGCTCTGAATGTGTGTGCACATGCAGGTAGATCAAATGAACATACTTTAATGAAGCTGCTGTGTGTTTGTGTAACAGCATTTGTGTTGTGGAGTGTGTGTGTTTCTCTCACGCATGTGGGTGAGGCTGAGAGAGTGGATGTAATCATGTGTTTGTTTGTGTGACACTAGTGTGTGACATTTGTTTTATGGCAATAATAATAATAATAATAATAAATAATTTGTTTTTATAGCCCCAGCAATGTACCTGGCCCCGAAGAATTTATCATTAGAGACAGGTTCCTGCCCCAAGAGACAAGGAAGGAGAGATGAGAGGGGAACATGAGGAGAGATTCCATGGGGAGACATTCAGGAAGTTGCAAAGCCATCACCACAAGGGCGCATGCTTAGCTTAGTTACATAGAAGAAGGGGACTCTGAAGGCAAGGACAGTGGAGGAAGCACCAGTGAGCTGCCTTCCCGGGGGTGGGTGGGTGAGTGGAGGAGGAGATAGGGAATGCCTGAGTGAAGAGAGTGTGTGTGTGGGGGGGGGGGATTCACACATGCACAAACACACACACAAAGACACAACCTCTCCAATAATCCCAGTCTGTAATGAATGCATTCAGCAAACACCCCTCACACGTACTGACACAAACATGCAACCTCCCCAATGGAAACACAGCTCCTGTATGTGTAAGAAATACATATGCACTCTCTCACTATTTCTCTCTCTACACACAGTGACACACACAGCAGTCAGCAATATAGGGGTGATCTCTCTTACACACACGCACACACACACAGGCTAGCAATATAGGGGTGATCTCTCTCTTTTGCGTGGGCACACACACACGCAGGTTAGCAGTACAGGGGTGATATCTCTCTCTCTCTCTCACGCACACACACACACACACACTACTCTGCAGCCTGGCAGAGGTTGGAAGCGGCCAGACCTTGTGGCCACTAATCTAGCTCTGACACCAGGACTCCACCTGCTCTCTGCAGTGCAGCAGCCCAGCCAGACAGCCGCACTTCAGG
The DNA here is from genome assembly GCA_003113815.1 of Sphenodon punctatus. NCBI lineage: Eukaryota > Metazoa > Chordata > Lepidosauria > Sphenodontia > Sphenodontidae > Sphenodon > Sphenodon punctatus. The sequence goes on from QEPC01010756.1 coordinate 973,946, forward strand.
ACAAGACAGTCGTATGTTTTTGCCTGTCCATCTGACTCTACTCTGCCCCTCCTGGTGGCTGTGACGTTCGGTCCCAGCTGCATCCATTCATCCTCTTGAAAAGTACCAAAGAGACAGTCAGGACTGGAGGGTCTGACGCAGCCAACCCTGGTCCTTCCCCCCTTGCAACCTAGAGCCATTGCCTCAGGGCAGCAACCCCACAGGGCAGTGGTTCGGCCACTGACTCCCTGAGCAGCATGGGACTAATCATTGATCCTCCACATGTTGTCACGGGTTTGCGGGTCCAACACCCCACTTCCCTGGGTTGGGTGGCTCAAGCTGAAGCCAGTTCTCTCTCTGGCTGGTCCAGTTCTGTAAAGGGGAAAATCCTTTTGCCACCCCCAACTCCCAGAGAGCTTCCTGTTACAGACTCTCTCTCTCTCTCTGGGCTTGCAAGAGTTTGAAAACTTAAGTGGCTTGTTGTGTTTCCAATGTTAGATCACAGACACTTCTTCATAAAGATAAGAATAAAGTTTATTGATTACCTAAGACAATATATTTGCTACAGAGTGGCTAATCAAAATGAAAAGTAATATAACGCATCCTATTCTATACTGGATGGATCACTATATAAATCTTACCCTATAAAATAGTCCATGTGTGTTCATCTTTTATCTCAGTCAGTGATGTAAATGACTGGGTCTTCAGTCTTAGAGTTTCTAGAAAGCAAAGACTTTCTTCTCAGTCCATAGTTCCAGCAGTCTTCTTGCTGGCAAGCAAGATGGGGATGAGTTCTCCCCAAGAGGTAGAAGAAGACGGCTTAATACTGCTTCTCTTTGTCTTGTCCGTCTTCTTAAATACCCTTTCCAACATCTTTGTTAGTTCTTCCCGCCTTGGGGAAACCTGAGGTTTGTTACCAGAGAGGTAAACAGGAAGGTCCATTTGCATCTAAAATGGTTTCTGTCTGGCTACGCGTCCCGAACACACATTCTTTAAATGTCTCCACTTCCGGTAGTTTCCCAACTGTTAGTTTACACAACATACATGAACTGAGCTGTCAGTTCTCAACATTACATCCATGTTTGGCCTCCAGCTTTACATATATGTTAGCCCTATAGTCCTGTATCTCTCCTGTGTGGCCTCATGTTCCTCCGTGACACATGCGCTCTCCCTCCGGGTCTGTGCAGCACCCGGCGCTACAAGGGTCTCAGTCAGGAGTGGGAGTCTGTGCAGCACCTGGCACAACTTGGGGCCCTGATCTCTGTTTTGTGTGTGTGTGAGACTTGGGGCCCTGATCTCAGTGGGGGAGGTGTCAGTGTAGCGCCCGGCGCTACAAGGGTCCTAGATCTCAGTCAGTGGGGTCTGTGCAGCACCAGGCATGATCTCAGTGGGGGGTGGAGGTCAGTGTAGCACCCAGCACTACAAACCCCCAATCTCAATGGGGGTGGGGGTGGAGCATCTGGAACGCTACTACTACTACTTACTACTCCTCCAGGTGCTGGATTGACCCCTGCGGTGGTCCGGGGGTGCCCTGCTCGAGATCCCCCGCGTCTTCCAGGGGGCCACACAGGAGAGGGCATTCTCGGTGGCTGCACTGCGGCTGTGGAACTCCCTTCCGGTGGGGGTACGGCTGGCCCTGGACCTTCCCTCTTTTCGGAAAAGTTGTAAGACCTGACTGTTCCGCCAGGCATTTAGTGGGGGAGAGGGGTGAAAGGGTGGAGGGGGGGATGTGGGTGGTGGTCGTGGTGATGTTAAATGTCGCACTCCTTTTGGCAGTTTTAAAAATGTTTTATATTGGGTTTTATTTGTGTTTTTATATTGTAAGCCGCCACGGGCTGCCTGATGGCAGGAGGGGCGGGGCATTAAATTGAAAAATAAATAAATAAATTTCTATGGCGCTACTACGCGTACTAGCACTTTACAGTCACAGATTTTCAGAGAAAGGTCCCTGCCCAGAGGGCTTACAATCTAAGATGTACAAGGATGAGGGGAACACAGGGACAGACACACACGCATTCCCATTTTACAGATGGGGAAGTGAGGTTGAGAGGTTGTGACTTGCCCAAGGCCACCCAGTGAGTTCATTGGCTAAGGTGAGATTCAAACCCTGGTCTCCCAGGTCCATGTAGGGCGGCCACTGACACATCCCCAGAATAGAGGACATGGGGGCAGGAAGAGCGCAGCTGGCTCAGGGCTCCTTCCCCCAGCCAGGGCTGAGCAACAGGCACTAGGTGGGGAAGGGGATGCAACAGTACCGGCAAAATCCCATCCATGGGGGCATATTTTAAAATCCACCTGGATGGGGTTGGGCGAATAAAAAATGGTCATGTCCTGGAAAATTCGGACAGTATGGCAAAGCCTAACACTCCACCCCCACCCCCAGTGCTAGGACTGCTGGCTCACCTCCAAGTGCACATGCTGCTGATGCCGCTGTTCCCACCTGGAAGTTATGAGATCATGACGTCTGGTGTGTGTGTGTGTGTGATCACCAGCAGCATCTGCAAAATACTGGACAAAAACACATAAATAAAAAACAACGGAGAAACCCTTTGAAAAACAGGACTGTCCTGTATAAATCAGGACTAATGGCCACCCTAGGTCCAAGTAAAGCATTTTATCCACTACACTACACAGGCCCTCTGGGGGCTCTGATCTGTTGGAGGGAGTGTGTGCAGCATCTGTTATGGTGGGGGTCCCCAATCTCAGTTGGGGGAAGGGAGGCTGTGCGGTGCCTGGCATGATGGGGTCCCTGACCTCAGTCAAGTGGGTCTGTGCAGAACCTGGCACGACAGGGGTCCCTGATCTCCATCAGGGCTCAGTGCCCAGCATGATAGGTTCCCCGATCTCAGTCGGGTGTGTGTGCGTGTTTGTGCAGCACCCGACATGATGTGGTCCCCACTCTCAGTCTGGGCAGTCTGTGTACTGGAGGCAACACCCCTGGAGGGAAGAGGGTTATATCCAATTCCCAAGCCCCTAACTCACCAGAAATCTTTCCATCTGTTCTTCTCCTCAGACAATTATTTCGTTCTGTGGGGCTGTTTGGAACTGGGGTGGGAGGAGGCTGGTACTGCCCAGCGAGGAAGGGAACTGTGTCACCTGTGCAAATACGAAACACACACACACGGTCCATTGCCCATGACTGCCTATTTCTGCCCGCCTCTCCACCACTATCAGGTGCAGTTTCTCCTGGTCCAATCGCTGAGTGCTGAAGGAAGTATTTCTCCCACACTGTCTCCAACATGGGAAACTGGAGGAGGCTCTCTGTTCCAATCTGGGGTTGCACAATCTTGGGGCTGGCACTGGCAGGTGCTTTGTGTACCATGATTCTCCCCTCTCGATTGGGCCCCCAGGCCCTAGACTTGGTGAGAGCCTGCTTTGGTGTTGCTCATTGCACTATGGTGAGGTAGTTTACAGTACAACAGAACTCAGGCGTCCTGGCTCCCAGCCCCCTTGCTTCCTAGAGGCAAAAGGCCCATCCCCCATTGGGTTGCCAAATATGCAATTTTTTTCAAGACACGTATGAAAAATACATATTACAGGGCCTGCGATGGCGCACAGGCCCTGCAACAAGTATTTTTCCATATGTCCTGAAAAAAATTGGCATACCTGGCTGGCAACCCTATTAACTCAAGGGGACCCTCTAGTCCCTCTTCCCTTGGGTAACTGTATTGTCTCTCCCCCCCGCCTTCCCTTGGGACCACTGTTGCCATGGTACCCAAAGATATGGGCGGGGGGAGGGGGAGAAGATCACATTGGTAGGGAGACTAAGGTAACTCTCTTCTCCGTTCTCATCAGTTTCTATGGTGACCATGGTGCCTAGGGGAGGACTCACTTCCGGTGGTGACGGTAGCATTTCCGGTCCTACAGGCGCGCCATTACGAGAGGCCCATAGTCACTTAGGGGTAATTAGACTTCCGTTATCTCGTCTGTCAGCGAGGAGGGGTTGTTTCCGGTAGGGGCAGGGTATTGATAGGTTCAGCTAAGGGCAACATCCGATAAGGGAAACAGGCTACCGGAGTGGTCCCGGTAAGAAAAATGGGGAGGCCATTTCCTGTAGGGCCGTGATGACTTCCGTCCCCTTTAGTCCGCTAGTGGCCGCATGCCTTCCGGTTCAAAGCGATCGGGGGCAGAGACAATTCCTGTCGGGGCAGCGACGTTTCTGGTTAGACTCTGTTCCCCCTTTTTCAGGGGATAGGGATAGCGCATGCGCAGCGGCGGGCGGTACCTTCCAGCCGGCGAGGGGTGCGGGGCCCCGGGATCATGAGAGATCGAACGCACGAGCTCAGAGAGGTGAGCACCCCGCGCCTGGCCCCGCCCCCCGCCGCTTCGAACCCATTCTCCCCGCGAGCCTCGCCCACATGCGGCTTCCCCCGCCCTTCTCTGGCTACTGCTTCCCTCCCTCGTGCCTGCCCCCTTCTTCCTCAGGCCGCTGGATTCCCCCCTTCTCTCCCAGACAACCCAGGAGTTCTGGCTTCTGCACTAACCCCCAC
>QEPC01010756.1:982966-997096 GCA_003113815.1 Sphenodon punctatus
GGAGCCAGGACTCCTGGGTTCTGTGGAAGGGGGAGTGGGGGCTAGTGGGTTAGAGCAGGGGGGCTCGGAGCCAGGACTCCTGGGTTCTGTGGGAGGGGTGATGGGGTTAGTGGGTTAGAGCAGGGGGCGCTGGAAGCTAGAACTCCTGGGGTCTCTGGGATGAGGGACTAGTGGGTGAGAGCAGGGGGGAGAAAGCTGTGAGACAGGACTCGTGGGTGGTGTCCCAGGTGTCAGAGCTACCAGAATTAGTTATAACTCCCTCTTTCCAGAAATCGAACCCAAAAAAGATGAGGAAGACGAGAACAGAAATGCCGTGAATACGCGTATGAAGAGGACCCAGGTGGGGGCTGTACTGGGGTCATTGGGGCAGGGAAGGGTTCTGGGGCTTGTGAGAGGAGTGATGAAGCCCTTCCTGTCCCTTCTCTTTGCAGCATGGCATCCTGTCCCAGCAGTTCCTAGAGCTCATCAACAAGTGCAACACCAAGCAGTCTGAGTACCGTGACCGCAATGTGGAGCGCATCCAGCGCCAGCTGCAGATCAGTGAGTGCGGCCCACCCCAAATCCGCAATCCCCTGTGCGCTGTGGGTGGAGTCGTGGCTTCCAGCCCCACCCCCCTCTAACCCACTAGCTCCAAGACAGCAGCGTTTCAGCAGTGGGAGACCGAACATTATGTGGCGGTTCCCCTGCAGCCCTGTCCCAAAGGTGGCTGCACTTTAGTCCTGGTATGTCATTGCTGTGACTATGGGGGCTCTTGTCCAGGTACTTCGCCTCAGTGATCTGGCAGTTTTCCCACGGCAACCCCCTAACTATTGAGTAGTTGGCTCCTGGGGTTTCGGTGCCCGGTTATGTGTGGCTGGGGCAGTGGAGTAACCGTGCCAACTGGGTGGAAACAAGGGAGAGAAGATCAACCCCTGGGCTTTCTTAAAAACCAACTTCGAAGAGTAAAATCCATCCTGCCTCTATAATAGCCCCTCCTAAGCCAGCCTTGAGGTGCCACCTGCAGACTGTTTCCCAAAGTTCTGCTACTGCCACCTGGGCTTCTTTGAATCCAGAGCCTGGCGAAGGCTGTGCTGGGTAGTTGCTGCTATCGCAGTGTTCATGGTGTGGCTGGGAAGCCAGGCTCTGTGGGGCAGCCTTGCTGGGATCATTCTGGATCCTAATTCGGCCCCTAACAAAGGACTTTATCCAGCCCCTGGTCAGTAGGTAGCTGTTTGGAGTCTGTGGCAGCATTAGCCATGGGGATTGGGAGCTAAGAACATTAGTGCCATATTGAGTCAGACCAATGGTCCATCAAGCCCAGCATTCTGTCCTCAGACAGCGGCCAATCTCGATCGAATGGGAGAAGAACCAACAGTCCCAATGGGCAAATCCATTCCCCGTTGTTCACTCCCAGCTCCTGACAGTAAGAAGTTCATACCGTATGCTGCCTGGTTAATACCCATGAATGGACCTACTCTTTTAAGTCCTTATCCAGTCCTTCTTAAACCCAGCTCTACTACTGGCCTTGACAATGTCCTCTGGCAACAAATTCCATAAGTTAATTATGCGTTGAGTGAAAAAGTACTTACTTTTACTTGTGTTAAATCTGCCGGCAGCTAGTTTCATGGAGTGTCCCCTAGTTCTATTTGTGAGGGTAAATAACCGTTCCCTATCTACGCGTTTCACACCACTCAAGACTTTATAAACCTCTATCCTGTCCCCTCTGTCTTCTCTAAACTGAAGGGACCCAGCTTGTCAAGCCTCTCTTTGTACGGAAGCTGTTCCAAACCCTTTATCATTCTCATTGCCCTTCTCTGTACCATTTCTAGTTCAGCTATGTCTTTTTTGAGATGGGGCGACCCACTCCTGAGCTAGGAGGCTGTGGCAGCATTAGCCATGGGACTGGGGAACTAATCTGTGGGGCAGCCATGCTAAAGGACTCCTGGGTTGTGATTTGGTCACTAGAGAAGGACTTGGCCTAGTGCCTGGTAGTTAAACAGCTGTTAGGCTTCTATTTCTGAAAATGAGGCCACAGCTCCTAGATCAGGAGTGGGAAATCTTTTCCCTTGCGGTGGCCGCTTGGAAAATTCATACAAGCCCCAAGGGCCACAAAGAAGTTGGGGGCAGGGCTGCTTAAGGGGTTCAGTCAGAAAAAGGAGGGTCCCGATCATGGATCTGTGCTGTGGATCTGTCACCTCTCTCTGTGTGCCTGCCTTCAGCTCTGCTCCCTTCCCCGGAGCTCAGTATTTCACTGCTTGGGGGAGGAACTCGATCCAGGGACCAGATCCAGGAACTGGAAAGGGGCCACATAAAAACTAGGCATGGGCCACATTTGCCCCTCAGGCCTGAGTTTCCCACCCCTGTGGCAAGGTCCTTCCCTTGCAGAGCAGGGGTAGATGGAAAAGAGAGAGGTTGAGGGTCCTAGGAAGCTCTGTCATTGCTGCTGAGACTGGTGATGTCTGGAGCTCTCTGAAGAGGTAGCCCCCGCCCCCATTGTTTATCTAAAACACCTTTTTATGGGGCCGTCTGAGTAGAGCGTATTTCAGACACTCGGGGCGTTTGCTGGAGGGGATTCAAAGGAGAGCGATAGATGAGGGAAGGCATGGGACCGACATTGAGCCTGGAGAAGAGATGGGGGGAGGGGGGCATGAAAGAACCATTTTCCAAAAGCTGCCATGAATCAGGTGGATGGTGACTGTTCTGCCTGGGGACCAGGGAGGCTTAAGATTTTGGAAGAGCTTTTGAGCAGAGCAAGGAGACGCGCTGCCGAGGGAAGGTGTGGCAGCTCCCTGCTTGGAGGTCTGGGAGGAGCTGCTGATCCTTCCTGCCGCCCTAGGAATGTGTTCCCTTGCTCTTCTGGAGAAAAGGTTAAGAGCACGGCGGTGGCTTTGAAGCGGATGATGTTGAATAATTCATCCCATGATTTCACCTCTGGGACTCATGGCCATGGGATATCCACTCCGGAGAGCAAGGTTGTGAGCTACAAACCCCTTACTCCAGAGCAGTCCCAGTGAAGTCAATGCGACTACTCCAGAGTAGGTGGGCTGTAGATCGTGACCCCAATCGTTTAAGTTCCTTGAGGCTTGGCCCTTGGTGGCTACTCCACCAAGAGGGAACCCCAGGGGGGATGGGTACTCCCTGCATCGCCCTGGAGTGACGGCTGCTCTTGGAGACAGAACATTGGGGCTGAACAGGGACATTGGTCTTCGCCGCTGTGGCAGCAAGGACCATTGGTCTCCGCCTCCCCAGGAATGAGCTCGCCCTGTCTACAAGTTTGAACGACCTTCTTCTCAGGGACCCATGTTCACTGCATTTTCCCCACTAGTGACAATGGGGAAATGCAATGAACATGGGGCCCTACTTATTCTGCTGCACCTTGCTGTCCTCAAGTGCTCCCTTCTCCATGATACCCCAGTTTGCTCTTCTCCCCTCATGTTCCAGTTCTCAACCTGCCATTGCAGCCTCTGCTCTCACCTCAGTGTCCCATTCCTCTCAACCCAGCTGGGAGGCTGACTCCTGGGGTTTCTGGGAGAGGAATGGGGGCTAGTGAGTTAAGCAGCAAATGGGGGCTGGGAGCCAGGACTCCTGAGTTTTCTGGGAGGGGATGAGCAGAAGGAGGCAGGATTCTTGGGTCCTCTGGCTGAGAGCTGATCTGTCCCCTCTTCCTCTGGCAGCCGGGGGCGGGGTGGTGTCCGATGAGGAGATGGAGCAGATGCTGGAGAGTGGCCAGACTGAGGTCTTCGTCTCCAATGTGAGTCAAGGGGACGGTGCCCCATGAGGGGGGGCAGGGCCTCCATGTGTCGGGTGCTGACCTTTCCCTGGCCTCTCGCCCTAGATCATGAAGGACACACGGGTGACGAAGCAGGCACTGAACGAGATTGAGACGCGCCATGGCGAGATCCTCAAGTTGGAGCGCAGCATCCAGGAGCTGCATGAAATGTTCACTTACCTGGCCACCGAGGTGGAGTTACAGGTGCGAGGCAGGGTGGGGAAGGACTTGGGTTCTTGCCACTCCTATCAGTGGCCACTTCCTGCCCTGGGGGCCATCACTGCCTGGGAGATGAGTGGGGGCACAGAACAAACAGGAGGTGGAGATGTGCATGAGAGGACACTTCCTGTGGATCTCATACTGGGCTCCCTTGCTGTATTTTGCCCTGCCATTTCCTGTTGCTCCCCCCCTCACCCCATTCCCTCTCCATGTTTTCTACCTCTTGTTGCAATTTGCCCCACAGCCCTTTCAGCTTATTTATGGGGGTGGAAGTGTCCTTTTGGGGCTCTGAGGTTGCTCTCCTCACACTTCCCCCCCCAAATGCCAGTTATTGGGGGACTCTCAGCCTCCCCATTGATTTGTTCCAAGGGGGAAATGATTGATCGGATTGAAAAGAACATCCTGGATTCTGAAGATTACGTCAAGAAGGGACACGTCCACCTCAACACGGCACAAAAGAACCAACAGAAAGCTCGCAAGGTGTGACAGACGGGCGCATGCACCCAGACGAACATGCACACCATGACCTGGGGCTGGATTGGAGCTGGCACCCGCTAGAGGGGAAAGACCCAGTTCCTGTTAAAAGAGAACCTTTTAATAAGTATTAAGCAGGACTCCTGGGTTCTCTAGAAGGGGGGTGGGGACTGGTGGGTTAGAGCAGGGAAGGCTAGGAGCCAGGACTCCTGATTCTCTGGGGAGTGGGGGCTAGTGGGTTAGAGCAGGGGTCTGGGAGCCAGGTCTCCTTGATTCTTTCCTTCTGAAACTTTCTCTCTGGGACTTTGTAGAAGAAGATCATGATCATCATCTGTTTGGTAGTCACTGCTGTGATTATCGTGGCAATTATCACGACTGCCATCGTTGTTGGGTAGGAAGGAGCCAGTCAGCCCTGGGCTTAGGGATGCCCTGCCTTTCTGATCCTTCTGGTAAGTAACACTGTTAACCTGTGGCACTTGCTATTGCTGGACACGGCTGCCTTTCTGCTCGGTACTGTAATTCCTAGGATCCAGGGAAGAATTAGGCTATCAGATTTGTGGTGAGGGGGATACCAGGCTAGATGGGCTTGTCTGTTGCTTGGCTGATCCCAAGTGACGAGGGGTGGAGTGCGGGGGCTAGATGGGGCTGATCTGTGGTGGGGGTGGGGGTTACCAGGCTAGATGGCCCCATTATGCTGATCCAGGGGAGCAGGGAGAGGGCAGGCAGAATACCGGGCTTGGTGAGGCTGATCTGAGGTGCAGGGAGGGAGCCCCCGGCTAGATAGACCCCTAGGTCTGATCTGGAGTTGGGTTCTATGCCTTTCAGGTTCCATTTCCCTCCGGAATCGCTGCCCCCTGCTGGAGGCATCTGCACTGACTGCCAGAGGGACACGCAGCATACGCCTCTCAAGCACAAGCTGCCTTCGACCCCCGTCCCCACTCCTGCCCCTGCCCCGTGCTGCCATCCTTGCCAAAAAGTGGGGAGACCTGTCCCTGCGCCCTTGGGTTACCTAGGGAGGCATTTCTGAACTCCCTGCCTATGTCGCCTCCTGTTTTGGATGCATCCATTTCCTTTGGCAAACGTCTTCTCAAGGAGTGGGCACTTCATATCTTGGGGGCCTGGGCATATGGAATGTGGTGCCATCCAGCATCCACTGCCGGGGTCAACTTCCTGTTTCGGGCTGCCTCACTTCCTGTTTCGGGCAAGCATGCCTCCTATGGTCTCACCTCCACTTCCTGTTTTGTGCAAGTGTGCTTCATATAATGTCCTCCTTCCTACTTATTGTTTTGGAGGGAGCATTGCAGTCCCTCCTGCCACAAACATTAACTTCCTGTCTTGGACCGTCTGTGGCAGCCCCCTTCTTTCCTCTCTGGCTTAGTGCCATCCTTGCTAGCCCTCCCATTCCCACATCACGTAGCCCTGTGCCTCTCTCAGCCCCAGCGGCTTGTGAGTTGCTGCTGGGTTTGAGGGGGCGGGGAGTGGGTGGGAACAGATTGTTCCAATGTGTGTGGAAGGCACTTAAGAGGTATGCCTGACTGGGGTGAGCAGGACCGAGCTTCTGTCTCCTGCTCACCCCACAGCTACTTCTGGGGCACACTAGTACTACGGGAAGCTAGTGAGGAATCTGCTCCTGCCACAGGCATGCTAGGGAACATCACTGCTCAGTGCTGAGCTCACAACTCCTGGGTTCTCGGGGATGGGGATGGTGGGTTAAAACGGGTGGGTGGGGCTAGTGGGTTCTCTGGAGGGAAAATGTGGGGCTAATGGGTTAGAATGGGAAGGAGGGGTTAGAGCAGGGGGAACTCGTAAGGATTTCTATCAGTTTTGTAAAACTTTCTCCCTGTGGCCTCCAACATTGGGACCATTGGGCCTTTTGCGTGGCCTCTTATGGGTTGGGCATCTGCTCACATATCCGCCTTCTCCACCTCGGTGCCTTAACAGCAAGGTTGGGTTTTCCCCCCTCCCTTGAGTGGATCATAAGAGGCAGGGAATTGATGCCCAGAAGCTGTTTCTCCATCCTGCACTCTGTCAATGGGTGAAGAGGGGAACACAGTGGAATGTAATGAACACCATGGAGGGCTTTGATGTATCTGCTGCTGCCTGGGAGTGGGTTGGAAGAATGGGGAGTGGGAACAGGGCTTGCTGGGTGTGGGGAACAGTTGAGGGCCAGTGGGTTAGATCTGTGTGTTCTGGGAGGGAGGGGGTTGAAATGGGGTGGAGGGTGGAAGCCAAGACTCCTGCGGGGGAACGGGGGTGGGGTTGAATGGGTTGGGGGATGGAACAGCACTCCTGAGCTCATTGTTCCTGGCTGTCTTTATTTAAATTGTCTTAACCTTCAGTCCTGAAATCCAAACACAGTTGAATGTAACTGCGGCCCCACTCGTGTTTTGTAAGAAAATAAAGGCACTTTGTATAACGAGGCTGTGGCATGGGAGGGATGCATTGTTGTTGTCACACATCTGTGCTGCCCCACTCCAGAGGCAGCTGCCGCATCCCAGTGGCAGACAAGTGATCCCTGAGGGACGTTGCTATGCTGCCCTCCTTACCTACTCACCCAGTTAAAACACCTTGTAGCCAGCAGGGGGCACACAGGTAGTTGCCTCGGCTTACTTTAAAAAAAACCCCCCCCAACCCCCCCCCCCCCTTCTGACGTTTCCTTGTACTTACAGTCTGAAGTGGATTCTTTCTCTGAGCCCCTGTAGGAGCCTTGGATCAGAGGCCTTGTTCGCGTGATACTCTTTGCTATGCTTCTCCCAATCAATTCAATTATCAATTCAATTAATTTCAAAACGTAACCAAAGCCATAGCAAAACAGAAACATGGAGGAAAAAATACAAAATGATAACTATAAAATAAACAGATAAAACAGTATCGTCAAATCACATTGGGAGTGGCAGGCTACCTACTTACTCACTTTTAAAGGAAAGAAGCTTTTCCCTGGCCTGGACCACTGAAAGTGAACAGGACATGTCCACCTGGGTCATCGCCGGGTTTGGATCAGACAGAAAACGTCTCACTAATTCAAGGAGAGTTCTGCCGGGCGGATGGTCAAAAAACCCGGCCAAGCATTTCGCTCTTAAACTGTCGTAAAGGTGACAGTGGCACAGTATATGCTCAACCCATTCAGCCTCGATGTTCTCAAACGGGCGTACCTTCAAACAACAGGGAGTCCCATTCTATCTGCCCTCCCACACTTTTGAGGGCAAAGCATTAAACCTAGCACACATAAAACGGTGGCGTTTCCTGAAAGAGCATTGAGTTGACATAGTTTGCAGAATGACCTATATTGAGAATCCATTGGCTGTAGCAAGCTAACGCTGGACACACAGAAATGACAGCACAGTCCTGCTGTCTGCTACAGTCATTTAACCTTTCTATAATCTCCGCTTTCTGTGTTCTCTGCATCCTGTAAACCAGGGTCACTTGCCAGGATGAGTCTATTGGGTAGCAAAGGGGCTGTGCAAACAAGTTATCCTGGAACAAGCTCCAGACCCTGATACATCACTTCCTACCTCCACATCACCGGAGCGTTGTGTCCACAGGCAGGGAGGACTCCTCTGTTACCGGAACACAGTATATGGGGATACCACACAGGCCCTTTGCATTGTGGGAAATACCACAGAGGAGGGGCATATAGAGAGATTCATTCTTGGTTTCAGTCCTTGCTCCCAGCTCTCTCGCCCCCACTCTCCTCCCAGAGAGCTCAGAAGTTCTGGTTGCCAGCCCCCTTACTCTAACCATCTGGGAGGGGAGGGGGGGCTAGTGGGTTAGAGCAGGGGGCCCAGGACTAGTTGGTTACTAGTTGGGGTGGGTGGGTGAAAGCTGAGAGCCAGGACTCCTGGTTCTCTAGGAAGGGAGTGGAGGCTGGGTGCTTGTCGGGCTTTTCTTTGTCCACATCCTGCTGCCTCTTGTGCTCTGACTCTGTGACAAAGGCATTTACTGGCAGCTCTGACTCATGTGGCTGCATGGGCCCTGCTCACTCCCCCTACATCTAACCAGAGTTGCCTGTGTGGGATGACACCTCCAAGCCCCTTTTTCGATGTAGATTGTGTATCGCTGTGAAGTGGTTTGCATATCTGTCCTAGTAGCAAAAGCAAGAGCCAGGACTCCTGGGTTCTCTGGGAGGGGAGTGGGGGCTAGTGCGTTAGAGTGGGGAGAGAAGTGGGGCTGGGGCTGGCAGCAAGGATTCTGGGTTCTTTGGGAGAGTAGTGGGGGTAGTGTATTGAGTAAGGAGTCTCGCTCGCAGGACTCCTGGATTAACTTCTTTCCTATCTCCTTCATGAATCACACATCAAATTTTGTCATAAACATGCAATCTCTTTTATTTAAACAAGCAGCATACGCACAAGCCTAGAGTGTCTCTCGTCCTGGCCAGAGCAGGAATTGCTGCTGGAAATTCCATCTAGCCAATAGCAAAGTTGTTGGGAGAAAATCTTATTGTAGCATAGCTAGTCACTGGATCTGATCAATGGTCCTGTTCAGCCCCATCCTCTCCATCTCCAACCAAGGTTTCCATCAAGTCCCAGAGCCCTGCCCCTCTGGTTGGTGCTGTGTACTTCATGAAAAGCCAGTGGGAATTCTGGAGTGATCCAACATCTTTTGTTTAGCCGGAGGTTACCATTGTGGCTATTCCTCTGGACCTTAAGGCTGGAGGGTAGCAAATGTAATGCTATATATATTTTTTTAAAAAAAAGGTGACCCTGGAAACTACAGACCAGTGAGCCTGATGTCTGTGCTGGGCAAACTGGCAGATCATTGTAAAGAAAAGAATTATCGAGCATTGATAAACATATGACATCAGAGGCCTAGGTATCATAAGGACAGGAGGGACATTTGTTCTGGGGCCCAAGCTGGGGGGGCATAAATCCTGTCCTGTTGTGATGTGGCCAGATGGAGACTTAAGCTTGTGACCCACCCGGTGGGCAGCACAGAGCAAGCCCCAGCAGCGGTGTCCGTACACAGCAGTGCAGCTGCTGCCTCCAGGGCTCAGGTGCTGCAAGCAGAAGGGGTTGCGGGGGGGGGGCAGGGGAGAGGATCGTGATGAGGGGGCAAGTTCATTTCTTGCACTGTGGCCCATTCCAAACTAGCTATGTATGACATAATAAACACTGATGGGGATGAGCCAATGGGTTTTGCAGAGGAAAGTCTGGAATTTTTGAGGGTGTCAAGAAGTAGGCAAGTAAACAAAGCTGCTGAAAATATATACTATAATTTACTGAAGACTAGCTTAAAATAAATACACGTTATAGTACGTGGGGACAACCCAGCATGTTTCGATCCCAAGGCTCTTCTTCAGCAGTAATCTTATTAAAAACAAATTTGCTCCATATGCGAAACATCAAAAAGGCATGTAGGCCCGATGGAAAATGTAAAAGGATCTGTCCTCTACTGGCTAAAACTCAAAAATGACTTCCACTGCCTCTGATGGGCAAAATGCAGTGAACATGGATCCCTGAATATGTGGAAAAGGGGGTAGAATGCGGTGACAAAATTTACAATTGAGAGAAAACTATTCAAAAGAGTTAGCACTGGGATGGAATGACAGGAAGATCTTTCACAGCTGAGCAGCTGACATTCAGTGTTGACAAGTGCAAAGTGATGCACGTAGGGAAAATCCCTGACTACCTACACAATGCTGGGTTCTAAATTAGGAGTTACCTCTTAGAAAAAGAATCTTGGAGTCATTGTGGACAACTGGTTGCAAACCTCAGCTCCGTGCGTGGCGGTGGTCGAAAGGGCAAGCCGAATGTTAGGAACTATTGGGAAAACGACAGAAAATATAATGCTGCTATATAAATTGCTGGTGTGACCATACCTTGAATAGTGTGTGCAGTTCTGGTCACCCCATCTCATAAAAGATATAGTAAAACTGGAAAAGGTACCGAGAAGAGCAACGAAAGTGATGAAACGGCTTCTGTACATTGAGGGGCTTGATAGGTTGGGGCTCTTTAGCTTGAATATGAAACAACTGAGAAGGGGATAGGAGAGAGGTTTATAAAATCATGAGTGGTGTGGAACAAGTAAATGTGGAGCGGTTATTCGCCCTCTCAAATAGCACTAGAACTAGGGGACACCCCATAAAACTTAACTGGCATCAGATTTAAAACAAACAAAAGGAAATACTTTTTCATGCAATGTATGGTTAACTTGCGAAACATTTTGCCAGAGGATATGGTCAAAGTCAGTAATATACAGTCTGTGTATTGCTGTAACCTCGTGACTTGGGAGCTGGTAATGAATCTTAGGGAGTGGACACCACCCCATTGTGACCTGTTTGTGCACTTCTCTGAAGCGACAAAAACTGCCACTGTCGGAGACAGGATGCTGGGTACAATGGACCATTGGTCTGGCTTGAGTATGATGGTACTAAACTCTTATGAGCTGTTGGATGTCCCATTTTGTTCTATAAGCTTGGAGCTCTCCATATGCTGCAATATGCCCTCTGTTGCCGCCGGAGGGACATATTCCAAGCAGTATGGTCCGCCCAGGTAGGGGTTACAGACGAGGTGATACTTAAAGTTCAGATGCCCATGGTCAAGGTAACAAACTTCATGGTGGATCTTCCCGGCCCGTAGAGGCTGTTCACATGTCCCTAGAAGATCATCATCATATTTATGGTCTTCATCCCACACCTGGAGGCGGAGGCGGCTGGCCTCGGCCACATGGACATACCCCAAATCCAAGTCAACACACCATGAGGGATTGTCGTCGTTCCAGATGGTGGGCGTTCGCAGATCTCTGCTTTGGAAGGAAACCTTCACGTAACCATCGGTCCCTGTGGTGTGGTCTCCCCAGAGACCCTTGGCACGTTGCACTGTTACGGTCAGTTTGGCTAATCCACGTTCCCTTGAGCAGCACATGGAGTTTGTGGTGGCATCTCCATGGCACTCACATGAGCAGGGATCCCGGGCGCTGCGTCGGGTGTATGGTGGGCACGTCTGGGTGCAGTTACGCCACAAGGCTCTCTCTGCAATGTACTCGCTCACTGCTTGCCTCAGGGCCTCTCTCTTGGAGTCCTCCTCCACCACCAAGGTGTGAATGGGTGCCAGGGAGTAGGAGACCAAGCCGGGGCTGGATTTGAGGCTCTCCAACCAAGGGGAGAAAGCTTCAGCATCCTGTCCCTCAGAGAAGAGAACATCAGCGTGGGTGGTCCCACCCACCACCTCCGTCAGCCTCTCGATGAAGGTCTCGTGGAAGCTGTTTTTGAAGCCTTGCTTGCTCTTCTGCTCCTGGCACCTCTTGTAGGACACATTGGCATTCACCTTCTTGATGCTGACAGCTGCCTCCAAATTGAGGCAATCTTTCACCTCATCGGCCGTCAGCCCATTCAATACCACCTGGCATGATTTAATAGCTGTCACATCCCGTGCCCGCCCGCCCAGGTGGAGCTGGGTGACGTAATGGGTGCCATAGGTGTCAATGAGCTGCCGGTACTCCAGACGTGAGCTGTGGTCATACTCATCTGGGAGGTTGCTTAGGGCTCGGGAGAAATGTACAGTAAGAGGAGGATGGTAGGCAACACGGAACCTGAGAAGAAAAGAGAGAACATGAGAAAATGATTCCTGTCCAGCATATCTGGCCGGCGGTCCGGTCCAGCCCCCCGTGTTCCCATCTCTGGACGGCGGTCCGGTCCAGCCCCCCATGTCCCCATCTCTGGATGGCGGTCCGGTCCAGCCTCCTGCCTCCCCATCTCTGGACGTCCGTCTGGTTCAGCCCTCGGCGTCCCCATCTCTGGCCGGCACTCCCATCCAGCCCTCGGCATCCCCATCTCTGGCCGGCACTCCCATCCAGCCCCCCGTGTCCCCATCTCTGGCCGGCGGTCCGGTCCAACCCCCCGCATCCCCATCTCTGGCTGGCGGTCCGGTCCAGCCCCCCGCATCCCCATCTCTGGCCGGCGGTCCAGTCCAGCCCCCGGCGTCCCCATCTCTGGCCGGCGGTCCGGTCCAGCCCCCGGCGTCCCCATCTCTGGCCGGCGGTCCGGTCCAGCCCCCCGCATCCCCATCTCTGGCCGGCGGTCTGGTCCAGCCCCCCGCGTCCCCATCTCTGGCCGGCGGTCCGGTCCAGCCCCCGGCGTCCCCATCTCTGGCCGGCGGTCCGGTCCAGCCCCCGGCGTCCCCATCTCTGGCCGGCGGTCCGGTCCAGCCCCCGGCGTCCCCATCTCTGGCCGGCGGTCCGGTCCAGCCCCCGGCGTCCCCATCTCTGGCCGGCGGTCCGGTCCAGCCCCCCGCCTCCCCATCTCTGCCCGTCCGTCCGGTCCAGCCCCCCGCCTCCCCATCTCTGCCCGTCCGTCCGGTCCAGCCCCCCGCGTCCCCATCTCCGCCCGTCGGTCCGGTCCAGCCCCCCGTGTCCCCATCTCCGCTCGTCCGTCCGGTTCAGCCCCCCCGCGTCCCCATCTCTGCCCGTCTGTCCGGTCCAGCCCCCCGCGTTCCCCGTCTGGTCTGAAAAGGCTGGGACGAGCATGCTGGGAAAGGATAGTGATGACCGCACCATCAGCAACCGCCCCCCACAGCCCATCCTCTGTCTCACCTGTAGTAGATGCAGGAGAACTCGTGGCTGGCAAATTCATACCGATCCTTCTTGCTCTTGTCCATGGCGAAGTTAGCCATTTGGGAGTGAGAGGCGGCAAGAGACACTTGGGCGTTGGTTCCCGGCTTCAGGTTCACCCCAAGCCCCACCTTCCAGTCGTTCTGCACTTCAGTGGCTGCCGTTTGAACCAGAGCCATCCCTGACTCCATCACCTTGCCCTGCAGCTTCCTCTGGCATGAGTGTTTAACTCGCCAGTCAACAGCGGCCAAGGGGAGGCGCTGCAGCTCCCCGTCCATCAGGGGGTTCCGGCACAGGGTGCAGGTCCCATCATCCTGTTCCCAGCTACTGGAATCCACCAGGTACGCCCCCTTCCGGCCCAGAGTGGTGATATCGATCCCCTCCCCTGCCAGGCTGTACCCAGGCACAAAAGCCGTGTTCTCCTGGCATTCCTCAGGGGTGGCCGTCTGGCAGTTCGGGGAGACGGAATGGAGGAGGAGGAGGAGGGAGGGGATGAAGACAACAAGGGTCATGGCTGAGAAGGAGGAAGCCCTCAACTGTGATGTGCCACCTGCATCCAGACAGAGACATTCAGGATCAAAATCCTACAGCAGGGAGCCCCACTGGGGAACAGGACAGTGACACAAGCAATTCCCATGCTCTGTAATAAGGACAATGGGGTCAGCCCCCTCCCCCCCCCTGCTCTAGCTTGTACCCCCTTCACTCTCTAGCCCAGTATCCTACCATCCCCACCATCCTGGATCAGCCCTAGGCCTCCTTGTCCCTCCTAACCCAGTATACACGCTCTTCCTTGCCCTTCCTCCTGGATCAACCCCGTTGGCCCATCTAATCCAGTAAACCCTCTCCTCCTCGGCCTGCCCCATAGATAAGCCCCGTGGGCCCATCTAATCCAGTAAACCCTCACCTCCTTGTCCTGCCCCCTAGATCAGCCCCGTGGGCCCATCTAATCCAGTAAACCCTCTCCTCCTCGTCCTGCCCCCTAGATCAGCCCCGTGGGCCCATCTAATCCAGTAAACCCTCTCCTCCTTGTCCTGCCCCCTAGATCAGCCCCGTGGGCCCATCTAATCCAGTAAACCCTCTCCTCCTTGTCCTGCCCCCTAGATCAGCCCCGTGGGCCCATCTAATCCAGTAAACCCTCTCCTCCT
>QEPC01010756.1:1042863-1054172 GCA_003113815.1 Sphenodon punctatus
GGCAGAGCTGGGGGAGCAGGGGCTGTGGGTGTGGACTGAGGGGCAGCGGCAGAGCTGGGGGAGCAGGGGCTGTGGGTGGGGACTGAGGGACAGCGACTGAGCTGGGGGGAGCCCAGGGCTGAGGGAACAAAGGGTGCAGGTGAGGATTGAGGGACAGCAGCAGAGCTGGGGGGCAGGGATAGGATGGCTTAGGCAACAGCTGAGCTTGGATTCCAGTAGGTTAAAGCAGGTGGGGCTGGGAGCCAGGACTCCTGAGTTCTCCGGGCGGGGAGTGGGAGGAGTGAGGAGGCTGGTTCTATGCAATCCCTGGTGTCAAAAACATTAAAAGGCTTTTTGTTCAGTCCCCCATTATCCTGATACCTCTCCCTGCCTCAGGCAGTGGCCAGCTTTGGGGGGTAGCTACAGGCCCATTTTGCAGTGATCCATCAATTTATCTAATCCTTTTCTTCATCCAGCAAGGCTGGTTGTCTCCAAAGCATTCTGTGGCCGTGAGCTCGACAGATTAACAGTCTGAAGAAGACACTGACTGTGGTTTGCTGTTGCCTGTGGATTCCATTGTGTGTCACCTACTTTTTGCATTTGAGATCTGGGCTTCACTGTCTTTGGGGGTGTGAGGCTGGTTTAGAATTAATTAGCAGGTTTCCATGCAGAGATAGTTGATGAAGAGAACAGATTTCTTTTCCCATGTGAAGAAATAGCCCATTTCTCACATTGCAGTCTGTAAATAGACATTTGATGATGAGTTAGAGCATCCTCCAAATGGGGGGAAAAGCTTTATCCTGGCCAGAAATGCCTGGCCAAGCACTTACTCTGGCGTTGCTCTCCGGCCTTCAGTAGGTCTACTCCGGAGGAAGTGGTTTGTAGATGACAGCCTCGCCGTTTAATTGCTTAGGAGGCAGCACTCGTCTGTTTTGTGTTTTGCAAAACAGCAGCAGATAAAATGCAATGATAAGTGGAAAGTAAGACTTATTTTATTTATTTTAATACATTTCTACCCCGCCCCTCTACCTCAGGCATCTCAGGGCGGCTTGAATCCTAATCCAAAAACAATATAAAATAACCTTTACTCTGCCCAGAATATTAGCCTCTGAGCCCTGCCTGGTTGGGCTGGAATGGGTTGCCTGGTCCATCTTTTAATGGACCAGGCATTTAAACCAGCCCTGTTTTAATAATTTATATTGTTATGGATGATTTTAAATTGTATTTTACTGTATTCTATTTTATTGTTGGAAGCCGCCCCGGTCTGCTCGCAGGAGGGGCGGGGTATAAATTTATAAAATAAAAATAAATAAATCAATCTTCACACAATCCGTTTTTGGAAGTGGCTGCAGAGATCCAGCCCAGATTGTTGGCCATGCCAGGTCTCCATGGTCTAGGATGGGTCTCTTTCCCCCAGCGTGGTGCCATTTGCCGCGTGTGCACTTAAACCAAATACTTTTTGCATAGGTACAAGAGAACACTTTCATTAGTTTGGATGTGGAAAATGGGAGCAGGTGCCAATCCGGGTCTCCGATGGATCAGGGACCAGATCTTGTTCGGCCCAGGTTCTGTTGGACCCAGATCGACGCAGCAGATCAGACAGCTGAAATCCACCATGAGGCGCCTGCCCTGCCCTGCTCTGCTGCATGGGCTGCAAAACTCCAATCTGAGCCTAATTCTGAGCTGCAGTCGTACTCTAGGGGCAGGGCAGCAGAACAGGCTAGTCCCACCCCTTTTCTGGCATAGCTCCGCCCAGACAGAGCACGGCGCTCTCTGGGGACACAGGATGCTTCAGGACAAGGGTGGGTGCACCGTGTTCCTCTGCTCACTTCCTGACACGGCTCCACTGGCGAGGGGCTGGCTCTTGCCAAAGTCCAACAGGCCTCGGTGGGAAGGGTTCCGAAGCCGAGCCTGGTGGGGCTCTGTTGGCTAAATCTGAGATGCAGGGCTCTATCCTGAATTAGCTGCTTTCCACAATCTTTGTCCTGCAAACATCGACTCGTTGCGTAGCAGGGGCTCAAAAGGCGAAGAGCCTGGTAGGAATTAGTGGCAGAGGGATTGAAAATCTCCCAGTGCTGCTCTATAAATCCCCAGGGTCTGTGCAGGGTGCAGCTCCGGGCACCCCACATCAAACTGGGGAATGGACAGAAAAGGCTGATTTGGAGTCTGACCAGTTTCCCCATGATCACAGCATCAGGACACAGCTAAGAGGCAGTGAAGACGGGGACTGGGGGAGAGGGGTATGAAATTGACTGGTGACCAGTCTCTATTGACTGGGTTCTGCCCCAGGATCCCCGTTTCTCTGTCTTCTGGGCCCCATTTCCAATCTCCGACAGTGACTGGTACCAGATGTACCAGCCGCAATTCTGCCACTCCAGCACAATTCTGCACTAACCCGTTCTTCCCCACCCTGCTCGCTCCCTGCATATGGCAGCCAAAGGCCCCGATTCTCCATGAACGTTCCATCACTAACCTCGACAGCATCTCATGGCAGTGAGTTCCGCAAGTGCTGGCCCGTATCCTTACTGTGCAGTGGGCGTGTCTGTGTGTGCCACTGAGGAGTATGCTAACACTTTTTACCCGCTCCCTGCCCAATTGTTTTACATTGCAATCCTACTTAATTTGGCCCTTTAATTTCACAGGGTGCAGCGTATTCGGCCAAGGAGATGTGGCTGGAAATTGGGGTGTGTGAATGGGGTGGGGGTATAAAGGGTGTGACTCTTCAGGACTTGTGGGGGCATCCAGGGGGCAGGGCTGGGGATCAGGGCTGTGAAGGGGGAAAGGCTTGGAGAATGGGGTGATTCCCTCTCGCTGACAACCCGTGTATTTCCCTTAACCACTGTTTATCTCTGTGTTTCCATAGCTCCTGCTGCCGGACTCCTAGAGAAGCTGTCCCCGACGTCTGCTAGCATCTCTGTGATGGCCATGCTTCACAGCCCTCTGTGAGCAAGCGGCTACCCACCAGAGGAGGACATGGCTGAGGGGGAAGCAGGTCTGAGCAACGAGGAGACGCCGGGTCGGGAAGAACGTCCCTATAAGTGTGGACAGTGCCAGCGGAGTTACCGTCATGCTGGCAGCTTGATCAACCACCGGCGCACACACGAGGTCGGCCTCTTTACCTGTCTCTTGTGCCGGAAAGATTTCTCCAACCCCATGGCCCTCAAGAATCACCTGAGAATCCACACTGAAGAGCGACGCCACCGCTGCCGAGACTGTGGCCGAGCATTTCGTGCATCTTCTCAGCTGGCCAGCCACCGCCAAGCGGCGCACGCAAACCGGGATGAGGAGGAAGATGAAGGCAGCAATGGTGGTGGGTACACTTCCCAGCGAGGGCATGATTCCTCCTCCTCAGATGCTGATGTCTATCCCAGCATGGAAGGCACTGGGAGCCTGCTTAGCAACTTGGAGAAATACATTGCTGAGTCGGTTGTGCCGGTGGACTTCTCCCAGTTGGAATTTCCTGGCAAGATGGTGCCTGCCTCGTCCACAGAAGAGGAGGAGGAGCAGCCAGTATCTTTGGCAGCCAATCCCAGTGAAGAGGCAGGATTGGTCGCCATGGAGGAGCGGCGTTATAAGTGCAACCAGTGTGAGAAGGCCTATAAGCACGCAGGCAGTCTGACAAACCACAAACAGAGCCACACTTTGGGTGTCTACCAATGTGCTGTGTGTTTCAAGGAGTTCTCCAACATCATGGCTCTCAAGAACCACACCCGCCTCCACTCGGAATACCGTCCCTACAAGTGCCAGCTTTGCCACGAAGCTTTTCGCCTCCCCTCTGAGCTCCTGAGCCACCAGAAGACTCATGGAAACCAAGACGGTGCCCCCCAGATGGCCTGGGAAGGTTCAGAGCACAGTGCCTCTGAGGAGGAGTCTATTGAGACCTCAGCGAAGCTGGACATCTATCAGCCGCTGCCGGCCGGTGGCAAATTTAGTGAGGGCACCCCCTGCAGCTTGAAGGATGCTTCCAAGACTTCCGGTGGGGAGTGGGGTAACCCAGATGGGGAGCTCTGCGTACGCTGTGGGGGGACCTTTGCTGACCAAGAGGAGCTGAAAGGACACAGCTGTCTGCACCCCAAGGAAGAAGAGGAGGAGGTGGAAGGAGACTCGCCAAGCTTTGATGTCAAAGAGGAAGGGAGCCTTCTCTCCTCAGAGTTGCGTCCGTATAGCTGCGGGGAGTGTGGAAGGACATACCGCCATGCTGGTAGCCTCATCAACCACAAAAAGAGCCACCAGACAGGAGTCTATAGCTGTGGCATCTGCTCTAAACAGCTCTTCAACTTGGCCACCTTGAAGAACCACCTGCGAATACACCTCAAATCCAAACCACCAGAAGAGGATGACAGTGGGCAGCTGCCTCCACAGCCAGAGCCTTGCACAGGAGCCTCCTGCCCCAAGGAGGAAGAGGAAGGAGATTAAGCAGAGAGGCCGTATTGTTGTGGCGATTGCGGCCGGCGTTACCGGCACCGTGGGAGCCTAGTGAATCACCGCCACACTCACCGAACTGGCGTCTTCCAGTGCTCCGTTTGCCCCAAGCAATACTCCAACCTCATGGCTCTTCGGAACCATGTCAGGGGTCACTTGCGAGCTGCCCGTCTTGGAAAGGCGAGCTTTAAGGAAGAAGCAGAGCCCCAGCCGCAGGATCCATCCTGCCAATCGGGCAGCCTCCATGCACAGGAGGCAGAGCTGCTCTTGGCCATGAAGCCGAAGGTGGAGGAGCCACAGGTTGGAGCGTTCACTTCTGCGATGGACATGTCTCACATCTGTGGCTGCTGTGGCATGTTCTTTGCCGACATAGAGAGCCTGCAAAGCCATGCCTTGGTGCATGGAGAAGGGGGGAAGGAAGAAGAGGCACCTACACTGTCTGAGTCAGACCCCCCTCCAAGCCAGCGGCTGTATGGCTGCAATCTGTGTGGCAAATCTTACCGGCACTCTGGCAGCCTCATCAACCACAAGCAGACACACCAGACAGGTGACTTCTCTTGCTCCCTTTGTGCCAAACGGTTCCAGAACATTGCAGCCCTCAAGAGCCATCTGCGGGGCCACACCAGGAGGGGCCGATCTGGGGCGGCAGAAGAGGAAGTAGACACTCAACCGGAGGAAGCAGCTGCTGTGCCGGGCACGCCACCAGGAGAGGAGCCCAAAGCAACCACAGTGAATGGATGGTGGCCGCTTCCCTCCTCAACACCTCCTGGTTCCCCTGAGGACCATCCCAGCTGTAACCACAAACCTATCCACCAGTTGGGCATCTACCAATGCTCGCTGTGCCCCAAGGAATTCTCCACTCTCCTGGCACTCAAGAACCACTTCCGTGGGCACACCAAGTCCCAGGTGCCCGGTGGCCTCATGGGAGCAGAGGGCAGCAGTGAAGAACGCCCATTTCTCTGCAGTCTTTGCGGCATGATCTTCCCCAGTGAAGAGGACCTCCAAAGCCACCATGGCCTGCTGCACGAGGAGAGTGAAGCTCGGGACAGCGGGGAACTGGCGTTGAAAGGGGCACCACAGGGGGGTGAAGAAGAGGAAGAGCAACTCCTGTCGCATATATGCGGCTACTGTGGGCAGCCCTTTGATGACATGGCCAGCTTGGAAGAACATAGCCGTGGGCACCAAGAAGAGCGAGCTGCTGCATTGGCCGATACTTCCATCCAGCTCCGGCAGCGGCGGTAAGAGCCATCTCCAAAGGAGCAGGCACCTGTGTGTGAGATGCTGGAAAGCCGTCCTTACGCCTGCAATCAGTGTGGCAAGACTTACCGCCATGGAGGCAGCTTGGTCAACCACAAGAAGACCCACCAAGTTGGGGATTACCAATGTGGTGTCTGCTCCAGGCAGTACCCCAACCTTTCTGCGTATCGCAACCACCTCCGAAATCATCCGAAGTGTAAGCTGAATGGTGGTGGGCAGCAGCTCCTGGGAGGAGCTGTAGAAGGGGAAGCTTGGAAGGATGCCATCCCCTATGATGCTGATGTGGCACTGCAGACAAGAGAAGAAGTGGGAACTGCCACTTCCTGTGAAGGGGAGGAGCCTTCTGCTGGCCAATCTGAGGACAAGAAGTCACAAGTGTGTGATGTCTGTGGGGAGATGTATGAGGGGGAGGTGGCACTAGAGGCTCACCGAGCTCTACATTTTGCTGAGGAGGAAGATGTGGGACAGGAAGAGGAAGATGCTGGAGGGGATGACAGCTCTCCAGCAGAACGCCCTTTCCGTTGTGAGGTCTGTGGGCGCAGTTACAAGCATGCAGGCAGCCTGATCAACCATAAACAGGCACACAAAACTGGCTTCTTCCGTTGTGGTGTGTGCCAGAAGCAGTTCTACAACCTCATGGCACTCAAGAACCACAACCGGATCCACTTTGAAACCAAACGCTTTCGCTGCCCTGATTGCCCCAAGGTGTTCCGGCTCCGCAAGCAACTTGCCAGCCACCAGCGTGTCCACCGTGACCGCAAACCAGATCCTCTCACCTCCTCCAGGAGGCCAATTCATGCCAAGCGGGTCTCTAAAGCTTCCCCTTCTGATGCTCCCAAAAACCGCCCAGATCCAGAAACACGTCCATATCGCTGTGGGGAATGTGGTCGGGCGTACCGCCATGCTGGGAGCCTGCTCAACCACCGGAAGAGCCACAAAATCGGCCATTATGCGTGCCCTGTATGCGCCAAGGCCTATCCCAACTTGATGGCCTTGAAGAACCATCAACGCATCCACTTTGAGGTCAAACGGCACCACTGTCTGGATTGCGGCAAAGCCTTCAAGTGGCAACGGCAGCTCCTGAGGCACCAACGCCGGCCACATCCATGTGGAAAGGCAACGACTCGGTTGAAAGAACAAAGCACTGGTGGGAACCAACAGCCAGAGCCACCTCCACCACCCTTGGGCCCTTTCAAATGTACCATCTGTGCCAAAGAGTTCCCGAGCCGGGCAGCACTAAAGAACCATGGACGGGTGCACACCAAGAAACGCTTTGAGTGCTCAGAGTGTGGCAAAGCTTACCGGGCGTCTCGGGATCTAGTGCGGCACCTTAGGAGACATGAGGCTGTGACGGCAGGAGGAGAGGGCAATTCTTCCTTGCTGGTACCCAATGGCGTTGTGGATGACCGTCCTTACAAATGCAACCATTGCCAGAGAAGCTACCGCCACGCTGGGAGTCTGCTCAACCACAAGAAGACACACACCACTGGCCTGTACCGCTGCCCCACTTGCCAGAAGGAGTTTTATAATCTTTTGGCTCTCAAGAACCATCTCAGAATCCACACGGACACGAAGCGCCACCGGTGCCAGCATTGTGGCAAGGCATTTCGGACTGCCAGCCGCCTGACCACCCACCTTAAGGTCCATGGTAGAGATGGCGAAGGGAGTTTTTCTTGCTCTGTTTGCTCCAAGACGTTCTTCCACCAGCTCAGCTTACAGCAACACCAGCTGCTGCATGCTGTAGATGGTGGCTGTGTTGCAGAGGTCAATGCTGTGGGGGAAGTTAGCTGAGGGGCTGTGTGTGTCAAAAAGTGTGTGAGTGCAGGGTGGGAAGGGAAGGGAATTCCAAGTCAACCCAACAATTTAGGCCAAGCACTAAATGATGAAGGGAAGAGTAGGCCAGGCACAAATTCATTGGTGAATGAACACTAGATTCTCTGCCGCTGTTGCAAGTGATAGCAATGGGTACCTAATTCCTTGACACTGTTGGGACATTGGGAAATCTATGACCATCACCATCTGGCTATGGAGTGGGGGGAGATTCAGATCCTGCATTGTTGGATGTTGGTTATGGAGTCAGTGGGTATCCTGTTCCCTGTCCCTGTTGGGACATTGGGTGGGGGATCTTTGCTGCCATGTTCCTGTCCCCATCGGGATGCTAGGTGAGGAATCCATGGCTACCATGTTTTGGGCGAAGGTATTTGGACAACCGATTCTTGGGTGGTTAACCTATGGACACTCAATTATTTTACCCTTTTGGGACACTGGATGGGCAATCCTTGATCTCTCACTTCTCCTGCTCGTTAGAGTGTTTACGTTGGGTGCATCTACCTCCCCTTTTGTGCCTCTCGAAAGCGTTGCATCCAACCCAAATTTATACCTCCAGTCTTCGGTCCCAACTTGAAGGCCACACCTAACTTTTTAAGCATGTTGCTTAAACCTCCTCCTTGGACTCATGTTCCAATGAACAATTCCCAACAGATTTTAAAAAACCCAATTCCTGACAGGATTTTAGCACCATGCTTAAAAACTCGACCAATCGAAGTGATCTCTTGCAAGAGAGATGTTTTTCTGAAGAGGTCATTTAATAAATGAAATGTGCTGTTGCAAACATTTGACGTCTAGCTAGACTAATTCTCTGGTTTCCCTTGGATGGATTTCAGCCCCTTGTTTTAACAATTGCATTTCTCGTTGGTGGGAAGGGACAGAGGACGCTTCATCTCCAAAACTCATTTGTTGAGTTGTGCGAGGGAATTGCATGCCTAAATCTAAAGCGGCACTTGTATGACTGCCTCCTCGCACAACCTGGAGGAAAGAATTGTGCCCTCTGGCTGCGATCCAGAACCCACTTACTCCAGAGTATCCCCATTGAAGGCTAACCAGAGGGCTGGAGGAAGTTGTTCGTAAATCAATGCCTGTGTTTGGCAATGAAAGAGTTATACGCGGGGGAAGCTCTTTCCCCAAATGGATGTTTTAAAGATGCATTTTTACCTCTTCTCTCTCTCTCTCTCTCTCTCTCTCTCTCTCTCTCTTGAGGAAGCAAATTTTTTTTAGCAAACTTTCTTTGAAATAAATTTTGAAGTCACAATTTGTCTTATTTTTTTTTTTTATACTCTTCCCCCCCCCCCTTTTTTTTTTGATCAGAAATTACCCTTTGTCTTAAAACCAATTTCTTTCCCAAATAGCAACATGACTGGAGTGCCGTTTTAAACTGCTGAAGTCTGCAGAAACCTAGGCCGCATTCTGATGAACCAAGGTAAACCAAAATAACGACTTGGGTTTAATTAAATTATGGTAATTGGTAGTGTTCCGACAAATGGCGTACACCCCAATAGTACTGCGTTGATTTTGCCCCGCGAGGGTAAGTGTTCACATGAACCCGACTTGGAAATACAAGCTGAAGGGGGCGTTTCAGTCATACGTATGTCTACTCCTGAAGAGCGGGTTTAGCGCTTGGATGGGGTGTGAACGCTTCAGGAGCAAAATGAAAGGAAAGACCAAGCACAGTGAATTAATCATTTGTTGGAATGTGACCTTAGTTATTACTGGTTTCAGTTGTCTCCTTTCTCAAATGCAGAATTTAATTTATTTTTTTCCAAATTCCTTTTAAAATTTCTTCTTCACAAGCATACATTTAACCCTTCAAGGCAGACTGATTTTTAGGTGAGCTGTTTAAAAATATTTCCCTTCCTAAATTTTTTTTTTTTTTTCTTCTTAAAGTTTAGAAAACAACCAAAAAATTGACTTGCTTTCTTTGGATTCATGTAACAATCTGGCTGGATAAGCATCTATCTGTGATGCCCCAGAGTTCATGCCGCCTCTAGATGGGCCACAAGGGGCCTTCCAATGTTACCATTCAGTGATTTTGATGATTTAAATTTCAGTCCCTGAAAACGTGTCTTCAGTTTATCAATATTAATTTATTGCCAAATTTTGCCAACTTTTTTTGCAGAGATCATTCAAGATAGAACAAAACCTAGCAATACACTTTCTCAGAGGCATTAGATTTTGAATCTTTCAAATGTTGGTCTTTGTATAACTTTCAGAATTACTAACTTCCAGACAAGACTTAGAGTAGGAGGAAGAGACTAATTTTAAAAAATAAAATTGAATCTTAACTAAATTTCTTTCATATTTTTAACTCACACTTTTTGGAGGTTTTTTGCTTTTATTTTATAAAAGTAACTTTAAAAAACCCAACCACAACCCTCTTTTACAAAAAACTGCGTGAGATGTTTTAAAAAACAATCCCTTCAATGCACTGTACGACAGAACAATGTGTTCTAAAGTTTATTCAATATACGTTTGAGTCATTTTTAAAAAGTTGCTCAGAAAACCCAGGAGTCCTGACTCCAAGCCCCCCACTTCCCTATCAGAGGGCCCAGAAGTGGTTTGGGGGAAACCCCAGAAGATTTTTCACATTTTTTTAAAGTTCTGCTTTAAATGAACTTTTTTGGAAAAGTACGTTAAATAAATCTGCATGTAAAATCTGTTTCTTGAAGCTTTGCATGTAAGGGGGCTTTTCAGGGAGGAAAGGAGACCAACTTTTTAAAATAAAAGCTGCTGCAGAGCATCTGTATGATTTTTCAAAGCTGTCGGGAGAAGAGATTTAAAGCCGTTTAGGTCTAAAACATTAGTAAAGGGCAAGTCATTTCTGAAAACCTCTTCTAAACTATGTATAGAAGAGGCAATTTGAGGTGAAAACAAACTATTGGGAGTCGAAACAGGGATTTGAGATGGATTCAAAAAGCCTCTTAAATGAACTTTTAAAAAAATATGGATTGAAACCATTTATAATGTCTCCAATCTCTCACGTTTTACATTGCTGAGTTTGAAAACCTCAAATACATTTTTGAAGAACTTTCTTAAAAAAAAAAATCTAATTCTTTTTACTGCACAATCTTTCATGGAGAGTTTTTAAAAATAGCAGTTTCCAAACATTTTGGACTTATTTATTTACTTAATTTTCTCTGCTCCCCTTCCCAGAGGCTCAGGGTGACTCACAAGTTTGTTTTATACTCAGATTTGCTTTTAAAATCCCTTCCCATTTAAGCAATCGAAGAGATTAATATCATCTGTATATAAACTGGTTTTAAACAGTTTTTGATCATTTCTTCTTCGAACACATAGAGGCCATCTTTAAAAATAAACAATCTCCCCCTCCCCCTCCCCTTCCCCAAGTGGGTGATTTTGAAACTGTAGAACAACCTCTGACTCCTTTCTTTTCTTATTTAGTGCCAGCAATGAACCTGGCACTGTACAGTTACATTGTACAAATCAGATCTTTGCATATTTAAAAAAAATGTGTAAAGATACAGTTTCAAACTTTTAAAAATAAAAATTAAAAATAACTTCAAGAGGCATTTGTTAAAAAATGGTTTAAACTTAAAATGTTTTCTCCAAAACTGTGTTTGAAAAGGAGGCTAGCGAGTTCCTCTCTAGAGACAGCCCCCGTGCTGTGACTCAGTCCAAAATTCTGTTAATTGGGGATAAGAAATGGTACAAAAAATAATGTTTTGCCTCCCTAAACTTTGAGTCTAATATTCTTCTCTAAACAGCGTAGACTGAAAGGGAGGGGAGGGCTGGGTCCTGGGCCTCTAGGTTCTCTGGCAGTGGGAGTCAGGGCTAGTGGGTTAGACTGGGGGGGGGGG
>QEPC01010765.1:3173-23101 GCA_003113815.1 Sphenodon punctatus
AGGAATATTTCATATTTTATCCTCATCAACATAAATGTACTTAATTCCTTACCATACTTATTCATTTTTATCAATAACTAAACTTACACATTTTTTCATTATTAAACTTTATTATCATAATTCGACAACGAACATTTTTTACAGAGTGCATTAAGTCTGTTTCTACAGAACTGCATTCTGTACAACAAATTCTATAACGTTCTCTACACTGACATTGTTAACAGTTTATTGTATAAACTGTATACAATTTATATACACGTAAAGGACAGAGTTAATGAACTCTGAAAAAATTGCTCATTGGAGAATTATGAGTATAAATCATAGTTTAATAATGAAAAAATGTGGAATTATATTGGGACAGGGAGGAACTTGCTGTGCCCAGATTCAGTGTTGCCCCAAACCTGCAGAGGAAGAGGATTGGGGCTGAAAGACTTAAGGCAAAGTGTTGGTGCATGGAGCCTAAGGGTGTTTTTAAATGAGCAAGACACACAAGGGGGTCAGTGGCCACTGAGTGGCATGGCTGGGGTCACATGAGGAGTGCTTCACACAGGCGGCTCCTGGCATGGGTACCCCAGTCACAGAGGCAGCCTCTGCACAAATGACTGGCCCCGCATGGAGCACTCCCAGTTTTTCAGTGGTGCTCGGTGCATGGCCATGGGTGGCTGCTGTATGGTTCACAGGAGCACGATCCCCCATGCACCACCTTGACACGAGCAGTTGTTCATATGGTCAAGGGTGGGGGGCATTTGTGTATATGTGTTGTGTTTAAAAACACCCTAAGTTGTTAAGCAAGTACAATATGTGAAACTATGTCTTTTAGGGGTGTGCACCAGGGACCAAATTCATATTTTGTAATTTCTTTATATATAAATTAGTTATCGTTATTAAATTTCATTATTTTTTCCCATTTATTTCTATGGGAAATTGATTTCTGGCTGTACCTTCTTAATTTTGTATCCACTTTGCTTGAAATTTGGACTTCTTGTACCCCTTACCCAAGGTATCATCTCTGCCAAATTTCATAAGGATTAGAAAATGTCTTGATTCCACGAGCAATTTAATTTTTTTGGTTTATGCACACACTTGCAACTATAATGTTTTTGTTGGCTATAAAATTTGGTTGAAATTTGTACTCTGTGCACCTCCTGAAAGGGATCATCCCTCCAAAAATTCAGGAAGACTCGATAAAGGATCCTGTTTATATAAGCAATTTAATCATTTCATGGTTTGTGCACACATTTCCAGGTGCAGCGACTTTGTCTTCCATCCAATTTGGATGAACTTTGTAGAGGTTGTTTCCCACACCCAAGGAATCATCCCTCCCAAATTTTAGAAATATCTGATAAAGGGTGCCAATTTTATAAGCAATATAATATTCATAATTTCAACAAAGGTTGTGCAGATTTTGCAGTTCAGAAAATTTTGGGACAAAAATGAAAGGCTTGCCCAAGCCCACTCTGGTGCATATCCTCTTATTCTTCCATTTCAATGAGGTTTTTTTGTCCATCATACTCCATATGCGTGAGTGACGAAATAATTGTCTGCCAAGGGTGCCCAGTAGTTTAATGTTTCCGCCTGAGGGCTTGAGGCAGTGGTGGATAGTTATTAAAAAAACACATTAGAATGGTGAACCTGGCAGTTTCTTGCTACCTGTGTTATCAGCACAAAGGCAGCACTAGTGCTTTCATCAATTTTTTCTTCATCTATAGATTAATCCCACCCATTTTCCAAATCGTTGCCAAATCAGCTCCCTCACTACTCCCAGTGGCAAGCCATTGTCAAATCTCTTCTGAATACACTAGTATGTACCTTTAATAGATTTCTACTACTACTACTACTTTAATAGATTTCTACTATTACCACTTACTCTGGAGAAGTCCCATTGAAGCCCACAGGGTTTTTCAAGAGTAAGTGGTTTGTGGATGGTGGCCTCGGTTCTTAATAATTTTGCAAGCAATTTGATCTTAGTTAGTCTGAGTTTCAGATGTTTTAGCAGCTGAGGCAGTCTGCATAATAGTTGCCAAAGGGAGGGGGAGAAACCTATTCCCAACCCATAGCTCCTAGCCATGCATCATTTTGAAAGCAGGTTAGGGCATATGCCTAAATATCTGTGTTTGATTGGAGCTGATCTTGATCAAATATGTACCAATGAAGACAAGCCTGGGAAATGGTTCTGGAGCATAATGTAGTCAAGAAGACAAGGACACTATATTAAAATCACTCTGCGCAGGTCACTAGAGACAGACTAACGGCACATTCATTTCTGAAAACTGAGATAATGTCCTTGGCTTGATATTAGAACGATAACATCTGCTCTCTCATGTCTCTACAAACATTGCAGGGCTATGCTTGATCTTGTGTTATTTAATAAAATTCAAAACAATGCTATCATTAAAAGTTGCTGAATATTAGTGAGAATCCATTTGCATGTTTACAACTGATAATTATGCTCTTCTCAGGAAGAAATCAATGTAATGGCATGTTTTAAATTATAAATGAGAGATGGGTTCCTGTGTCAGATTAATGTTTGTGGGCTATTTGTCTGAGTTTATATATGTGTATGCTCATGGGATTACTCTTGTGGGGGTCAGGTGCCTTATCTCCCCCAAATTGTTCTGAGAATTGATCCTAACTCACTAATGGAGCCTACATAAAAAGAGAGACTCCACTGGTTTAAGTGGATGAGCTGAGGCAGTGACAGGTGCTGCTATCTAATATTCCTGCTCTGGAGGTCCCCTGCATCCAGCCCCCAGCACAACCACTCCGTCTCCCCCAACCCCAGCATAGCTACCCTGCATGGGGTTAAAAATACAGGACTTGGGTTAAGGTGGGATGGAGGGGAGGCATCTAGAGACCTGTCCCTCCCCTGCCCAACGTTTTGGAAAACACAAAGTTTTGAATTGCTGAATCCTCAACCTCTCAGAAGCAAACTCACAGATGTTAGCAGCCTGGCTCAGCAGACTTCCAAGGGGTCCCCTCCCACACAAGAAGTGGGAGCTCCAGAAGGGGTTGTCACTTCTATGAGTGGACCCTGTTGCTGCTGCTTCAATGGCAGAGCAGTTGGAGTCACAGAACCTACATGGAGAAGTTGTTGGCTGAGTGGGCACATACCTTCTCCCTCTTCCCCCACCTATGTCCTGTCACAGGACAGAACTCCAAGTCCTTCTGTGCTTATTGTTTCCCCTGGCAATTCCCAATGCTTTCAAAATGCCAGACAAAGGCAGCAGAGGAGCCACCCTGGGCCTCAAATTCAGAGTTGTGGAGGCCTCAGCGGGCATTCCCCAGGTATAACCCTCTTCTTCCTGGTCCAGCCTCCTTTTATACTCCAGGCCACACCCCCAACGTAGCCACTTCCTGTGGCAGCCATTTTAACTCAGTCTAATTATATGGCAGGCACCATCTCGTGGCATCACTCTGACACAATAAGTTATGTGAATTTTTTGTTATTTTGTGGGAGCTGCAGTTATCATCTTAATATGTTCTGTGATTCAATACATCATTGCAGTCACTGAATAACAATGATCTTGGGGACCGATACTAAATCCCACATCCTTGGTATGGGGACTATGATGTTTGTGCAAACTGCGTGCCACTTGTGTGGGTTTAGGATTGACCCCATTGTCTTTCTGTGTCACACAGAATGAAAAATTGCTATTGAGAAATTGTTCTGTGCAGCCATTCTGCACATAGGGCTTGGACCGACTTCTGCAGCAATTCTGTGCACAAAGCAGCTACAGGATTGGGCCTTATGGAGACAGGCCGCCATGAGCACATTACATCAGTGCTCTGTTCTCTACACTGGCTACCTATCATCTTATGGGAACTGTCTCAATTACAGAAGTTGGCCTAACCAAAAGGATTCTCTTAATTATAGTCTTTTGTCTCTTTCCTACTTAGGTCCAGCACAGCAACCATCAGTGTGAACTCTTTCCCACCTTCCTTAGCTCGCAAGAGGCATGAGATAGAGGTAGTAAACAAAGATAATGGTAGATGCTGGGGCTCATTGAACAGGTTTATTTTCCTCTGGACTATACGTAGAGAGCTGAGATCCTAGGCACAAGCCATTGCAGTGAGAGATTTCAGTGTTTGTGGTTCTGGCCCACTTCTGGACAAAATAAAAATGTCAAAAACCAGAATTTCCCCCATGAGAAGAATTCTTGTTTCCAGCTGGTCTTAGTTATATGTGTACAGAACGAATAGTCTCTATTTTCAAGCTTAAGCCAAGTTATTGGCCCATTCAAGTTTTTGTGGGGTTTAAAATTGGTTTTCTTCTTGGGTTGTGCTATAGAACGACACACCTTTCAGCACCTGGACAGCAACTAATCCAGATGGTGCTTTGCTGTAAAGCTGCTGCTAGGATTTGCTATGATCAAATTTGGGAACCTGCCCTTATGATGTTCTTTCTATACATGACAGTTGGATTCAATATGGTAATGGTGCCCTTCAAATAAATATTTCTGAAGAGTCCCCGCCTTTACTCATGGAAAGTTGACGGGACTTTAATGTTCTGTACATTTTATCTTCTGATTTTGGTCCTCAGTATTTATTATTTGGGTAGTTCACAGGCAACACAAGGGGTAGGGGCATGTGCCCATCCAAATCTAGGCAGGCACACTTAGCTGTGCTCCCTATTACTAATGCACTGTTGCAGGAGTGCATTTAATGGGATTGAGAAAACGCTTTGAGGAAAAAGTGTAGATCATGGCACATGAATCAGCACTGTGATGCTGTTGTAAAGAAGTTTAATGCCATTCTGGGCTGCCTCGACAGAAGCATTATATGAAAGACACAGCCTGGAAGTCATTGTGTCAGTCTTTTCAACTGTGGTTAGGCCCCATCTGGAGTACTGCATTCAGTTTTGGGCATCACATTTTAAGAAGGACATAGAAAGATTGGAAAGGGGGCAGAGGAGAGCAACAAAGATGATAAAGGGTTTGCAACACATCATATGAGGAGGGGTTGAAGGATATGTAGTAGTAGTAGTAATATTTTATTGTTAACCAAAGCTTATAACAATCCATATAAATTATATGAAATATATATACATGTACATAATACATGAACAACATAAAATATATAAACAAGATACACAGTTGGGCAGTTATGCACCACAAGACTTAAAACCCAAAAAACCTCCCATAGACCAAAACATCCTCTGGTCAACCCTACTAACCAGACTTCCATCCCCAAGGGGTCTAACCCATCCTTATTCCTCCTGACACAATGTTGGCCATAATAATCATGTAGCCCAACCCTTTACTGGGCGAGCTTGCAAGATCTCAGTCGTAAATAAATTTGGCAGTATCTAGCCACCACTTTCGTGAGGGTCGGGTCCACCCCTTCCAGCAGCTTCCACTTTAGCCTCACTAAATCTGAGACACCCTGTATATATTTCCCCAGCAGGGCCTGTCTAGGCCCCGCTAGAGCAGTACATTTAAAGAAAATGTGTTCACAGGAGTCAACCTCCTGTAAATCACATAATCCACAATGCCTTTCCAGCCAGGGAGTACCCCTATAACGACCCTCCAGCATAACCGAAGAATATGCGTTGAAACGGAAGCAGGTAAAAGTCCTATGCAGGTTATAATCTAAACTAGAGTAAAGATAACAGTTACCCCACCCCGGAGGCCTGACCATAGGGTAATCAAGGACCACCTGTTGGTTAGCAAGCAGAGCTCCCTCTTCCTGTATCTCCTGGTCCAAAATCCTCTTTTTCAAGAGGAACATGGCTCTTTCAGGACCGAGAGGTTCCAACGCCTCTCTGGAAAATCCTAAGAGCCTCACCTCTTTTTCTACACGACCGCCCCAGGAACTAAAAAGCCCTGCTCCCTGAGCCAGGGCTAACAAGGACCTATCCTGGGGCGGAGAGAGAAAAACTTTAATCCAGAACCTCATCATTATCTGGAGAGCACAAGATCTGACGGTATGACTTGCGGTCTCTTGTCTAAGTAACACTTGCGGGATACCCCGCGGGGCCCCCAAGATGGTACAAAGGGCCTGATTCTGTATGCTCTCCATTTTTGACAGAAAGGGTAAACCCCAGACCGGAAAGGCATAAAGACTTTGGGCTATAACTTTAGACCTGAAAAGCCGCAAAGCAGGCATCACTAATCTCCCCCCCTGAGTGAAATTGAAGGATATGGAGTATGTTCAGCATGGAGAAAAGAAGACCAAGTGGAGGGTTCTGATAACAGTCTGAAAATATTTGAAAGGCTGCCATAAAAACGATGGAGAACAAGTGTTCTCTCTGCTATGGAGAGCACAAGAGACAATGGGTACAAGCTGCAGAGGGGAAGTTTAGAGTGAACACCAGGCACAAATTCCTGACTGCAAGGGTGATAAAGGGTGAACTGGGCTTCCCAGAGAAGTTGTGGATTCTCCATCATTGGAGATTTTTAAGAAGAGACTGGATGAGCACATATCTGGGGTGATCTAGGTACCAAGCAGGGGGGATGAACTCAGTGACCCTTGTGGTCTCTTCCAGCACTTTGATTCTATGTTTCTCGGAAACTATTCAGCTGTGCCTCATACCTGAGTGCGTTGGCAGCTGAGTATAAGAGGGACCCATCTCAGATTCCTTTAGCTGTTCAGGTGTCAGCTATAATATAGTTCACTCAATTTACAGTGCTGAGCAACTTGAAAGCTTTATTGTTTTCTAGGAAGCATTTATCTGAAAGTTTTGGGAAAGTAGCTTTTAATGTAAAAGATGCTCATGTGCTCAAATGCGGCTAGAAGTGATAAAGCACGAGCAACAAAAGAGGGAAGAGCTTGTGAGCTTAAAGATGTCAGCAGCAGCTCCCATTTTTAAAAAGAAATACCTGATGTAGACTGACCAAACCAGGATCATCTGTCCCTTTCACTAAGCTTTTCCCCTTTCCCAATTCCCATTTTATTTTCTTCATGGCTGTTATTACTGCGGCCCCCAGACCCGCCCATTTCAGTGTGGTGAGAGCAACCCAAATAAGCGCCTAATGAATTGCACCAAATGGGGAAGCGGTGAAGCACATGAAAATGAGGCACTGAGTTCATTAATCATGCAAGCTCCTTTTTGGGGGAATGAATTGCCTGTCACAAAAGCATTGTGAATGGCTCGTGCATCTGTCAAGCCCACCAGATGCCAGT
The DNA here is from genome assembly GCA_003113815.1 of Sphenodon punctatus. Taxonomy (NCBI): domain Eukaryota; kingdom Metazoa; phylum Chordata; class Lepidosauria; order Sphenodontia; family Sphenodontidae; genus Sphenodon; species Sphenodon punctatus. The sequence goes on from QEPC01010765.1 coordinate 10,296, forward strand.
CCTACCATCTCTCTTTCTGGTGAAAGCCAATAATCAATATCTATTATTTGCCATTGTTGCATAGGAGCCCTAATTAGGCAGCTAAATAAAGTTTAATGAAAAGGTAGCCCTCCCTATAGATAGCACTTTAAATAATCACGTGCACCCTCACACAAAGAGGATTGTGTATTTTTGCTGGTTGAAGCGATAATAAAGAAGGTTTTGCAAACCATGTACTTTTGTGTCATGAATTGCCTTTTACAATGGTGCAATGGAGGGGAACGTCAGCAATTTAGGGAAACGAGGAAGCCCTCTAAGTGCAGATACAGTGACTTTGATTAGCAATGAGCTCGCCGCATGTTTTACTGTGCCTTCTTCCATGCCAGCATCTTCATTAGAGACCATGCCATCGAATGCATTCATAACAGACCTGTCAAAATTAGCTTCGGCCTGCGAATGACAAATATTCTCAGCAGCCAGCAAGTAGGAGTTATTTATTTATTTATTTATTTATTTATTGTAGAAGTGTCACCTTGGCTCATTTTATATGACACAGTAGAGCAGATGTAGAAAGAGAGAGAGAGAGACCAGTTTTCTCTCTTGAAGGCATGTGGGCGGTCACTGTTGATGTCAGTGGGAGTGATAAAACCATCTGATGATGGAACTTGTCCTGGAGGTCACATTGTACATCGAAGCAGGCATGAGCAGTGTCTCTTAGAAATATCTCTCACACTCTACTTTTCGAGGTCTGCTCAAAAGGCCACATTCACACATTACAAAAAACCACACTTTCCTGTTTCCCCAAGTTTTTTTAAAGGGTGTGAACAGATTAGGTTGCAAGATACCTCACGTGTAATGTGTAATTAATTAATTAATCCACTAGTGTTACCTTGCAAAACCAGGTTTAGGAACTGGGTTTTTTTCCCGTTTCTTTCCTTTTTTGTTTTTTTTATTCTTGCTTCTTTTTCATAACACAGACATTTCTGTGTATTGGGAACCCCAACAGGAAACTAAGGACAGAAGGGAGGGTTTTCTCCCTCCTGGGTGCAAACCACCACAACCCAGCAGGCCCTGTCAAAATGCTGGGGTGAGCGGCAGGGGTGGCTAAAATTATCACCCCTCCTGATTTCACCCTGAATCTTTGAGTTTTGAAACATTATCTCTGGGTTCTGCTTAAAGCCCCAGTTTAACCAGGTTATGTGGGGTGCCCAGATAACCCACTGAAATCTTGTACCGTGGTGGCGGGGGCATGTTGGAAAGGGGTGGGGCTAAGAGGCTCTCCTGCCAACTTTTGGAGGTGCCCCTGCCTCCTGTGGAACATCGTGATGTCATGATGCTCTCTAAGAGGTGTGGCCACCTTGGAAAGGGGCAGGAGAGTCCTTTTGTCTTTCCCTCTTTCTGAGGTGGCCCTGTCAGCAAGAGTATAAATAGGAGGAGCAGGGTGCAAGTTACTTCAGTTCCTTCCAGCTACCACAGTGATCAGCAAACAGGGACAGCTCTGTGATTTGTGCTTTGCAAATCACCTAAGAACAGTTCACATTACAAAGATAAATAAATAATATGAAAAAAATAATAATGGAAGGTATGCCTTCTTCCCTGGATGGGGTCCAGTCTCTTGGGCTGCTCACATGGCTACTCCAAGCAAAAAAGGGTGCTTCAAAAAAATGTACAGACTGTTCAACATCAATACTTCTCATTGACCCTCATGACCAAAGCTTCATTTGCCTCGGCGAGGCTCACAGGTCCATGGCCTGCTCAGCTTGCACTAGCCTCTCTACGAGAGCTTTACAGGACCAAAAAATGTGCACACTTGCAATTTCTACTGATACAAAAAGCGCCCGAGGCACCTGGGGAGCATGAAAAATCTTCCCGCTCCCAGAACACTCCACCAAGCAAGCCTGCCTTGGTACCGTCATACTCTCCAGGACTAGACCCCAGCCCGGCACTATGTCCAGCTGTTATGTGACTATGGAAAGTGATGTGACTTTTATTCATTCACTCCATGGGGAGGATTTTGAACAATCTATATCTCCTCCCACCAGATGAGTTGAGCCCCCAGACTTCAGACCCTTGGAGTATGTTATCCCCATCAAGTGCTTCTGTAGTCTATAGTGTTTGGTGCAGCCAATAAAGAATTGTTAAAGATTTTAAAATTCATTCTGCTGGGTAGTGCATGTGCAGTAGAGCAGATGTTGGCTGCTGACCACCGCTAAATAGAAGCATGATTAATGATACCTGACTCATCCCATGAATAATGTTATGTGACTCAAGCCACAGCAATCAGAAGCCAGCAAGAGTGTAACAGACATGATTTTACTAGTGAGGTGAAACTGACACATTATAGTGCTTGGTACAGTGAAAAGGGTGAGCAGGGCTCGGGCTCATCTTCCCCCTTCACAATCCCAGCGCCAAACCTCCCGTTTGGAGTGTTCTGTGACTATGGAAAGTTATGTGACTATGGAAAATTGCGTGCTGCAACCTATGAGTAGTATTTGGAAATGTTAATATGAGACATACACTCTAATTATTTCTGGAGTGTCTTACAAGATTGTCTATGTGTTTCGGGACACCTTTTGAGACCTTTTGTGGGTGTCCCACAATTCAGATAAGTGCAATGCTTTGTTGAACATTGAGAGTGACTTGAGTGACTTCCAGGGACTCTCTGCGAAGAGACATTGTTGTTCAGAGGTCTGATCCCTCAGTGATGAAGCTCTCCAATGGGAGTAGCAGGACTCCCATTGCACTCCCATTGTCAACGCAAACATCACTCCTCCCACATTCCTTGGGGAGACGTACCATTTTGTGGAAGAGGAAGAATAAACAAAAAAAGTCTCATTACAAGCGTTCAGCTTACAACATACAAGCCTGCATGCCTTACCCTGAGCTCAATTTTTCAGTGCTTGGGGATGGGGGAAGAAACTGAATCCAGGGCCTAGATCCAGGAACCCCCCCAAAACTGTAAAAGTTATCTAAAACTAATGGTTTAAAAAAAGGTTAAAGGCAGAACCATTTCCAAAACAAAAAACTTTCCTCTTTAAAAACATTTCAGAAAATACATTTTACCCTGACTTAAACTCCAAAAAACATGACAATTAATTACAATTACAATTACAATTAAAAAAAAACATTTAACATATATTACAACAAAAATTAAATGCCAAAAGACATGGAAATTATTTCCAGTTTTCTATCTATATTCCATAATTTGCAATCAACGTTAAAGGAAGATATGTTCTTACTTTATTGCTATACCTACTTACTAGGGGTGGGACACCGGAGAGAATACCAGATTTACTGGTATCGGATCACCCCGATATCAGATTTACCAGTATCGGCATACCAGATTTTTAACATTGCCCACTTTACCGGATTTTTTTACATTGGGGCCACCATCAGCCAGGTGACTCCTCTGGTCCAGAGTCTGCACAGGAGTCTGGATGAGATTATCCAGGGACAGGATTGTGGCCCTCAGGGCAAGAAGCTGACAGATGAGGCGGTTCCCCTGGTGCAGCAGCTGAAGGCAGGGGTGAAGGCATGTTTCAATGAGCTCCTGCAGCGGGAGGAATACGTTTTGGCAACCATGCTGGACCCCAAGGTCAAGGGCAGCATGGCATGCCAGACACATCTTTACAGCCACTGGAAGGGTGTGCTGGTGGAGAGGGTCTGGCAGGCAGAGAGGGCTCTTGATAGTGCATGGTGGAAGCAGCAGCAGGATGCCCCTGGGGATGGTGGGAGTGGGAGCAGCCACCCCTTTCAGCCGGCGGGGTCTATCCCTGCCCCCAGCCCTAGCAGTAGCAGCAACAGCAGCAGGCAGAGCAGCAGCAGCACCCCTATTCTGAGCAGCAGCTCGTATGTGCAGGGCACTCTGGCAAGCGTGGGCTCATGCACAGCAGGGAAGGCTGAGGGAAGTGGTGCCGGTGGTGCCCAGGCAGAGTTACGTTAGGGAGTACGACAGCACCTCAGCAGCAGTGGAGAGCTACCGGGAGAAGGAGCCGTGCATTGAACCCAGCAGTGATCCCTTGGTCTACTGGGCCAGCAAGACCAACGAGTGGCCGGCCCTGTCCAAAGTGGCCAAAGGTCTCTTTTCCTGCCCACCAACTAGTGTCCCCAGCGAGTCGGTGTTCTCCATGGTGGGGGACATTTGCTCGCCACACTGCCTGAGACTGGTTGCCAAGTTGGTGGAGCAGTTGCTCTTCCTGAAGGTGACCCTTCTGCTGCTGGGAATCCCTGAGCTGCCCCTGGACATGGATTGATGGTGCAGTGACACACGCCATCCAATGTCAGTGGCAGGCTTGGGACGGAGCTGCTGCTGCTGAGGTGCTGTCCCTCCCTCCAAGTGCCCAGTGCCCACCCTCTATCTCTCACTCACTAGACAGCCTCGGCTGGCCTATCTGACTGACCTCATGATGCTGGGTGGCATTGGGAAGCTGAAAGTCTGCCAGCCGGCCTCTGGCTAGACGATCTCAGCCCGCCTATCTTTCTGACTGTCTCTTGCACACACTGTCTTCGGCAGCCTACCTGAGTGCCATGCCAAGGTCCCAGCCTGCCTTCCCTACTGCGTCTCATGCCACGCTGCCTTTCTGCCCGCCCCTCCAGGTTGCCAAGATCAAACCCTGCCTCAGTCTGCCTTCTGATGCTCATGTCACACTGCCTGTCTTCCCGCACACCCAGATTGCCAGGATCAAAGCCTGCCTCAGTCTGTCTTCCAATGCTCATGCCTGTCTGGCTTCCTGTCCAGGTTGCCAAGATCAAACCCAGCCTCAGCCAGCCTTCCGATGCTCATACCACACTGCCTGTTTGCCCGCCCAGGTTGCTAACCTCAAATCCTGCCTCAGTCTGCCTTCCAATGCTCATGCTACGCTGCCTGTCTGACCGCCCAGGTTGCTAACCTCAAACCCTGCCTCAGTCTGCCTTCTGATGCTCATGCAATGCTGCCTGTCTGCCTGCCCTGTGGGCAAAGTTCTAACCCTGCCTCAGTCTGTCTTCTGATGCTCCTGCCAAAGTGCCTGTCTGCCCACCCTGTGGGCAAAGCAGAAGCCCTGCCCCATCCTGCCTGATTCTCATGCCAAGGTGCCTGTCTGCCTTCCCTAGCAACCCCGGTGATGTGCCCTACTGGCCTGGTAATCCTGCTGCTGCTGTCTTCTGGTCCATGGGTGCTCTGCCCTGGCAAATCCAAATTTGCCCACGCAATCCTGCTGCTGCCATCTGCTGCTGTATGGGAGCTCTTCCCTGGCAAATCCTACCATCCTGGCTCCATGGGTGCTGCGCACAGGCAAATCCTGCTGCTGCCATCTCTGCTGTGCCACTGGTTCTATTCCCTGGCAATCCAATGTCTGCAGCTGATGCCGCCTCTGCAGTGCCACAGGCTCTGTGCCCTGGACATCCAATCTATGCTACTGATTCCACCTCTTCTGTGCCACAGGTTCTGAGACTGGATAATCCAGTGTCTGATGCTACTTACAATGCTGCCTCTGCTGTGCCATGGGTTCTGTGCTCTTGGCAATCCAATGTCCGCTTCTGTGGTCTCTGCTGTGCCATGGGTTATGTGCCCTGGCAATCCAATGTCTGCTTCTGCTGCCTCTGCTGTGCCATGGGTTCTGTGCCCTGGCAGTCCAATGTCCACTTCTGCTGCCTCTGCTGTGCCATGGGTTCTGTGCCCCAGAAATCCATTGTCTGCTGCTGCTGCCAATGCTTCCTGTGATGTGCCATGGGTTCTATGCCCCAGCAATCCAATGTCCACTTCTGCTGCCTCTCCTGTCCCATGGGTTCTGTGCCTGGGCAATCCAATGTCCGCTGCTTATGCCAATGCAACCTCTGATGTACCACGGGTTCTGTGTCCCAGCAATCCAATGCCCACTTCTGATGCCTCTGGTGTCTGTGCCATGGGTTCTGTGCCCCGGCAATCCAATGTCCACTTATGCTGCCTCTGCTGTGCCACAGGTTCTGCTACTGGGCAATCCAATGTCTGCCGTTGCTTCCAATACTGCCTCTGCTGTCTGTACCATGGGTTGTGTGCCCCGGAAATTCAATGTCCGCTTCTGATGCCTCTGGTGTCTGTACCATGGGTTCTGTGACCTGGCAATAAATTGTCCTCTTCTGCTGCCTCTGCTGTGCCATGGGTTCTGCTACCAGGCAATTCAATGTCTGCTGCTGATGCCTCTGATGTCTGTTCCATGGGTTTTGTGCTCCGTAAATCCAATGTACACTTCTGCTGCCTCTGCTGTGCCACGGGCTCTGTCCCCTGGCAATCCAATGCCTGCTGCTGGTGCTGGTACTGCACACCAGCCATTTGCTCCTCACTCTTGTAGATGGGCATAGCTTGGATGAGTGCACCAGCGGGCAGGGGCTGGGTGTCCAAGAGTTTCACCACCAGGCAAGGCTTGTCCAATTTGCAGAAGTGCTTGTTGAGATCCGGAGAGTAGGATGTAAGCCTGCAATGCCTGGCCAAGTAGGGGTGCCAGCCACCAAGCCCTGGCTAGGCCTCTGCTGCTGCTCCAACAATGCCTGGCAGCCTGAAATGCTCGGCTGAGTAGGGGTGCCAGACACCAAGCCCTGGCTGGGCCTCTGACACTGCTCCACTGATGCCTGGCAGCCTGAAATGCCTGGTCTCTGATGCTGCTGCTGCTGCTGGGTCTTAGATGGCCAGCCATGCCCCCAAAGGCAGCCATGCCCGGGCAAGCCAGGGTGCCGAGCCCCAAGCCTTCCCGGTCTCTGCTGCTGCTGCTGGTGTCTCCGATGGCCTGCTATACCACCACTGGCACCCCTGGAGCGGCCCATGACTCTGCCGTGGCTGAACTTTCTGAAAGTTCCAGGCGGGGGTGTTGGGTCTGAACTCCGTGGCACTGAAGCCACGAACCTGAACTAAGTTTTTAGTCCCAATGTCTGAACATCCGAACTCATGTCTGTTTACATATCTCTATTTATTAGCTGCCTACAATTTTTTATTCAAACTGTCTTTTTAAAAAACTGTTAGGTTTTTTGTTTTAGTAAGCATAAAGTCACTTTGCCACTATCTAAAAAGTTTATGAAAAGCTCCAGATCACACTGGTAAATACCATCAAACACCTCACCTATAGATACAGAGTTCAATGCCTTCTATCTGTTACTGACAGAAAACCATGAGATGTTTTTCAAGCAACCTTACCCTACTCTGTCATGGTCCAAGCTTCCACAGAAAAATAACAGAACAGGGCTGAGATGTCACTGTCAGACAGAGAAGAGAGGGGAATTGATATTTTTGGTCAATATTTCTCCTTTGCTGCAATGATATTACAGGCCTCCAACTTTGCATCAACATTGTGCACCTATCAACACCTCCTATAGGACAACTTGGTTCCAATTTTACATTATTTGCCACCAAATTTCAAGAAACAGGCATATGCTTTAAGGTCCGAACTTAGGACTCTACCTTGCAAAATATCAGTTAAGTACTATGACCCATATCTTGGGCCACTTTTAGAAGAGTACACGGTGCACTCGGCCTTGTTTTCAAAAATCCCGTGAGACGGGATTAGACGAAATGCTGCCGTGAGTCACGCACATGGGAGGGGGACATGCATTCTTTTCCGGCTGCGATTTGACCGGGTCGTAGATTGAGGTGGTCAAATCACGGCCGGAAAAGAATGCACGTTCCCCTTACGTATGTGTGACTCGCGGCAGCGTCTTGTCTAATCTCGTCTCATGGGATTTTTGAAAACAAGCGCGAGCGCACTGCGTTCTCGTATAAAAGCGGCCTTGGACTCAGCTGCCAGATCCATTCCCAATACTATTGTGACAAGATGTCATGCCTGACTGAGATCAATGGTACTCGTTTTTCAGAACTGAAACAAAGTAGAATATCTCCCATATTATGAGCTGGGTTTGCTTTCTGCCAACACAGATGATGTCCTAGTAAAGATAAAGTATACAAGGAGGACAGCATAGAGGAAGTACTTCCAGAGTTTAAAGGAAGAGTTTTTTTTTTACTACAGATACTTCTTGGTGTTAAAGCATGATGGGGGGACTTAGACCAATCCTAAACTTGAGATACCTCAACAAATTTATAAAATCCTTTAAATTCAGAATGGTGGCTTTAGCTAAGATACTTTCCTGTCTATACAGTGGGGCTTGGTTCGCAGCTGTCAATCTACACAAAGCCTATTTCCATGTTAGCATTCCACCCTTACATACCAATTATTTGAGATTCATCAGTAACAAAAATCTCTACCAATACAAAGTTCTCCCTTTTGGCCTCTCTACTGCCCTATGTCTAGCATCAGTAGCAGCTTACATAAGGATGGGTATAACCGTTTTATTTGCTTTATAGGTGCAAACCTGGATTTCCCCCAAGCAAAGAGCATTCTTTCCTGTGGACAGATTCAAGACAACCCAGAAACGTATAGAAAACCTTCAAACATAACCACGTTGTACTGCACATTTTTCCCCTGAGAATCATGGGGCACGTGGCTTCTACAATGTTGGCAATGCAACATGCCAAGCTGAGGATGCTATTTTTTCAACATTAGATGTGATGTGCATGCAACCATTTATGAGATTCTCTCAACCACTACCTATCCCCCATCCATCTTTCATACACTACACTGGTGGAAATCAGCGACAACATTCTCAAAGGTATGCCCTTCCACCAACCCATCCCAGAGACTATTATCACCAAAAGTGCTTCCCTGTCTGGATGGGGTGCTCACTGCAATGGAATGAAAACAAATGTTCTTTGGAACAAGTGGGAACAATCACTACACATAAACCTCCTAGAACTCAGAGCAGTTCGTGATTCACCATGAGAGTGTTTCTTCCACACATTCAAGGGAAAACTATGCAAGTTGCCATAGACAACCCCACAACAGTGTAGTATATTAACAAGCAGGGTGACACACACTCATTTCACCTGTGCAGGGAATTCATAAAACTCTGGAACTGGGCAATAGCCAATGGGGTACATCCCATTGCCACACATGTAGTGGCACACACTAGAAGACACTCTCAGCAGACAGGCAACATCACAGAATGAGTGGATGCTGAACAGATTGGTAGCATGGTCCATTTTTCAACAATAGGGGTTATCCAAAATAGATCTATTCATGACAGAACAAAACACTGTGTCCAATTTTCTGCAGCAGGGAAATCCACTCAAAGCTGTCAGTAAATGATGCATTCCTAATCCATTGGAGAAAGCTGTTAACATACCCTCCCCCCCACCATTCTGTTAATCCCCAGAGTGCTACACAAACTGCACCAGGACAGAGCTTGCTGTATTCTAATAGCCCTAGTCTGGCCATGATAGCTGGTAGACTCAGCTGACACAGCTATCCAAAAACATGGTATTACCAAACCTTCTAACACAGGACAATGGCAGCATACTACACCCATATACATGATCCCTACACCTAACAGCTTGGCTGATATTGCCCGAAAAGCACAGGACCTAACTGACTTATCTGATGATGTTGTTCATATGCTCAGAAATGCACAGAAACCCACAACCAACAAAACCTATGAAGCAAAATGGAAGTGATTCACCATTTGGCAATCAAAGCTAACCTCCCGACCAATTGTACCACCATCAAAGACAGACTTGCTTACCTGACCCATTTAAAAAAATCTAGGACTTGCACCCCCATCACTCAAAGTGCACCCAGTTGCTATCTCAGCCTATCATGCCACTGTAGATAGCAGACCATTTTTCATTTAACCTGTCCTAAAAAGTTTCATGAACAGGATTTTTAATCTCCAGTGAGCCCTCCAGTGAGAGCTAGGGGTCTCCCTGGGATTTAACTTTAGTGCTGAGAAAACATGCAAAAACCTTTTGAACCCTTAGCCACTTGCTCCTTCCACTTATTATGAATTAAAGTTGCCATACTGGTGGCACTCACGTCTGCAAGAAGCGTGTGAGAGCTGACAACATTATGTACATAAGTCCAGTATTTGATTTTTCTAAGGACAAAATAGCATTTAGGCTGCTTTTACACATGACAAAAACAGGTTCTTATAAGTGCTCAAGATGATACTGGGCATTATAAATGCTGGGGGTTTGTTATGTGTGAACACTCTAGTCCCCTTTTATGCAACGAGATCTAGCAGCCTTGTAAGAGTCACATCTGGTGGATTTTACAAGGCTGTGAGATCTCATGCATAAAAGGGGAATAGTGCATATACACGTTACAAAACCCCAGCATTTATAATGACTGGTATTATCTCAAGCACTTATAAGAACCCATTTTTGTCATGTGTAAAAGCAGCCAAAGACTCCCACCTTCCTTTAAACCAAAAGTAGTATCTCAATTTTACATGTCTCAAGACATTGACCCTGATCCCGCAGGAGGGGTGGGGTAATAAATCTTTTAAATAAAATAAAATAAAATAAAATAAATAAATAGTCTGAGAATCCTGTTTAGAGCTGTGCATGCCGGATCCACATTAGCGGCACATGGTGCCACGCGCAAAGTGTGCACATGCGTGCGTGGCTCCGCGCAGGGATCCATGGACTATGGGATTAGGGCCATTGTGTTATCAGTTTCCGCCCCACCCCCCAATCTGCACTTTAACACAGGAGAAGTTGCTTGATGCCCCTCATCATCTCATGACTTTCATTATTTCAGTATGTAATATTTGCAATCTTTTCTTTGTTTCATGATGTTTTTTATGTGTTTCTTCATTTGATTAACAATTTTAAATTTCTTCCAGAAATCTCATCTGTGGTCCAGAGCTTTCAAACACCTGACCAGCAATACAAAAAAGAAAAGCAATATATTCCAGTGAGAGCGTCTAGACCAGCATAATATTTCATGTTGCATAAATTAAACTTACCATACAGTTCTTACCTGTTTCCACTCCTGCTGCTGCTGCTGAACCCCCTTCCTAGCAAGCAGGGGAGTCTGTGCATAGCACACAGATTTTATGAGATTGCATTTGGCAAATTGGTATGCCGAATCCCTTGTGCTGATGTGCTCAACAGCAGGACATTAAAGTGTGGTTTCTTGCATATGTACATTTACTTTGTAAAACATTAACACTGAAAGAGGGGCTTTCCTCCCCTTCTCTTCGTAGTGAATTCTTTGATGTTTACATAGTTTCTTTACCTACAGCAGACTTGAAATTCCCAAGTTTCCCCTTTACTATCCAGTTCTCTACCAGCAGCAGAACTACCTGAACATCTACAAGACCCCCAACGTACTTTGCTCATGGAGATGGACATTGCATATTGGAGCCACGCGCTGCCAGTGTGGAGGAGGGTGCGGGATATAAATAAATAAATAAAATAAATAAATACCTTACAATTAGAGACATAAGTGGGTCATTCTAGTGTGTGACTGAGCAGATCTGCTTTGAGGCCACTTTGCCTGGGGTCATAGGTTCACTTCCACGTTCCACCCTTTGTATGCCTAAATCCCTTTCTATCAGCTAATCTTTAAAATTAGTGGGGATGCACATGGTTTTCCCATTTTAAAATCTAAAACAGGTATTCGAGTACTCACTCCCCATTGAGAGTACTCACAGGGCTACCAAAAAATTCAGGAATTATTCACTACTAATTTCAGCTCTACAATAACACCCGAGTCAAATGTCTCCTCTTGGCACTGAATAAATAGCAGACTTTATCTTTTATGGGACTGGTCCAAAGCCAACCATTGCTTTTAATTTGAACTGGACCAGGGCCTGATGATAAATATCAATTGCCTTCAAATATTAATATTCACACACAAATAACCTCACACATCCAAATGTTAGTCATTATTAAACTCCATACTATTCCCTTTCAGAAATTACCATTTTAATTACATTGCAAAATTATATATTTTAAGCTATTTCCTGAGGGGCTTACAAGAAGCATTGTAAGCAGTTACAGAGTACTCTGGGTTATGATTCAGCATGGCCGGGACTTCATCAATTGCTGTATCTTTTGAATGACACAGACCCTGAAAGGACTAAACAGGTTGCTATTTTTGCCTCCAGAGCCAGATGTATTCGCTTCCATGAGGAGAAAGAGTCATCTCCAGAAGTGTAAATTGTTGTAAATTCAGCGGCTGGATTTGTGCTGATTTTATTGAATTATTTATTAGTGTTTTATGTTGTACGTACTGTATATCTTTTGTTATGGCCATGTGGCCAACAATAAATATTTACTTACTTACTATATCCTGACTAATATTTATTATAGTATTTCTTAAAACTAAAATACTTGGATCCCAGTATGTACTAGGTAAAAGCAAATTTTTTTAAAATAATAAATAATCAGAGGTTAGACATAATGTTCTCTTCTTTCATGGATGTGAGAACTCAGTCAAATTTAATGCAATTTGGAGGGAAGTTTTGAAATATTTTGGAAACTAGCATATCCTTAGAGAAAGCAATTTTAGTTTATTGTATGTTGTGTACACTCAAATCCCCTCTCTCTTTTTGGTAATCTACATATTTGAATTATATAAAAGTGTAATACTGCCACACAGCTGATTGGGGGAAGGGAAGAGTGCACCCATTCCTCTGGGCCTTCCCTCCCCCAGATCAGCTGTGTGGCTTGTGGGAAGAGTGAGTGTGGTCCTCTGAGCTCCCCTCCCCCAATCAGCTGTTTGGAAGAGGGGATGAGCACTCTCCTCCAGAGGAAATTTGGCAGGAGTCCGATCCTTGTACCTCACCATAGGGTGGAGTAGCATGGGACCAGCCACGTGAGAGGTGGCCCGTTATCCCACTTGGGCAGCCTTACCTCACTTTGTGTGACACTAACACACAATATATCTCCAGCCTTCTTCGGTTGACACATTGGGCATTTTTACACACATGATAAAGTTCTGGATTTTTCAATCTTCCGGGTTTACAAGTCCACAAGTAAGTTC
>QEPC01010771.1:6807-20459 GCA_003113815.1 Sphenodon punctatus
CCGAGCAGACAGACAGCAGCAGCTCTACCGTAGGCTGTTGCCCTGGGTGTGGGTTGCCCACTGCGCTGGTGGTGCTCTGGGATGTTCTGGAGCTCCACAGGCAGGTCTGGAGCAGAGCAGATACAGCCTACTCTGCCTCTGCTCCACCTACACATCTGGCAGCCCACCTTTAGATGGATGGGCCACCCTGGGGTGAGGCAGAGTACAGGTGGGGCTGCTGTCTATCGGAAGAACACCCTTTGAACTGAGCTCAGCAGTCTGACACAGAGACGCAGTAAATCCCACTTTGGCCAAAGATAGCGCCCTCCTGCAGCCAATCAGGGAAGGGCTATGAGTAGGGCTCAGGCTGGTAGGATTCAGTTTTTTAGACCAAGAGGTGCTCACTTCAGTGCCAGCTGTTGTGACCTGGTGGCAAGCATCTCATTGGCTGCCTCTCTATTGCCCTACTGTCTTGGCCAATCAGAGCTGCTGCTTGGCTGAATGACAGGCTGTTTTCTGAAGCAGAGCTTCTGCAGTCCAGATACCAAAGCAAAGGAAAACCTGGAAGGCTCTGTGGCAACTTCTGTGCCCCTCCCAGCAGCGACTGTGCAGCTGCTGGAAGCTCCTTGTGCATGCGCTTAGGGATGTGTGCATACATGTGTGCAGTCAGCAGCTGAGGTAGTCATGTCAGATGGATGTGCAGAGGGTTAAGAAGTGCTGGCCTTAGTGGGTGAACTGGAGAAATGGTCCCTCTAATTGCTTTTTCCAGTCTTGTAAACATATCGATAGTGCACACAGCATAATCACATGAAATGTTTACCACAGGTAAATTGCCTCTGGGCAACTAACCTGGGGTAAAATAATGTTATTTGTCTGCATCTACTCAGGGGTAAATTACCCCAGCTCCATGTTATGGAATAGAAGCAGCTAGATGAAAAGTAGGTGTGTGGTAACTGTAGCAGGGAGTAGTCCTCTGGGGCTGCTGCCCCTTTAGGCAGCAACCCCCCCTGAGCGGGCCAGCCAGAGGGCTGTGTGCTTGTGCATGGGTCTGTGGGAGCCAGCCCATAGCATCACAGGGTTAGGAATGTGCAAATGCGGTTCAGAAGTTCGGAGTTCGGACTGAACTCGACTAGTTTGGTCGACTGAACTGAACATCTGAACTGAACTCGAATTCGACCGAACTGTTCGGTTGCATCCGAACCAGTTCAGAAGGCCAAAAACAGCTTAAAACACCGGTTTTGAATGTACGAACTCAGTTCGGAAGTTCTGAATTTGACCGAACTCGACTAGTTCGGTTGACTGAACCGAACTTCCGAACCGAACTCGATTTTTGAACTGAACCAAATTTCCAAACTCGGTTCTCTTCGTCCATCCCTAAACAGGGTGGCTTCTGTGAGCCCTGTTCCATAGACAGCTAGATATTGTCAGGCATTAGCCTGTTGGAGCATGCCCAGTAGAGACTAAAGAACCTTGTGCTGGAATCCAAGTGCTGGGGCATGCTCAGTAGAGCCATAGAGACTAATCTGAGCTCTAAGTCTGGAGACCTGCTCAGCAGAGACAGTGGGAACTGAGCATGCTCGGGGTCTTTATAGGTGGCAGAGAACAAGGTATAATAAAAGTGCACACGAAGGATTTCACACGACAATTCTCAGAATGTGGGTTTGCGCTGCTACCCACTTTAAAAGAGGGTTGTGTGAATGGGCCCACCCTGTGTGATGTTGGGTAAGTCACTTCCCTTCTCTGTGCCACAGTTTACTCACTACTGTGAGGGATATTGAGATCTACATATGAAAACAGTCTTCCTGCCACTGCTGTGTTCTCTTGAGTTCTGCTGCCTGCCTGTTCTTCTTGCTCATTGTCACCATGAATGTAGTCAAGCTCTCATGGTGCATTAACACTCATGCAGTCATCTTGTCTTACTGTAGGCTGCAGCATGTGTGCAATATCCACTCATCCATGAGCTAACAGGTGTAACTCTTTAGTATTTGTGGTGAACAATGCTGTGACCGAGTCACGAGAAGGAATAGAATCCGGCTATTGGCAATTAGATGTGTTGGCTTTGGCAGATTTAGCAGGTGGGAGGGGGGACCTGCTCACTTATAGCAGTCATAAAAGTTATCCACTCTGATAATGACTGAAAAGGAGGACTAAGATGAATATTTAAATTTGCACTTTAAATTCTACATTTGAGTTCAACTTTCATATTTAAATTAGCAAGCTTTGTAGGATGTATCATTTGGTTAATATTTGTTAATTCCATATTGAATTTGATAGCAAGTGAACAGTTTAATCACTTTGATTGATTATGGCCAAACAATACAGAGATTGTTATTTCACTGGGTGAGTGATTTTCCTTTAACGATTGTGAATACCTAGCTGATGAAGTCTCAAACGTTAATAAAGAATGAAACTAATTTAATTTAATGAAGTCAAAGAGTGTGCAAGTATTCAAGTTTATTAAAGCTGAATTCAGGGATCTGTTAATTAATTATTAATTATTATTATTATTATTATAAGCATTTGTATAGCGCCAGCGATGTACCTGGCGCTTTACCCCTGCCCGAGAGCTTACAATCTAAATGGAAAGACATTCTTACATTCAGTTGGGGTTCATGTACATGGGGGGGGGGGCGGAAATTCCATTAGGCTGAGGTACACCTTTTTATCAAGAGTTGAGAGGCCAGGAGTTCAATTTAAATTAAAACATTGCATCTTTCTCCAACATTGGATGTATGTAGAACAACACAGAAAACAAATTAAGATTAAAGACTATTGGAAGGATTTATACGAAGGCTAATATGGATATATATTTTTATGTTCACAAATGTAATCCACGAATGAACATCCAAATACTCTTCTTCATTTCTTTGTTACTTTAGTATTCATTACTTTGGCCCTTTTCACACAGAAACTCTAACACTGATAAAATGGGTGTTATATTTTATTATACATGTATGGGTGCCCTGCAACATGTATAATAAAATGTAACACCCATTTTATCCGTGTTAAGAGTGTCTGTGTGAAAAGGGCCTTCGTTGCTTCAATATTTCCGTAATTGGGTTATTTTGGTTCTTTGGTGTTACAGTATTCAATACTTCATTACAGTAGTTGATACTTCTGTGACTTTCTGCTGGATCAGCTGCAATCCACAAACTCTCAAGTAGCCCCACTGAAGTAAGTGGTTTGTGGACTGTGGCCTAATGTTGCCACTTCAAATTTATTTTTTAAAAGCTCACCAAATAGAACCACTCAAGATACAAAGGACCAAGTCATGAAATGCTGATATACTGAAACAGACAAAGATATGAAGCTGCAAATGAACCTAGAGACAAATGTTGCTTCCTGGTTTCATTTATTACTACAAATGTGAATAAATCAGATTTGGTATTACTATTTGCTTTAATTATTCATTTCAGGCCTAATTCATACTGAACAATTTAAAATATATTGGTCATTCAGTGCAGTATTAATCCCGTCGAACTTGAATAGGGGTTGTTTGGAAACCCACCACATTTCAGAGCAACCTGAGCCAATATGAAGGACACACAATTGCTTTTCAGAAAGAAAAAAAAAATATAGTCTCACAAAAGCAGAGCTTTTGCCAGAGATTCTGGCAAGCATGTTTTGGGACTATTCCTCGAAGGGTGTGACTTCAGAGGCAAGCAAACACCCCCCGTTTCCCCTTTGGTTTGGTGGCAAACCTTTAGCAAGGGGATCCCAGGAGCCACTAAGAGCCTGCATATGTAGGTAGATATTCACATGAAACAAGATCACAGTTCAGTTCCTCCTCTCTCCCAAGCCATGACTGAGACATCCACACCGATTCATGAAAGCATGCAAGCACGTACTTAGGTGAAGCTTAATAGGATTTCAGCAGGTAAAGCAGTAGTGGGCAACTTTTCCCCTCCAATGGAACACTTTGAAAATGAGTATAAGCTCTATGAGTCAGCTAGGAGTTGGAGATGGGAATGCTTAAGGTATGTGCTCAGGATGGGGAAGGAAGAGGAGAGTCCAGATCATGGATCTATGCCATGGATCCATGACTCATCCTTGTCTGCATGTCTTCAGCTCTGCTCTCTTCCTTTTGCTCACTCTTCCAGTGCTTGGGGGTTAGAAACTAGATCCATGGACTAGATCCAGGAGCGGGAAAGAACCATAGGCTGGGTTTGGCCCGCAGATTGAAGGATCCCTGTTCCTGGAGTAAAGCATGCAATATGTGTTTTGCTGAATAGCAATAGGCATAGACTGAATACCCAAGCTGAATACAGGGAAATTAGAAGGCCAATGCACTCTCTGAATATCACAGGCAGGGTTACTATCCTTTCTGGGCCAAGGAGGAGGTGTATATGAGTGGTGCTTTCAGTGTGCAACATTTTTGCAAATTAGAATACCTAGTGTTCAGCATCCAAACTAAGAACTCCTATTTCTGAAAATCTTGGTCCTGATTTTTAAAGGCACTGAGCATCGAACTCCCCAAAGTGCAGTCAATGGGAGATGTGAATCCTGAGAGAATTTGCATAGTAAGTCCTATAAGTTCACATTTCCTTACTTCCCCTTCTGCAATGGGATCTTGAGTCCCTTCTTCAGTGATCCATACAAGAACCTTTTTCTCTCCCTCATGGATAATCTTGTTTGTAATCCTGAGCTTCAGTTTGTCTTTATTCTCTCCCAACACCGTTATGAAAAACATGTACTCCATCTGTCTATTTATGGTACATGTGTCCAACACCATTATCCTTAGATACCAATATTGTCCCATAATTAGGAACAAAAATAACTTTGCTACTAAGTCAAAGAAGAGACAAATGGTTAAGATGGCACCTTTTCTTGGACCAGCTTCTGTTGGTGTGTGTGAGCAAGTTTCTGAACTACGAGATCTCCTCTTCAGGCAGGAATGAGAAGGTCAGAACTCACCCTAAGCTAAATACAATGAGGTTAGCTTTGAGTTGTATGTGGGAGTTTTCAGCTACCACATGCCACTAGGTATTTGATGTACTGGATAAGGCAGCCTCTTCACCACATCACTGTAGGTCTTTTAAAATAGGCTAGGCAGGCATCTCTCAGGAACAGTGTAGATACTATGGATCCTACTTAATGCCAGGGGAACTGGAATGGATAACCCACAAGGTTCCTTCCAGCTGGATGATAGAATGGCTTACAAACATTCAAATAAATATTTGCACCCAAAACAAAATCCACTTATTTGTTTCTTTGGATATTGCAGCCCATTATTTTAAATTAAAATAACCAAAATAACAAATGATAATATTGAATGAATATCCAAAAATAGATCAAGCAGAAATGAAAAGGAGAACTGAGGTTCTGAACAGTAGGATCCTGAGACTCAAGTCCTCTAGTCGCTGTATTGTGACACTCGCATGCACGAAACTGACCGTAGTAGTCTGCGGAGAGCAGCCAGTCATCCAAATAGAAGACCTTTATGCCTAGGGTAGCCACACCTCCCCTTCAAAAAAGGATGCCCACAAAAAACACATGGTGCAGGACTGCACTGGAACCAATGCAGCCCTGCATCATGTATCCTCCACACGCGTCCTCCTTCAAAGGGGAGGTATGGCCATCCTATGCATACCTCTTCTGCGTAGCTCAGTCGCTACCACGGTCATACACTTTGTAAAGACCCTTGTGGCAGCTGCAAGGCCAAATGGTAGCCTGAAAGGGAAGCTGTAAAATACCTGGAATCTGAAAACTCATTCTAATTTATTAATCTACTTCAGGGATGAAAAACCTCAGGCCAAGGGGTCAAATGCAGCCCATAGTTAGCTTTTATTTGGCTCCTTTCTAGTTCCTAGATCTGGCCCCTGGATTCAGTTCCTGCCCTCAAACACTGAAAGACTGAGCTCTGAATAAGGAAGCAGAGAGGAAGATATGCATGGAAAGATAGGGGACAGTTCCATGGCACAGACCCATGATCTGGATCATCATCTTCCTAAGCACAACCCTTAATCATTCCCCTCCCCAACTTCATTATGGCTCTCTGAGCTTGTACTAATTTTCAAAGTGGCATCTGGGAGGGGTAAAAGTTTCCCACCCCATATCTACTTAATACCAAAACAATAGTCTAAACCAATTAGATATATTAGTTTCGTGACTAACTACAACAGACTGGTCAACTTCTGTTGCCTTACAATTGTTTAATGTGCTAATTTACCACTCAACTGTAAACCGACACCTCCAGGCACATCACTTACAACCCCATCCTTGAAATAGCTACAACCTCCCATAGACTTATCAAACCTGTCCTCAGTATTTAGTTCTATAGAGTTAGACAAATCATCCAGATGACTCATTCTAAGCTTAGCTACTGTCTGAGCATGTAACAGTTTCAACAGGGCCAATAACCTTAGATCAATACCCGCTGCTTCCAATTTGTCCCAAAGGTGCATCCTATCAATTGAGTCAAGCAGCCTTCTATGAAGGTAGCATATAAATTACCCTTCCTGATCCTAACATTATTTACTCACTAAGTGAACAAGAACAAAAACACCCATCTAATGTGCACTAGCCCTTTCTAAAACCTGCTTATTCCTCCTTAAACCATTTCGTACCATCTGTCCATTCCATCAACTTAGCTAATAAATAACATCTGCAAATTTTAAACGTAATATCCAGCAGTGAAATAGGGTGATGGTTTCAGGTTTAAGCCTATTGACCTTCTTAAACAGAAGTAACTATAATGCTCAGTGACCAGCCAGCTGGGAACAATCCTCATTTATTTATGCAAGTAAACAGTTTAGCCAATACCAGAGCCCACCATTCAATATTTTCCTTATAAACTTCAACAGGAATAAAGTCCTCCCCNGTCCACCCTCTGCGTGAGTACACCCATCCCCCCACCTACCCCCTCCATGTGAAAACAGCCTATGTTTCTTAGGCCGTATTCACACGGCACTGCTGGGTGGGGAGATGGGTGTGTGCCAGCAGTGGGTGGAGGTGGGTGTGCACTGGGAGCACGCACCCCCCCACCCATCGCATGTGGTGTTTCCATGGGCGTACACCCATCCCCCCCACCACTGAAGCGTGCGTGCAGATGCCCACCACCACCACCGCACACCCGCCGACACACCCAGCAGGGGTGGGAGGCATCTGTGTAAAAAAGGCCTTAGTCCTAATCCAAAGGCTGTGACTTTGCAAAGGCTGTTTAGCTTTTTTGTTTTGTTTGTTTGCTTGTATAAAGAATCTACCCTAAGAGAAGTCACAGTGAGTTCACCTTGACCTGAAAACAAACAGGCTGGGGCTCAGCCTGGTCTCTTCCAACAATCTGTTTCCACAGCTGAGGTTTTGCTAGTGAGAATGGTCTGTTCCTGGTAAGCAATGATAATGAAGCTATTTGGGCTTATCCAACACACAAATTGAGTCTGAAGATGTGTGTCCATTATTAATAAATTTTCAAATTTGATTTAACATCTTGAGAGTACAAGCCAACCTTGGACATCATTATGTTCAATTAGTTTGATTTTTTTAACAAAGTTGAAGTTTTGGTTAGCTAAACATTTAAAACCAGCAAACAAAGCTCACTCAGGCTTTGACTGCATTAGAATTCAGTCATCCAATTAAAACAACACACTCTGCTCCTTCTGACAAACAACCAATCTCAAGTCACAGAAATACTGAATATCAATCAATGCATGGTTAGGTTAGATTAACAAATATCAAGTAACTGATTTTGTAAAAAAACCTGAGAATCCCTAGGCAAAGTTTTCAAACGGGAGGCAAATTTTGAAATTGCATAAGGCATCAAGTTTTTCAGAATATGCAATTGAAATATCTGCTTCAGCCCTCGTTTTTTCAGGCTCATTGTCTTTGTGGAGCATGTGTGTCCTTGGGGTCAGGGGAGAACCAACTCGGAGGTAGCCAGCAGAGACCTGCAGCCCATCAGGAACCGAGCAGTTCTGTCAGGGTTGGGTCACCCTCTCTGCCCAAACCCATTGATCTTGGCCAGTATTTATCTTATTTATTGGAATTATTGCTAATGTACAAATGTATCAACATGTTGATTTTTGTCTTCTGAACTGTATATGTTCTGTGATACCAAGATGGCTTCTTGCTAATTGGTGTAATAAAGTTTTACTTACATATTAGTATTTAGTTCTGGCTCACTTCTAGCCTCCACACACCTGTCTGATGAAAAGCTCCATATAGCTCAAAGCTTGTACACACTCATCAACAGACATTGGTTCAACAAAAGGCATCAACTCTTGTCTCTTTCATAATTTGGGTCAACACTATGACCACACTCTGTACCACTGATGCAGTTCCTGAAACATTCTTTCCCTGAGATAGAATATCTTTCAAACTTCTAACACACTAGTAACTGTCAAGATTTAAGAGAGCTGTAGACTTCTTTTCAACAGAAGTTTTGCTTCTCGCTGGCAACTTCATAAGTCTAACCAGCCTGTGTTTTCATTCATATCCAAATTTCCTATCTTGCCAGAATAAATACATTGAGTTCCAAGTCATTTCTTGGCTGATGCAAGCTAGCTATCTTCCAGCTCCATTCTTTCCCCAGTCCTTAACAACATGTTGGATGTGCCACTTTTGACCTGTGCAATTCTGCACTACAAGTCTATAATAGGACAATGGGCTGTCCTTTATGATCTCAACACATCGCTTGGTTTTCTTGTTGATTATGGCTGATCCCTGCAAAGTGAAGGAAACATGAGTGAATTACTGGAATTGACTTTTCAAAGAGTTTATATGAAATTCTTTAGCACACGTTATTGTTATACATAATGACTACTTTCATGCATTACACAATGGGTTATTATTATAACAACTGGAGATAATACTGGGTATTATAATTCCACAATTTTTGTAATGTGTGAATGCACTATTCCCCTTTTATGGGGGTGGTTCTTACAACAACCCAAGTTATTATAATAACCCATTGTGTAATGTGTGAAAGCAGCCGATGGCCATTTTCACATGGACGCCCCACCCACAGCTGGGTGTTCTGGAGGTTGTGCGGTGCGGGGGGCGTCCATGGAAATAGGACAGCAGTGGGTAGGGGGGAATGGGTGTGTGCCTGTGTAAACACCATGGGAGGTGGGTGTTTGTGCGTGTGCACTCCCAGCACACACCCATCTACACCCATCACCCACCCATCTACACCCACAGGGCCATCTGGAAATCCATAGGAGTCCCCATGGGTGGAGGTGGGTGTCTGTGTAAAGGGACATACACACACCTCCACCCTCTGCGTGAGTACACCCATCCCCCCACCTACCCCCTCCATGTGAAAACAGCCTATGTTTCTTAGGCCGTATTCACACGGCACTGCTGGGTGGGGAGATGGGTGTGTGCCAGCAGTGGGTGGAGGTGGGTGTGCACTGGGAGCACGCACCCCCCCACCCATCGCATGTGGTGTTTCCATGGGCGTACACCCATCCCCCCCACCACTGCAGCGTGCGTGCAGATGCCCACCACCACCACCGCACACCCGCCGACACACCCAGCAGGGGTGGGAGGCATCTGTGTAAAAAAGGCCTTAGTCCTAGTCCAAAGGCTGTGACTTTGCAAAGGCTGTTTAGCTTTTTTGTTTTGTTTGTTTGCTTGTATAAAGAATCTACCCTAAGAGAAGTCACAGTGAGTTCACCTTGACCTGAAAACAAACAGGCTGGGGCTCAGCCTGGTCTCTTCCAACAATCTGTTTCCACAGCTGAGGTTTTGCTAGTGAGAATGGTCTGTTCCTGGTAAGCAATGATAATGAAGCTATTTGGGCTTATCCAACACACAAATTGAGTCTGAAGATGTGTGTCCATTATTAATAAATTTTCAAATTTGATTTAACA
Source organism: Sphenodon punctatus (assembly GCA_003113815.1). NCBI lineage: Eukaryota > Metazoa > Chordata > Lepidosauria > Sphenodontia > Sphenodontidae > Sphenodon > Sphenodon punctatus. The sequence goes on from QEPC01010771.1 coordinate 16,596, forward strand.
TCTTGAGAGTACAAGCCAACCTTGGACATCATTATGTTCAATTAGTTTGATTTTTTTAACAAAGTTGAAGTTTTGGTTAGCTAAACATTTAAAACCAGCAAACAAAGCTCACTCAGGCTTTGACTGCATTAGAATTCAGTCATCCAATTAAAACAACACACTCTGCTCCTTCTGACAAACAACCAATCTCAAGTCACAGAAATACTGAATATCAATCAATGCATGGTTAGGTTAGATTAACAAATATCAAGTAACTGATTTTGTAAAAAAACCTGAGAATCCCTAGGCAAAGTTTTCAAACGGGAGGCAAATTTTGAAATTGCATAAGGCATCAAGTTTTTCAGAATATGCAATTGAAATATCTGCTTCAGCCCTCGTTTTTTCAGGCTCATTGTCTTTGTGGAGCATGTGTGTCCTTGGGGTCAGGGGAGAACCAACTCGGAGGTAGCCAGCAGAGACCTGCAGCCCATCAGGAACCGAGCAGTTCTGTCAGGGTTGGGTCACCCTCTCTGCCCAAACCCATTGATCTTGGCCAGTATTCCTAATTCTCAGAGGCCCCAGGTCCTTTGGAGTAACGTGATCTATCACAGTGCTTTGGGAGGGAGTGGCCCAATTAAAAAGGGATGAGATCTTAGTCTTGCCTCTTTCCGGCGTGGCTCTGCCCCTTGGAGCATCATGATGTTGCAGTGCTACGTAGGGGGCCAGTCACTCCAGTTGCATCAGGTGCAGGGACACTCGGGTCAGGCCCAGAAGAGTCCAGCTCCATTGGTCCCAGGCCTCCTTAAGGCCTGAATTCCCAGCCTGAGCAGGGCTCCAGTAGCCAGATCCCAATGTACTGAGGGCCTGATCTTCAGAGGTGCTAAGTACCTACATCCTCCATTGATTTTCACCTAGCTCTTTGCATTGCATGTGCAGATCTTGTGAGATAATTCTCCGTGTAAAAACTATGTTCCTCATGCATGAAGTGTTTTGTTCTCTTTAAGAATGAAAGACATGGTCCAAACAGAATGCTATACACTGGTGTAACAAAAAAGGGGGCAGAAGGGTATCTAGATCAAGATACTGCGCCAGGAAGCTTTGCCCTTTTCATCCCTCCCTTTGCCATGAAATTTTGGGATTCTACTGAAGAAGCCACCTTTGCCAGCCCCACCACAAGTGTGGGAGATTTCCCCCCTCAGGTTGCAGGTGACTATGTAGAGGAGCACCAGAGTTCAAGGGGCAAGACTTCTGGGACTCAGGTTGCTATCCCGTCTCAAGCTGGGGAACTTTTTAGGTCCACAGTGCAGTACAATTCACTTACCTGCTCAAAATCCCAGTGCATGTTGAGTCCCTTCTGCACAGCCTCATTACACGGGTTTAAAAGTGGCAGATCTCCCGTGCCAGGGTCTGTTAAGCACCGGTCAATTGCGTTCTGTCGTGCTCGTAATCCTCCCATGTAGATTTCTCCAGTGCTGTGATAGAACATGTGCTGAGAGAGAAGGTTACATTGCATGAGGTGAACTGATGGAATCTCAGAGGCTGCTAGGGCGGAAATTAATACTCATTGTGAATGCTGAATTTGACTTACTGAGAGCTGATTAAATGAAGGAAATACAAAGCAGTATTCACTTCCTATGTTATATGCAGTTCTAAGTATTTGTTTTGGTTGCTTCATGCTCAGTATTTTGGTTACTTCAGTATTTTGGTATTCCATGCTTTGTTTATTTGGATACTTTGTGTGCAGTATTTTAGATTTTGGGATAGTACTTCCAAAGCAAAAAAAGTTTTTAATTTCATAACAGGGATAAAGATTAATTTTGATGTTTGTTTGTGGGAACAAATATGCAAATTACTGTCATAAATATGAGAAGCCACATTCCTTTCACCAGATGTTTGTGAAACTAAATAGTTGGATATGAAGCCTAATTTGTCACTGAGTTCAAGTGAAGTTATGGCAGGATATATCTAACCCACAGTTGGTATTAAATAATTCTGTCTCTCTTCTGTGCCTAAGTAACAGGCTAATTCTTATAGCTGAACAGAAACTAAGTTCTCCTAATATTATGAAGGGAAATAATATTTTCATTAAGGCATTAATATCATTAAGGCATTGTTGGGAGAGGCATGGTGGCTCAGCGGTTAAGTCACTCAGCTACATCCCTTAAGGACATAAGACCTCATGGGTTCAAAGTGATGCTTGGTCTTGTGCTGGATGGCTGACATCCAGGGCTGGCCTTAAGCAGGGCCAGTAGGGGCCATGGCCTAGGTCCTGCAGTTGGAATGGGCCCCACAGAGAGGCCAGTTCTGGAAGCCTGAGGTCCAGCGCTCCTGGGGCCCCAGGATGGGCTAGGCTCTCCTCTTCCCCATTTCTCTCAGGTCCCGGGTGCTTGGTTTGTCCCAGAACAGAACAAACACAGCTTTTGATGAGATTACTCAGTTTACTGAGATCTTATTTCAGCCATAATCCTAATGCTGGAGGCCAGAGACAAACAGGACCTGACTCGTCCTGCCTGGCTTGGGCCAGGTGAGTTGGATTTCAAATTAGAACTTCAATTTTTTCCCCATTCATTCCTTGCTTTCTCCTTTCTGAGGAGGCCACCAACAACTGGGCCTATCATTGTTATTGGGACCATTCCATTAAAGACTCGCGTCAAAGCACCAATCCAATTTACATAGACCACCACAGAATCTGCTTCTTTTATCTTTTGCTTTTGAGACAGAAAGTGGGAGTTTCCTGATTGGAAGGGAAAATAGCCTATGTAGTCTGCCTTTTTGCCCGGTGAAGAGTTTGAGGCAATGGCTAACAGTTTACATTTTGGTATTATATAAGTTTAGAATACCTGTGGTGAGTAAGCGTGACAGTTATACATTATTGGAGTGTTTCCAGGAACAGGTCCTTGATCTATGCACATCCGGTCATCCAGAGTGTTTTTTAGCTACAGGGATAAAAAATAATATATTATTTATGTTAATACAGGGAATAACTAGTTGAATTAGCTCTCCCACCATTAGTTTTGCAAATTCCCCCAAGGACCATGCTGACTTGCAATTTCCTTCATGACTCTGAGTTAAGAGGAAAACATATACTGGGTTTAGAAGAAACTTCAGAATATTGGTTCAGAATGCACTGTGCATTGTACCCTTCTTTAGCCAGAAATTTCCCACTACTACAACAATGCCCCAGTTTAAATTCAAGGAAACTGAATGATATCAACATTAATGACAAGAGGCTCAGTTCAAAGCCCTCAGAAGTCAGTTTATGTCTGTCCATTAACAGGTTTTGGATCAAGCCCTAGATGTTGTCCTGACTTGATTAATGTTCTTACAGTTTGGGTATTAAACTTGTTGGCCTTTAATGTCTGCAAAGTGTTTGCTCAACATTCCATTGAAAACTTCAATTACTGAATGGTCTGTTTATTCTCAGTGGGACCAATCCCATGCGCCGTGTGCACTGTGCACATCCCGCATGAACACATGTGCGCAAACTGCGCGCACGTCTATTGAGAACACATTGTGCCACGCGGAAGTCGTGCAGGACCCACACGGATCCTGTTTGAGATTGCAGCCATTCACTGGCATATGAGTTCTTTTATACTGTCCCAAAGCAGGTCATTTAAAACAATATTCTTAAGCCCATGCCTGCGTATGTGCTTTGGGAGAGTGGTTTCCAAAATCTTTATCCACATGACCCCATTTTATTTTTTAATTTAATTTATTTATTTTGTTGTATTTATTGGCCACCCCCTCATGCCTATAGCATCCCGGGGCAGCTCACAGAAAATAAAACAATGCTAAAATACATAAAATAACAGCAGTATAAACAATTAAAACTACCCACCCCCACCCCCATCCCAAAAGATTCCCCACTCCCTCCCCTCCCCTCCC
>QEPC01010771.1:26881-41946 GCA_003113815.1 Sphenodon punctatus
AGGGCAATGACTTTTGTTACTTGCTGCGCCCACCTTACCACAAGCTCCATTAGCTCTGTGCAGCCTAGCCCCATGTCCCTCATGTCCAATTGCAGACTGCAAAGCCAGTGGTCTGAGGAAAAAAGGGATGGTGATTGGGCAGGCTGGCTGCTACTCCAAGCCTCTCCACTTCTGGTGCCAAGAAGTCTGCTCCTCAGTTGCACCTCCTCCCAGTCACGTTTTTACCGCCTGAACTCATCCAAATGATACCTAACTGTTCGGTCATTTCCGAGTTCAGAGCGAGTTCAGTTCAGTTGGTTTGGTCGTTCAGTTTGGTTGTCTGAACGGACCGAAGTTCGGTCTGAACTCCCGAACCGCGTTCGCACATCCCTAATATAGTGTCAAACCACCTTCACAACACTCACAGCATTGAGAATCTATAATCAGTCCATATATAAATGTCTAGAGAGACTGTGGTTGCCATGCTGGTCCCAAATGTAAGAGATGGAAACAAAGTAGTTCAGATGGTCTCTTTTATTGGAACAACTTCTGTTGGTGAGAGGATGCAAGCTTTTGAGCCAGAGAATATGCCTGAGGAAGAGCCTTGTATGACCCGAAAGCTTGCACGGTCTCCTCAGCAGACGTTGGTCCAGTAAAAGAGATCATCTGAACTACTTTTCTCTCTATATAAAGATGACACGAAGAAGGATGCTCAAGTGGTTTAGGTACTCAGCTGGGATCCAGAAGACCAGAGTTCAACTCACTGCTCTTTCAGAGGCCGTTTTCACATAGATGGCCCTACTCACCACTGGGTGTTCTGATGGGTGTGTAGTGGGGGGCCATCCCCGGAAACAAGCTGGTGGTGGGATGGGTGTGCACCTGGATAAACATCACGGACGGCGGGTGTTTGTGCATGTGCGCTCCCGGCGCACAACCACCTACCTTCATAACCCACCCATCTCCATCCATCGGACCCTCCGGAAAACCAGAGGAGGCCCCATGGGTGGATATGGGTGGAGGTGTGTGTCTCCATGTAAAGAGACGGACACACACACACACACACACCATAGCAGAACACCCATCCCCCCCCATCCATGTACAAATGGCCAGAGACTATATAAGGCCTTGCACAAATCACTTAGGTTTAGAGCTGCTTTTGCTACCCATGGGTAATGCCCACATTTTCGGGCACTCCCAGCAGGCACCTGACAGGGTACCTGGCCCCCATTGGGAGCCCAGTGCCAAAAATGTGGGTATTACTGGGGCATCCTGGGATGCTTCTCAGGCTGACTGACCTCACCACCAGGCTGCTGCTCCTTCAGTCCAGTCGTTGCTCCCTATTTCTCCCCAGCCTGCATGCTGCTCAGCTGAGCTGGGGACTTCCACGCTCGGCTTTTTCTTGGGGGGAGGAGCAAAGAGACTTCTTTCCTCCTGTGTGCACCCTGCTAATGGTTCCCCCATTCCCAGGGGGACCCAAAATGGAGGTGCGCACAGGACCCATGTTCACCCTTTGACATGGGTCCCCCCTGGGAATGGGGGACCTATTAGGGGGGTGCATGCAGGTGGGAAGGGGTCTCCTCACTCCATCCCCTGCTCAAAAAAAGCTGAGAGGGAAGTCCCTAGCTCAACTGAGCAGTGTGCGGGCCAAGGAAGAGCAGGAAGCAGCTACCAAACTGGAGGAGCAGCAGCCCAGCAGTAAGGTGAGTCAGTCTGGGAAGCTGGCAGCCCATCAGGTCATGTTCGGGTACCACTTAGTGCCCAAAGGCAACCAGGGTGAGTCGGGCACTCCAGATTTGACAGGGCACCTGGTTACAGCTCTACTCAGGTTCTATGCTCAAAATATTTGCTGTCTATACTTTGGCTCTGTGCTTTTAAGAACTGAATTTTTTGGTTGTGATTTTTCTGACTGTTTTTACCACTGACATGAGTCCTACAGAAGTGAATGAAACCCATGTGGTATTCCACAGCCAGTTAATCACACCGCCCATCTCTCCGGCTCAATTTACCACAGAGGCCTAACAACAGGGATGGAAAAGGTGGAGGGTGAACTCCCTACCTGGATTCTCTTGGTGGGGGAAAGCCCCTCAGATTTGTGGTTGCGCCACCAGAGCTTCTAGACGGCCCTTCCTTTACTCCCCAAACTCAGGGCCAAAGCAAGGTACCAGAAGGGGATCAGAAAAGGGGCGGGGGAAATATCTGATTGAGCCAGCAGGTCCAGAACCCCAGCCAGCATGGGAACTAGTTGAAATGAAGGAGACTGAAATGAAAGACGACCGTGGAATTCCGAGTCCCAATCTTATACTTTAATTACTAGTCCATCTTTCTTCTGGGGGCTAGTTATAATGAAGGATAGGTGAAGGGATGAAGAAGCAAGGAACAAGGGTGGAGAGCACATGAAAGGGAGAGGGGTGTGTGAAAGGAACCTAACAGCTTGGGGTCAGGGCCTTGTGAGGTCAGGGGTCAGAGCCTGTGGTGATTAGAGAATTCAATAGGAGGGGTAACGCCTCACTTGTACTCTTGTTCTACCTTTGATGTTCCACTTAAATGGGGAGAGTAATCCTTCTTTACTACACAGTGGTGGTGGGAGAGTAAAATAAAATAAAGCTTGTGACTCATTCACACACTATGGAAGTCATAATTACCTGAAACAGATTACTTACTGTTCCGTATCCAACAATGGTGGTCTGAGGTATTAAGTTGGGATACACATTTTTTATATACCAGTCAAAGCTTTTACAGTTCAGTTTCTTCCGTAGCTCCTTTCTAGAAGAAACATCTCCATAGTCTATTCCGGGATTCTGGAAGGTACCATATTAGTTTCAAGAATAGATGATAATCCAGTTACTCAGCTGCTGTAAATTGCCATGGTTACCAAAGAGCTAGTATGTTTATGACTTGAACTGGTTGAAAATATCCACACTATTTTTGCAAGACATTTCAAAATTGCATTTGAAAACACAAAATTGAAATGGATATTTAAATTGTTTGGAAAAAAATTTGTTACCACATTTTATTTAATTTTTTGCCATTTAGTAGGCTAAAGATGAAGAGTTTGGAATTCTGAATGTTGAAATTATGAAATTTGGAAACAGACGTTCATATTTTATTCCATTCAAAATTTCAAAGAAAGCTTTTGCAATAATGAAATTTCAACAACAANGGTCAAAAACGAGAGGTACAGCTGAGTATCATCAGCATATTGGTGACATCGCACCCCGAACCCTCTCACGATCTCCCCTAGGGGCTGCATATACACATTAAACATTTTGAGACTTATTATAATTCCACAATCCCAGACAGCCACAAAGAAATTCAAAATATTTCAAATATCATTCAGGATCAGAATCCCATCTTACAACAGTACAAAATCACTTGGGTTTTGGAACCTCTGGTTTAGAGTTTTTAAGACATGTAGCAGATACAGAAAACTTCACAGGACTCTATTCTAAGTGCAGACACTCATGTTAAAGACCTCTGAAGCCCATAACAAAACATAACAGAAAAATAAGAGATTCACAAACCAAACCTGGAATATATAAATCAGGAATATAGTGTAGGGATGTGTGAACAGAACGGGGTTCAGATGTTTGGCCGTTCAGTTAAAAAACCAAGTTTGGGTTCAGTCGTTTGGTTCAAAAGCCGAGTTTGGGTTCAGTCGTTTGGTTCAAAAGTCGAGTTCGGGTTCAGCAGAGTTTGGTCCCGCTGAATGTTCAGCAGAGTTCGGACCCACCATGAAGCTTTGGGTGCTCCAGGGACCCCCAGGGGTGCCCGTGGTGGCATGGCAGCCGTCAGAGACCCAGCAGAGACCGGGAAGGCTTGGCGCTTGGCACCCCGCGTTGCCCGGGCATTGCAGGCTGGCAGGCCACCAGTTCTGCTTGCTCTTTGCTGGCTGGATTCTCCATTTCTAGTCGTCATCACGGCAGACGGTGGCTGGCTGGTTACGTGAATCACCAATGGGCAAGGCTACGTGACCAATTTGCAGAAGAGCTGGTTGAGATCTGGTGAGTAGGATGCCAGCCTGCAATGCCCGGCCCCATATGGGTGCCATGCCAGCCACCAAACCCTGGACGGGCCTCTTCCCTGCCTGGAATGGACGTCCCAGAACCCTGAGGGTGGGACCTGGGGCTGGAGTGGCTGGCTGTGATGCAGTGGAATGACAGCTCCCAGTGAGCAGAATGATGGCCCCAGAACCTTGATGGTGGGTCCTGGGACTAAATTGGCAGCTTCTAAATGCAGTGGATGGACAGCACTCCCAGCCTGCAACGTAGGCCCCAGGACCCTAATGGTGGGTCCTGGGGCTGGAGTGGCTGGCTGCTTCTTGATGCGGTGGAATGATGGCTCCCTGTGAGCAGAATGATGGCCCCAGAACCCAGACAGTGGGTCCTGGGGCTGGAGTGGCTGATACCTCTGCTCATCCGGGCATTGCAGGCTGGCTGGCATTAGTGGAGCAGTGGTGGAGCAGCAGCAGAGGCCTGGCCAGGGCTCGGTGCCTGGCATCCCTGCTTGGTCAGGCATTGCAAGCTTGGGACATACTCAACCAAACTGAAGAAGCTCTACTGCAAAGTGGTCAAGCCTTGCCCAGTGGTGAATCTCATGTTCACCCAGCCCCCACCCACTGGCACACTCATCCAAGCTATGGCCATCTACAAGAGTGAGGAGCAAATGGCTGACGTGGAGTATCAGCAGCAGACATTGGATTTCCTGGGCACAGAACCCATGGCACAGACAGCAGAGGCGGCAGCAGCGGACATTGGATTGCCTGGCAGCAGAAACCTTGGCACAGACAGCACAGACAGCAGAGGTGGCAGCAGCGGATATTGGATTGCCCGGCAGCAGAAAACGTGGCACAGACAGCAGAGGTGGTATTGGCAGCTGCAGCGGACATTGGCTTGCCCGGCAGAAGAACCCGTGGCACAGACAGGAGAGGTGGTATTGGCAGCAGCAGACATTGGATTGCCGGGACACAGAACAGCAGAGGCGGTATTACCACCAGCAGCGGACATTGGATTGCTGGGCCACAGAACCCGTGACACAGACAGCAGAGGCGGCATTGGCGGCAGCAGCAGACATTGGATTGCCCAGCAGCAGAACCCTTGGCACAGACAGCACAGACGGCACTGGCAGCAGTGGACATTGGATTGCTGGGGCACAGAACCCGTGGCACAGACATCAGAGGCGGCATTGGCAGCGGCAAGCCAATGTCCCGGGCACAGAACCCATGGCACAGACAGCAGAGGTAGCAGCAGCAGCAGCAGCACCAGCAGACATTGGATTGACCAGGTACAGAACCCATGGCACAGCAGAGATGGCAGCAGCAAGTTTTGCCTGTGCGCAGCACCCATGGAGCCAGGATAGTAGGATTTGCCAGGGAAGAGCTCCCATACAGCAGCAGATGACAGCGGCAGGATTGTGTGGGCACATTTGAATTGGCCAGAGCAGAGCACCCATGGACCAGCAGACAGCAGTAGCAGGATTGCCAGGTCAGTGGGGCACATGACCCAAGGTTGCCAGGGTATGCAGACAGGCACCGTAGCATGTGAGGCAGGCAGGCTGGGGCAGGGCTTTAGCTTTGCCCACGGGGCAGGCAGACAGGCACTTTGGCATGAGCAGAGGGCAGAATGAGGCAGGCTTTGATGTAGGCCACCCGGGCGGGCAGGCGTACAGACAGGTAGCGTGGCATGAGAGTCAGTAGGGAAGGCAGGCTGGAACCTTGGCAGGGCACTCAGATAGGCTGGCGAAGACTGTGCAGCACGCGAGAGAGAGAACCAGTCATATAGGCGGGCCGAGATCGTTTAGCCAGAGGCTGGCTGGCAGGGTTACATTTTCCCAATGCCACCCTGCGCATGAGGTCAGTCAGATAAGCAGGCTGAGGCTGTCTAGTATGAGAGAGAGAGAGAGAGTGCGGGCACCGGGAGGGAGGGACAGCACCTCAGCACAGCAGCAGCAGACCAGATTGAGGAGGAGCCTCATCCCAAGTCTGTCCCNAGGGCAATGACTTTTGTTACTTGCTGCGCCCACCTTACCACAAGCTCCATTAGCTCTGTGCAGCCTAGCCCCATGTCCCTCATGTCCAATTGCAGACTGCAAAGCCAGTGGTCTGAGGAAAAAAGGGATGGTGATTGGGCAGGCTGGCTGCTACTCCAAGCCTCTCCACTTCTGGTGCCAAGAAGTCTGCTCCTCAGTTGCACCTCCTCCCAGTCACGTTTTTACCGCCTGAACTCATCCAAATGATACCTAACTGTTCGGTCATTTCCGAGTTCAGAGCGAGTTCAGTTCAGTTGGTTTGGTCGTTCAGTTTGGTTGTCTGAACGGACCGAAGTTCGGTCTGAACTCCCGAACCGCGTTCGCACATCCCTAATATAGTGTCAAACCACCTTCACAACACTCACAGCATTGAGAATCTATAATCAGTCCATATATAAATGTCTAGAGAGACTGTGGTTGCCATGCTGGTCCCAAATGTAAGAGATGGAAACAAAGTAGTTCAGATGGTCTCTTTTATTGGAACAACTTCTGTTGGTGAGAGGATGCAAGCTTTTGAGCCAGAGAATATGCCTGAGGAAGAGCCTTGTATGACCCGAAAGCTTGCACGGTCTCCTCAGCAGACGTTGGTCCAGTAAAAGAGATCATCTGAACTACTTTTCTCTCTATATAAAGATGACACGAAGAAGGATGCTCAAGTGGTTTAGGTACTCAGCTGGGATCCAGAAGACCAGAGTTCAACTCACTGCTCTTTCAGAGGCCGTTTTCACATAGATGGCCCTACTCACCACTGGGTGTTCTGATGGGTGTGTAGTGGGGGGCCATCCCCGGAAACAAGCTGGTGGTGGGATGGGTGTGCACCTGGATAAACATCACGGACGGCGGGTGTTTGTGCATGTGCGCTCCCGGCGCACAACCACCTACCTTCATAACCCACCCATCTCCATCCATCGGACCCTCCGGAAAACCAGAGGAGGCCCCATGGGTGGATATGGGTGGAGGTGTGTGTCTCCATGTAAAGAGACGGACACACACACACACACACACCATAGCAGAACACCCATCCCCCCCCATCCATGTACAAATGGCCAGAGACTATATAAGGCCTTGCACAAATCACTTAGGTTTAGAGCTGCTTTTGCTACCCATGGGTAATGCCCACATTTTCGGGCACTCCCAGCAGGCACCTGACAGGGTACCTGGCCCCCATTGGGAGCCCAGTGCCAAAAATGTGGGTATTACTGGGGCATCCTGGGATGCTTCTCAGGCTGACTGACCTCACCACCAGGCTGCTGCTCCTTCAGTCCAGTCGTTGCTCCCTATTTCTCCCCAGCCTGCATGCTGCTCAGCTGAGCTGGGGACTTCCACGCTCGGCTTTTTCTTGGGGGGAGGAGCAAAGAGACTTCTTTCCTCCTGTGTGCACCCTGCTAATGGTTCCCCCATTCCCAGGGGGACCCAAAATGGAGGTGCGCACAGGACCCATGTTCACCCTTTGACATGGGTCCCCCCTGGGAATGGGGGACCTATTAGGGGGGTGCATGCAGGTGGGAAGGGGTCTCCTCACTCCATCCCCTGCTCAAAAAAAGCTGAGAGGGAAGTCCCTAGCTCAACTGAGCAGTGTGCGGGCCAAGGAAGAGCAGGAAGCAGCAACCAAACTGGAGGAGCAGCAGCCCAGCAGTAAGGTGAGTCAGTCTGGGAAGCTGGCAGCCCATCAGGTCATGTTCGGGTACCACTTAGTGCCCAAAGGCAACCAGGGTGAGTCGGGCACGCCAGATTTGACAGGGCACCTGGTTACAGCTCTACTCAGGTTCTATGCTCAAAATATTTGCTGTCTATACTTTGGCTCTGTGCTTTTAAGAACTGAATTTTTGGGTTGTGATTTTTCTGACTGTTTTTACCACTGACATGAGTCCTACAGAAGTGAATGAAACCCATGTGGTATTCCACAGCCAGTTAATCACACCGCCCATCTCTCCGGCTCAATTTACCACAGAGGCCTAACAACAGGGATGGAAAAGGTGGAGGGTGAACTCCCTACCTGGATTCTCTTGGTGGGGGAAAGCCCCTCAGATTTGTGGTTGCGCCACCAGAGCTTCTAGACGGCCCTTCCTTTACTCCCCAAACTCAGGGCCAAAGCAAGGTACCAGAAGGGGATCAGAAAAGGGGCGGGGGAAATATCTGATTGAGCCAGCAGGTCCAGAACCCCAGCCAGCATGGGAACTAGTTGAAATGAAGGAGACTGAAATGAAAGACGACCGTGGAATTCCGAGTCCCAATCTTATACTTTAATTACTAGTCCATCTTTCTTCTGGGGGCTAGTTATAATGAAGGATAGGTGAAGGGATGAAGAAGCAAGGAACAAGGGTGGAGAGCACATGAAAGGGAGAGGGGTGTGTGAGAGGAACCTAACAGCTTGGGGTCAGGGCCTTGTGAGGTCAGGGGTCAGAGCCTGTGGTGATTAGAGAATTCAATAGGAGGGGTAACGCCTCACTTGTACTCTTGTTCTACCTTTGATGTTCCACTTAAATGGGGAGAGTAATCCTTCTTTACTACACAGTGGTGGTGGGAGAGTAAAATAAAATAAAGCTTGTGACTCATTCACACACTATGGAAGTCATAATTAACTGAAACAGATTACTTACTGTTCCGTATCCAACAATGGTGGTCTGAGGTATTAAGTTGGGATACACATTTTTTATATACCAGTCAAAGCTTTTACAGTTCAGTTTCTTCCGTAGCTCCTTTCTAGAAGAAACATCTCCATAGTCTATTCCGGGATTCTGGAAGGTACCATATTAGTTTCAAGAATAGATGATAATCCAGTTACTCAGCTGCTGTAAATTGCCATGGTTACCAAAGAGCTAGTATGTTTATGACTTGAACTGGTTGAAAATATCCACACTATTTTTGCAAGACATTTCAAAATTGCATTTGAAAACACAAAATTGAAATGGATATTTAAATTGTTTGGAAAAAAATTTGTTACCACATTTTATTTTATTTTTTGCCATTTAGTAGGCTAAAGATGAAGAGTTTGGAATTCTGAATGTTGAAATTATGAAATTTGGAAACAGACGTTCATATTTTATTCCATTCAAAATTTCAAAGAAAGCTTTTGCAATAATGAAATTTCAACAACAACAAAAAATCAGCACGGTCAAAACGGCAATTTCATCAAAGTTCATTATGTTACAAATCATTGATGCAGCACTAATTAGAACATCACAGGAACAATGGACACGAAGAGCGATTGAGAAGGGAAATTATTTCCATCCTGGCTCTTTAAGGTTTTGTAGTTTTTAACATCTCTTTAAACACACTGAGGAAAAGAAATCTCATTGTTAAAGTTTAATTCAGCCAGTGTTCTAATTAGAACCAATGCTGAAGATGCTTAGAATGTGGTTACTGTCTTAGGCCCTTTTCAAATGGGCCGCGGTGTGTGGGGGGATTGGTGTGTGCCCACAGTGGGTGAGCACCCGTTCCCACGGGCGCCCACCCATCTCCACCCACGGAGCAACCAGCATTGGAGCCCGTTGCTCCACATGTGGGTGATGGGAGGAGATGGGTGTAGCACGAGTGTGCACACGCACCCCCACCCATCCCCCGCGGCATTCCCATGGGCACCTCCATCCATCTCCGTGCAGCAAGACTGCATGGAGATGGGTGGGGGCACTTTGTCTGAAAAGGGCCTTAGTCTCAAATAAAGAGAGAAAACAGACAAAATTAGTTAGGATGATATTTTTTTCTTGAGTCAAACTCTGTTGGCAAACTTGCACAAGCTTTAGGGCTATACAGAATTCTGACCTTCAGGCAGGAATGAGAAGATTAGGAATGAAACAGAGGAGACAAAAGCCTATTATTTCTCAGCTGAGCTCTTCCACAGACTTCTTCGGTGACCATTTATGTATTGGGGTATTTTTCAGTGCCATAATTTCAAATGGCAAAGTCCATTCAAAATGAAGGAAACGCCATAGTGAATGATCATGCTGCACCTATTTGTGATGTGTGTGAACACTTCTTCTATGTGGTAAATTTTCTGTGATTTGTGGGAATGACGCCTTAGATAATTTTTGGTGAACCTTAGCCACAGATTAGGGCTGCAAGAGATCAACCTTTTCATCTCCTTGGAGAATTTCCACAGAGACAGAACAGCTTGTAAAGATCCGGTTGCAGAAATCCTCTGCTGATCCATTCTGATTGGGGGGAGAAAGGAGCTGGAGCCTGCTCCTGCTCTTCCCTCTTTGTGATAGCACCATGGAGAAAAGGTCTTCTGTGCACACACAGAAGACTTTTAGCCCACAACACATGCACAAAATGGCACTGGACACAGGAGGGGAGATCTAAAGCTTCCAATCTCTGTAGGAACGTGGACCAGTTCTCATTCCTCCAGACCTGGGATGGAACAGGAGATTCTGCTAGATACAAAATCAAGTCGAGATCTCCATATTGACTCTACCACAGAATATTGCAGACTTTCCCCATGGTAGAAACATTCTCACGTCACAAAATAAGTTCATAATGAATTACTGTGCACACAGTGCTTTACCACTTCATATCAAGCTTATGGGAACCCCTTTAAACTGTTGTGTGCTTCAGTTGTTAATAATCGGCCTGAATGTTACACCCATTTGCCTATCTTGACTATTCAGAACATAAGATATTAACAGTAAGCTTTTGCCTAGCGCAACCAAGTTCTAAAACTGGCTTGAGCTTCTACGCACTTCAAAATAGTAATAAACACCTTCTTGGTGACAATATAATGATTTCTGTTCAAAATGTCCAAAGGAAATAGGTACAGTATTTGCCTACAAGGACTGATCTTGCAAGCACCTCCTTTTGCAAGATCTAAACACATAATAATTTCTTGTCCTCTTTGGCTGCTGTTAGTTATTTCCCTATTAAGGAGGCTTTAAAATCAAATTAACCATTGACAATGACCTCAAGTGGGAGATTCCAGGCATAGTAGACCATATATTTGTACTCATCCATCCATACTTCTGCCACTCGCAAGGCATTTCGCTTCATGGCGACAGTTAAATCCAGTAAGTAGGGCTTGTGTGCTCGTTCTACATGAGCCACTCTCGCACAGGGTAGGACTTCAATCTTGCCCCCACACTGCCAAACCTACATCCAGAAAAGAGAAAGTCATATGAGTTCAGAAAAAATTATTTATTTATAAGAATACTTCTATACCACCCCCTTCTGCCAGATGACAGCTCGGGGCGGTGTATTTTTATATAAAAACATAAAAATACAAAACATATCATGTTAAAAAGTACATGAAAACCATCACAAAAGAGGCCTGAAGATAAAACAACCATCACCCCATACCCTTAAAATTAAGCCAACCCCCCCCACCCACTACCCATCCCCCTCACCAAATGCCTGGCGAAACAGCCAGATCTTACATTTACATCGAGACCATTGTCCTTTCACTAGCAGCTAATTCATGTGGTTTGAGATGCCACTAAGGATGGAAACAAACAGTAGCCCACGAGTCACCTGATCATCAGTTCAGTGGCTGCCAAATGTTCACCCACTATGACCTTCAGGCAGGCAGCCAGCTACTACAGGACACATCATCAGGAAAAGGTTGGTTGATGTAGCCTGGACTAAGGCTCTCCCAGCTGGGCTAATCTGGGTTAACATGCACCCTCCCATCCCTTAGGCCCCACCAGCCCCACCATGAAGTGAAGTCCAAGGATCAAGCCTGGAGGAGTGCACTTACCCAGCCCACCAAATAGTTGATGTGGGGGGGGCCCTGGAGGAGCACCCATGATCAGCTGTTTGGGGCATGCACCTGGGATGGGTAAGGGCACTCCTCTGCCCACCCCCCCATCAGCTGTTTGGCGGCAGTTCCTCCCGGGGTTCAATTCTGCTGAGCAGCAGGGAACCGGTAGTTCAGTCCCATGTGGACAGCTCCTTGGCCAACCCATGGCGTGGAGGGACTTGTGATGGCAGCCTCAATGCCTGGATTTCCAGAGGGGGTGCTGCTTGTTTGAACTGCCCTATACACCGACCCAAGGAGTGGCAGCTGCAGTGATCCTTCCTGGGGAGGCCAGGGGATCCAGCTCACCCCCATCTCATTTGTTTTCACCCTAAGATTATGCTCACACTTGGACATGGGTTCCCAAATTACAGTTAATGTGATACAACCCCAAGTGGGGTAACACCATTAACAGATGGAGTCACCATCCTGATTGATTTTTGATACACCGTGTAGATAGCATAAAATGGATCACTCCATTATGATCTGTTGTGCATTTCTTTGAAGCAACCAGTGTCAGCCACTATTTAGCCAGAGACAGGTTACTGGGCTAAATAGTACATTGGTCTGATCCAGTATGGCAGCTCTTACGTTCTTTAAATATTTTTAAATGAGAAAAATAAAAAATCCATTAGAATTGCATGTGTATTTTTTTGTGTTTCTTCTAGAGACGAAAGGAATGCCTACAAGGAATATTGTGTTTGATGATTTTTCTCTCTGAATCAGGTCAGACAAAGCAGATAAAAATGTAGGAGGAAAGGTTTTTGGAGGCTGTTTTACTGGGATTAGATGAAGGAGGAAACATGCCCTCAGGGCAGATTTGACAGTCTCTGCTTGACAGTTTCAGACATCTCACAGATTAGTTTTAAAATAATGTCAGTGTTGTTGGGGGCTTCTAGGTTAGGGCGTGGAGCATCTGTCAATTGTGGATCCAACATTCCCCTCAATAATTAGCCCAAAGTTACACCTATGACCAGGTGGTAGTATGGGTTTAAAAAAGGACTGAATAAGTTCTTAGAGAGTAGGTCCATTAATGGCTCTTAAACAATTAGTTTATGGGATTAACTTTTTACTGTCGGGAGCTGGGAATGAACAACAGGGAATGGATTGCCCATTGTGACTGTTGGTTCTTCTCCCATGCAATTGAGATTGGCCACTGTCGGAGGACAGGATGCTGGGCTTGATGGCCCATTGGTCTGACTCAGTATGGCACTACTTATGCTCTTATGTCAGTCAAGACCAGCAGTAATGGCGATGCAGGGCTGACTCACCAGAAACCCCCCAGAAGCTGGTTTGGGAGACACCAACTGTTCTTGGCACACACCCTACTCCAAATGCAGGTCAAACTGCTACCATAAAACATCCTAAAAACTGCACCTTCCTTATCAACATATTGACTCCCCATCAATATTCAGAACATAGAATTTTTGGGTTGGAAGAGTCATCTAGTCCAGACAGATGTTAGTTAGGAGACTAACTAACTAACTAACTGAAGCAAGTTTTCAGGGTTTCTCGACTCAGTATTGTTACCCCTGCAGAGCAGAACACAGCAACATGCGTGTCCACTTTTGACTCTCAAACAGAATGGTTTACATTGACACTTGGGCTACAGAGTTGACACTAGGGCTGATGTGGTAGCAGCTGTTATCATGCCTCGATTCCATTCCGCCATTTCGGAATTGCCCACGCCACACCACGGCTTTTCTGCTGAAATTCCGCTAATTCCACCGGCATTCTGCAAATTTGGAAACTATTGGAAAAATTGCGGAATTGTCGGAAACGGTTGGAAAACCGCTGTTCCACTATTTTGTGGCGCTGGTGGAATGGCAGAAGTAGCGGAAATGTCATGTTTCCGCTATTTTGCGAAGCTTGTGGAAGTAGCGGAATGAAATTAGTGGAACTGCGGAAGTAGCTGAATGAAACTAGCAGAATGAAACCCTCTGCCATGCCGTACCACTAATTGCGGAAACGCTGTTTCTGGCGGAAATAGCTACCGCTGTGACATTCCAGTACAGCCCTAGTTGACACTGACTACCAACAGCTTCCCACAGGCAAAATTCAATGTGCTTGTTTTGACCTTTAAAACCCTAAACAGCCTGTGCCTCAGCTATCTGAATGAACGCTTCCTTCCCTACGTTCCATTGCAATCCCTGCAGTCTGCTGGGACCACCCTTTTGTAGGTCCCCACCAGGTCCCTTCAGCAAGGCCAGGTAGAGAGACCTTCTCAGTGACTTTCCCAGTGAGTTTTGGTCAGAGCTTGAACATATTATGGAGCTAATGCATGACTTTTCTTTTTGGCCAAATGTGTGGCAAGCAGGGATAGGAGTTGGAGTAGGGGGGTTGGAAGGGATCGTTCTGTGTTTTATGTACTTTTATTACAGTTCTATTGTGTTAGTACCCACCCTAGAAGGGCAGGATATAAAATAAATACATTTAAATTTAAATAAATAGTTTCTAGTTGCCATGCTGGGCACAACCCCTGTGTAAATCATCTAATGACAAATAGGTTACATGGGCATCATAGAGGGTGGAATCTGACCTGTGGGATATCTATTAGCGATGTTGAGGCATCAGAAATCAGTAACTCAAGACCTGACACTCTTCCAGTTGAGTTAGCCTGGAGTTAGTACTTTGGCAAGGTATGAAGGTGCACTGTGCGGCTGCAGATGTTAACCTTCAAATGAAACATAAGACCGCTCAGCCTTCAAGGATCCACCTGGCTGGTGCTTCATTCAGAGGATGCAGTGCTAACCCTGGGGTCCTAACTAAATTCCAATCGGAATAATTATTACCTTCTGCCTTTCTAAATCCTCACTGCAGTGTCAGGTTACAGACAAGATGCCAGGTGCGAGCTAACCCTCAGAAGCTGGTGGCAGAACTAGTGTTGCAAACCCTGTGTCTGGTTTTTAAAATAAAGAGGCAGCCTCTTTCTTCAAAGGGGGTTAAAATAGAGTTTTATGTGCCTTGCCTTAGGCTTGGGAGGACACTCAGTATAGCCAAGCGAACAAGAAAAAAAATAACAATCCAAATTCACCATTGCTTCAATCTGCAATCAGTCTACAGCGATGTGAAATACCTTCAGTCTCCAATCAATCAGGCTTCTCCAGCCATTGACAACTAAGGTCTCGCTTTACTCTTTGTGCTTCTGCGGCTCTGTCCTTGACTGGTTCTCCTCCTACCTCTCTGACCGCTCCTTTAATGTCTCCCTCCCTGAGTCGACCTCCCCCTCCCTTCCCCTTTCGGTTGGGGTCCCCCAAGGTTCTGTCCTTGGCCCTCTCCTCTTCTCTATCTACACCCTGTCCCTTGGCAAAATTATTGCCTCCCACGGATTCCAATA
>QEPC01010771.1:47903-58278 GCA_003113815.1 Sphenodon punctatus
TAACTGAAACAGAATACCCGATAAAAATGGATATGTGACTACTCATTTTGATTGCAGATATTATTGGAATATACAGAGGACTTTCCATGAATAATAACTGCCCGTGAATAATAACTCTACTACCTATTTAAACTCTAGAACAGATGAACACAGCTCTTTTTATACTCTGGCTATAAAGTGTCACAATGAGAATTGCAGGGTGCTGGGACATTCCAGAAATCTGGCTGCACATTTTATGTTGCATTTTCATTAGAAGAGGAAAAATAAGCTTACCCGAAGGCCTAGCTCCACATTTTCTCCTCCATATATATGCATTCCACCATCCAGCACCCCAATCTCTCCCAGAAACTCTCGGTTTGCTGCTAATATCCCCATTATGGAAGGGCTCCTGGGATTGGGGAAAGGAATGAGAGAAGGAGTTTTAAAATTCATTTATTTATTTAAACTTATATGCTGCCCCTTGCAGAGACTCATGCTTTTTTTGCCTCCCGTAGAGGTTTCATTTCAAGAAAGCATTAATTACATAAAATATTGTAATAAAAATATTATAATATTTAAAGGAAATGATTAATTCTTCCTTGAATCTGCTCCCTTACAAAAAGGTACTAAATCAGAAGGACCTAGGATAATTCATTGGCTGCTCAGACATTACAGATATGGGACATAATAAGTGGTAGCTAAGTGTGAGCAGGATTTGGCCCTAAGTAATTCTAAATGCTGGAGCTAAACCAATTTTGTATTCAAACTGAACAGCTGTGTGTTCGAATGAAACTATTTTAACATAAGGAATTCTCATAACACTACATGTGAGATAGGTAAATGTTAACATTCTGATTTTATGGATGAGGAAACGGAGTATCACAGAGTAAATAACTTCTCCAAACTTCTAAAAGGAAGAACAGTTTAGAAGTGGGAATAAAATTCATGAGGACCCTCTTCCCAGTCTGCTAAACCGCAACAGAAAGCAACAAATCTCTACTGTTTGCACTACATGATCAATTTCAAAACTTATAGTTTGAATTCACCCACATTTTTCAGGTTTCCATAAATCCCCCTCCTTCCTGCTTTTACAGTTGATTCTCAAGATACCTCAGATGCTTTGGGTATTTGTGTCCCCAAATACCGTTCAGACTTACCGAACTGGTGCCGTCTCATCGTTGAGTGCATACCATTCTGGTGGCAATAGCTCGTAGAGACACCAGAGTGCCCAGTCAAAACCATCGGCAGCCACAGCATACTCAAGAAGTTCAAAGTCATCAAAGCGAATATTGTCAAATACCGGTGACACCACAACAGTCCTGTCTTCCTTTATCCGAGACAGAATGGGTTCAGCCCTAGGGAAAAGAGCAAAGCAATTATCTGCATCTTGTGGCAAATTAGAGACATGAAAGCATCCAAGTTCAACACTACAGGATTTCAGGTCCTCTGTACTGGTCACGCCAAGTGGTAAGACGGTGCAACCAATTCTATTTTATTTTATTTTAAACTTATACCCCACTCTTTCCTGAAGGCTCAGGGTGGCTTACAGTAAAAAAAATATAACAACATTTAAAAACCTGAAAATAGCCTCCCACCCGATGCTTATTCCCACCTATCAAAATGCTTTATTTATTATTAATTTATTATTATTAATAATAATAACAATAATAACAACTTATATAGTGCCAGCAGTGTACCTGGCACTTTACAAAGTAATAAAATAGACACGGTCTCTGCCCCTAGGGATTACAATCTGAGAGAGAGGAGCTGGGGGAGAGACATAGGAAGGGGAACAGAGGGAGGGACAAGGGGAGGGGTCTAACATTCATGAAGATGCGAGGTCTCAAGTGCACGTACTTGGCTTAGTTATGATAACCTTGGTTACGATAACCTTTATTAAAAAGGAAAGTCTTACACCGCCTCCAAAAAATTCTCAGGCATTGGGACTTCCTTCCAGGGGGAGGGAGTTCCATAATACTGTGGCAGCAACCAAGAATGCCTCCCTGCAGGCCCTTGTCATGCAGAAAAGATTGGTAGATGGTACTCACAGGAGGGCACTCCTGGACGACCACAAGGGCCGCAACGTAGCATGGTAGGAAAGGTGGTCTTTCAGATATATGGGGCCAAGACAATTGATGGCTTTTAAGGTCAAAAACAGCACCTTGAATTGTGCCTGGAAAGCTATACGTAGCCAGTGTAGACTCCAGAGCAGTGCAGACTGGTGTAATGTGCTCCTGGTGGTCCATCCCCAAAAGTAGTTGGGCTGCCATGTTCTGCACTAGCTGCAGCTTCCGAACAGTCATCAAGGGCAGCCCCATGTAGAGTAGGGGTTTGCATGTCATTTTCATTATTACAATAATGATAACGAAAACTGTCAAAAAGGAAAACAACAATTTTCGTTATTGTTATTGTAATAACAAAAACAACCGAGGATAATGATAATAATGAACAACAACCGAGAAAACTGATAACTAAAATGATAACTAAAACGAAAACGACAATGTCGTTATTTTTGTCATTATTAGTGCTGTGGCAGTTGGGTTTTGGAGGGCAAATGTGGAGAAGGGAGGAGGGAGAAGACATCTCGCAGTCCTAAACAGGGTTGAACTATTAAACTGTGCCTGTGTTGGGAGGGGCGAGCAGCTCAGCGGTATCTGATGGATGTATCACTGGCCAATGAGCAGCACGAGCAGGCCCCAGCAGTCTCATGGCACTCTGTGATTGCTCGATGCCTGCTGCCTCCCACAACCAATCAGGAGGGCTCTGAGGAAGGGCACCGCAACCCTTTATAATGGGAGGGCCAGGCTTTTTCTCTCTGTTCTGTGAGAGCTCTGCTTGTCAGGTTGCGTTTACGGAACTGTGGTGCTTCCACACAAAAAATCCTCCCTAGCCCTCATTCTATTACCAATACCTTTCCTTCCTCATACCCTACATTTTACATTCTCCCTTTCCCTGCCCTTCTCCCCCTACTCCCCTGTACATTATATATAGATAGGTAGTATAAATTAGATGTAGATCTATATTATAGACATATAGATTAGGTTAGAATAGTTATATAGATAATGGATTAGATAATAGATAGTTTTCCTTTTCCCTTCCCCTGTCTTCCTGAGATTTGGATAGATATTAGTTGTGCACAGGAATAGATAATACCAATGCAAAAAATAAAATCTTCATTTGAAACGGTACCGATATCAATAACGATAACGATAACAAAAATGATATCAACAACAATATTGATACCGATAACAAAAACGAGAATGAAAGCAACATTGTCATGAACAACAACGAATACATTTTTGAATAACAAAAATGAAAACGAAAATGACATGGGGGCCCGGTGCACATCCCTAATGTAGAGTGCATTGCAGTAGTCTAGCCTTGAGGTGGTGAAAGTGTGGATGATGGTGGCCAGATATGAATCAGAAAAAAAAGGTTGCAGCTTCCTCACCAGATAGCGTTGGTGAAAAGTGCTTCTGGCCACCTCTGTGACCTGACGATCCAGGCACAGCAGGGAATTCAGAAGCACACCAAAGATGCAAATCTGAGTGACCAGAGGGGGCTTGACCCCATCAACGACTGGAGTCCCAATCACCTCCAAGTCACAAGACCAACCCATATTCATCACTTCAGTCTTCTCAAGATCCAGCTTTAATTGGCTCAGCCTCATCCAGTCTCTAAATTGCCAGACATTGGGTAAGCATCAAGATTGCAGGACTTGGGTCGGGAAAAAAAGACCTAGAGCTGGGTGTCATCAGCATACTGATGACACTTCACAACAAACCTCCAAATGAACTCGCCTAGCAGCCTCATATACACATTGAACAAGAGGGAGACAAGATGGAACTCTGTGGGACCCCACAGAGGAGGTTGCATGGGGATGACAATTGCCCATCACCACCCACTGAGACCACCCCAACAGGAATAAATGGAACCACTCAAGGGTAATCCTGCGCACACCCGCCAGATCCCAGAGTCATGTCAACACCACCTCATGATCAATGGTGTCAACGGCCACTGGAAGATCTAACAAGATCAACAGGGTACAATTCCCTTTGTCAGTCTCCAGGTGCAGATCTGACTAAGGTCACAAGTGCAATCTCTGTGCTATACCCAGGAGGAAAGCCCGACTGGAGTGGGTCCAGAAATTCAATAGCATCGAGATGAGCCTGGAACTGTCAGGCAACCACCCGTTCAATAACCTTTCCTAAAAAGGGAAGGTTAGAGACAGGGTAATAGCTGGCTGGGGAGTCAGGATCCAAAGATGGTTTTCTTAAGCAAGGGCCACACAACTGCATTTTAAAGAGCATCTGGCACCCTCCTGAATGGAGGCTCTGACAATCCTAGCCAGCAATGGCCCCAGTGTCTCTTAGCTGTCTTTCACCAACTGAGGCAGGCAAGGATCTAATTCACAACTGGTCACCTGTATCACCCCAAGCACTTCCTCCACATCGGTGGATGATTCCGATTGAAACTGATCCAACAACAACCAAGCGATAGATCAAGGATGAGGAACCTTTTCCCTCCTGGGGGCCACTCTGAAAGCTTGCAGAAGCTCCGAGGGCTGCACAGAAGTTGGAGCGGGGGGACTTAAGGGATGCATTCAACAAGGAAAGGAGGGTTCAAATCATGGATCTGTGCTTTGGAACTGTCCCCTCTCCTTGTTTGCATGACCTCATCTCTGCTCCCTTCCCTTGAGCTCAGTTTTTCAGTGAAACAGGAGGGGAATGGGACATGGGAACAGACAAGGTGCCTCTCCTGATGTCCCTGATAGTATTTCTTCTCTTCCCTGCCATACTTCCCATGCCCAACACGACCCCAATTGGTTCAATAGCTGCCCGCCTCTCTACCTCCCTGGCTTTCATTTTATGGGTTAAAAACACATTCCGGGGGGGGTTGTCATAAAAACCCTGTTCATTTTCTATTTTTTTAATTTTTATTTTAACAAAAATGTTTTTTAAAAATCACTGTGCATGCACAAAATGGCTGCTGGAGCGGGTCTGCATTTGTGCAGCCTTTTTCCAAAATGGTACTGGCAGCATCAGCACCATTTTGGAAAAGGGCAGCCAGTGTGCACATGTGCAGACCGGCTGCCCTTTTCCAAAATGGTGCTGACACCGCCAGCACCCATTTTGGGAAAGGGTACGCAAAGTGCAGAATGGTCCAGCAGCCATTTGCACATGTGGAATGATTTTTTTTAAATTTATTTTTTATTAAATGAATGGGAAACACCCCAAAATGAATGAAAGCAGACGCATGTTGTTTGCTTATTCATTCATTTTCAGAACATGAATTACTAAAACAAATGGGGCTCCATTTGTTTTAACAATTAAAAAAATTAAAATAAATTGCACACCCCTGATTAAGAGAAATGACTAATGTACCAATTGGAGATGGCTAATTGGCTGCACTGGGGAGCAAGTGTGAAGTTGCTGGATAGCTGAAGGAAATGGCTATTAGATCAGGTGGAGCCTGGGAGCTCAGGACAGGACCACCATGGAAGAGTTAGGACTCTTTGAGGAGCTTGCCTCCAAGAGCCGAGATCTATGTGCCTCAGAACTGCCTAGGAGGAAGAGAGACTCCAAGGTCAGGATCTCACCAAAGGTCCTGATTTACCAGGGTGAATTTGGAGCTGGCTCGCAATGGGTCTGGCTGGAGGGGCTTGGGGGCCTACAAGGAACTCATCCATAACAGGAGGGGCTGGGAGTCTACAAGGAGCTTGTCCAAAGTCAGAGGACTAAAAGCCCAGAGGGAGGGCTTTCTCATTTAAAGAAGACCCCAGTCTGCGAGGCTGGCACGTATAAATGGTTTGGTTTTGTATGTAATACACTATAAAAACAAAGCTCACTTGTGGCAAAGACACAGGTGTTTTGACAGTGTTTGACCTGGACCCTATGGGGGTCTTTAACAGTTACACCTTCACTTCCATTCAGCCAGCAATGCCAGTCTTTATCATCCACCTGACTCACCTTCCTGAAAACAGTTTTGTTCCATGCTACACCTTATGCAACTTAGGGAAAAATCACTTGTGCAATCTACAAAGTCATACTGCTGTCCTTCATAACCCTCCTTAAAACTCTCCTCTGTCCTATTAGCTAAAAAGCACTTGGGCATTAGTGCATCGTACCCACTAAAAATCTTGTTAATCTCATTGATACTGTCTGTTATGTTAATATCTTGTTTGCAGCATGCTATTATGCATGGGCAAAGCTCCCTGTACAATTCTACAAAGCCCTTAGGGCTGAAACAGTTATCTGCACAGAGAATCCCCATTGAAACAGCAGTACTCATTTCTCTCTTGGTTAAATAAGGAACTTAGTGGTACCTAATATCAACTTCACATTTTCCTAGTTTTCATTTTACTGCTAAATTTTACCAGTTTCCCAGGTTAGCATTTACCATTTTTACATACATTTTTGATCCAGACATAACACTGATGAAATACTGTAATTTCTGTCTGCATTCTCTGTCGGCTGCAATGGGTTTATTTAGGCTATCATCAACTCTGTTATTCTGGTTTATTCTGTACTTTGCTTCTAACAGATGCAAGCAAAATGGAAACTCAGTAATGCAGAAAATTGTTAACAGTAATAGGATAGTAATGGAAAGCCAGTAAGTCAGGAAGTCAAGTAGCTTGCCCATATTGGTAAATGGGAATTGGTCAGGAACCTGATACTTCCCCCCCCCAAATTGTGGAATTACCCTTGAGTAACAATTTAGCTACCCATTTCAGTTCTAAAGCCCCTCCTTAAAGCTCTCCTGTGCCCTGGTATCTAAAAAGCACTTGAACAATTAATGCAAAGTTAACTAGGAGTGGGAATTTTGGTTTCGGATAGAACCAAAATGGCCCCCAAAATAGATGTTTTGGTTTTAAAATAAAAAAACTGAAATTGTGGTTCTTTTTTGGTTCTGGCATTTTGTTTTTATTGATTTTTTTCTAGTTTATTCTCATTGACTTTGATGGGAGAAAATCCACTGAAGTCAATGGGAAAAGAATTGGCGGAGAGGGGGGGATCAATGGGGAAAAAAAACTGGAGGGGGAAAAAAACCCAAAACTAGATCCAAAAAGCAAGAAGAACTGAAACAGAAAAAAACTAAACCAAAATTCCACCCAAAATCCCAGTCCTATTGTTGACCATTGTAAATTATGCTAATCCTAATCCATGCTCCCTGGTGCAGCTGTATCCCTCCCCTGCCACTGGGAAGTAGTAAGAGCAAGTGTTCCATCTTCTGCACCTGGGCCCATTCCAGCCTAGGTACACTACTAGGCTGGCGAGAAGCTGGTTGCTATGTAATGCATCCTTGGAATAAGGCCAAGGATGCATCATGTAGGTAGCAGTCTTACCCAAAATGGTGTAAGGGTTCCCAAGGCATGGTAGCCAATGTGGACCCCTTTTGCCCCACCGAGATCCACAGTGGGACTTCGAGCAGCAGATGCTGTTGCCTGTCATGTGCGGCCACGTTACAGCTGTGGGTGGGATTTGGGTCAAGCTGGGGAGCAGGCGGGGCTGGGTGCCTGCTCATGTAGTTGGCTCCTTGACCCACCCACTGTTAGGTCTGGAGGGGGGAAGTGGGGAAAAGGTTCAGTAAAGGGGAGCACAAGCCTTGTGTCACCCTAAAAGCCCTTCAGGATTTTGTGGCAGGATGGCAATGAGCCAAACCCCAAGTTCATCACAGGGGAAGTGAGCAAGAAGCTGTGCTGGAGATTACCACTAGGCACCAGTAGATGGCAGCGGGCCTAACTCAGCAGACACAGTGAGCAAGGATATGGCTGGGAAATATCAATGAGTGCCAGTAGATGGCAGCAATGCTAAACTTCAGCGCACACACATGGATTACAGTGAGGCAAGCAGGGAAGTGGTGTGGAGAGAGAGTGGGCTGGGAGTAAGACTACAACAGATAAATGCACAGAGGGATTGGGGAACCCAAGAAGGGGGCCAGGGAAGCTGGGGAACAGGAGGAGGAGAGTGAGGGTAGCCCAAGGGAAAGGAGTCACAGACCAGAGGAAAAAGCGCACAACAGGGCAGGGTGCAAGGAAGGGAAGCACTATCCCTACAGGAAGGGTAACTCACAGAATCCATGAGACAGGGAGACAGCAGGACAGGACAAGACAAGGAAAGAAGAAACACTTCACAGGAGAAGTATCAACAAGAAGGGCGGACTGAGACTCGTGGGGAATCTGATAGCCAGCAAGGCTTAGAGCAGCTTAGAGTCATATAAAGGAATGGGCAGCATCTTCACCTTACCAGATGCCTCTCTACAGTTGCTTAGCAATGCCTGCTGTTTAGGAGTGTGGCTTAAAGGGGCTGCGTTTCTTTCTTCTCTGAACTGAGGGGGCAAATCTTATTCTTGCAGTTTGGACTGACACACCAACCATGGTGGGAGATCTGACAGTGGCCTGCCTGCCTGCCTGGATTTCTTGAAGGGGGGTGGATGTCTGCCCTGTTTCCCATGCTGTCCCCGCATTGTGGTGTGGCAGCACTTGCCCATTTATGAGTCCCACATGTGGATCAGAGCCTCCGCAGCTCATGTGACTTCACCTCCTGACTCCCTTTTTCCTGATCAGTTTCACTCTTAGGTATTTCCAGCAACAGGGTGAAACTCTCCAGCAACAGGGTGAGGGGGAGTGGTCAATTTCCCCAAGCTTTGTTCAGTGCAGGTTGGGTTCCCTGTTCGCTGACTGACACCTGACCATCTGGGAACAGGGAGCTGGTTGTAATAACATAGCCATCTTCATAGCTACTTTTATTGTTCTGTTCAAACACAGGAACAGGAAGTAGAGCTCTCCTGCCTTGGATAAGTGTAGAGCGACCAAATTTATTAAAGGGACAGGACATCACAATGAGGATGAAATTAGAAATGTAGCACTGATCATTCCCCTCCCCCACCCCAGGCTGAGAATGGAAATTACACCAAAACCAACC
Source organism: Sphenodon punctatus (assembly GCA_003113815.1). Lineage (NCBI taxonomy): Eukaryota > Metazoa > Chordata > Lepidosauria > Sphenodontia > Sphenodontidae > Sphenodon > Sphenodon punctatus. The sequence continues at coordinate 56,807 of QEPC01010771.1, forward strand.
ATGTAACAGAAGGAGAGTTTGACACATGATGGCACAGAAAGAGAGAGTAAAAACTTCTCTGAAACCTACACTGTAAATGCCTCTGACTGTGCAGTGACCTGGTGTTTGTTCATTTTGTAGAGAACCAGGATATCTACAATTTTTACCCAACAGTAACAATTAGCGACACTTCTAAAACCCCAACAATTGCCTCTTAATTTGAATTTTATCTAAAGGAGCATACCGTTTTTCTCTGCAAGTATCCCAAATTTCTTGTGCTCTTACCATCCAGCATTCACTTCAATATGAGCATCTAAGATGGCAACTATCTCTGCAGTGGATGCTTCCCAGCCAGAAATTCGAGCTTGCGTGAGGCCTTCTCTTTTCTTATGCCTTACAATTTTCAGCAGGCCTGGATATCGTGCATTGTACTTTTTTATCTGTTCATCCAAATGGAATTTGAGCTCCTCTGAAAAATAGCACAACAAATTTCAGTTCCTTTAAATGTTAATGGCAACTGTTGATGATGGAAAGTGGAAAAGAAGACCAAGAACCCAGCAAAAACTTTGGCCCCTTTTACACAGACACTCTAACACTGATAAAATCGGTGTTACATTTTATTATACATGTTACAGGGCACCCATAGATCACACCTGCAGCCCAGCAACATGTATAATAAAATGTAACACCGATTTTATCAGTGTTAGAGTGTCTGTGTGAAAAAGGTCTTTTTCTTCCCCTTCCATCTCCCATATCAGTATAGATCTCTTCCTGCCCTGAGAATGACCAGGACAACTGCTTATTCAGAAGAAGTCCTGCTGAGGAAGTAGATGACCTAAAGAGGAGTGGGAATCTCCAGCTCATGGGTCAAATGTGGCCCACCATGGCTATGTTTTCATTTGATACCTTTCCAGTTCCTGGATCTGGTGAATGGAATCTCTAACTTCAAATACTTAAGGAGTGCACTTGCAGAGAAGAGAGAGGAGATGAGGGTATGCACTCAATGATGGGCTGGATCTTTGACATAGATCCATGATCTGGACCCTGTCTTGCTTAAGCACTTCTCCACAAAGGGAAGGAGTTATTAAAAAAAAAAAGGAAAAAAACATGAAGTAAGTAAATAGTAATCAGGGACCCGAGTTGACTGCGTTGCTGCAATTTGCAGTGATTTTCTCAGAATCAGCCAATCCTCTCAGAATCCTCACAGAATCAGCCAATCCTGACCATGACCCGAGGGTAAATAGGCCCCTGGGAGATGAATTGTGGGTGGATGGGGTCTGAAGGCCCTATGTTTGTGTGAGGAAGGTGCTGAAATTCCAGAGGATTTGAGTTGTGTTTGATTAGCAAAGTTGTGATTCTATGTCAAAACTATTGCAAATTTGCTTCCCAGCATGCATAGTTATGCAAATCAAGTTAATTATGCAAATATTAATGCTCGCGGTGAATTTGCAGAATTTGGCTTCACTGGTTGCAGAATTTAAGATTTTTGGGTG
>QEPC01010771.1:68773-82388 GCA_003113815.1 Sphenodon punctatus
CACACACACTGCCCTGAGGCAGTTCCTGGATGCATTCTTCACACAAACGCTGCCCTGAGGCAGCCTAAAGTAGCCACAGCTGTAGACGTGACAGGCTGCTATGGAAACCAAGTGACCACAGCTGCCTGGAGCAAAGCAGTTTACCAGGAGAACCTTTTACAAACAAAAGTTCTGGGAGAAGTTCTACACAGAAGTTCAAAGATCCGGATGTTTAAGATCTGGGTGAGTGATTTAGACACACAGAAAGTTCAGGATGTGACAGCAAATATGCAGGAGAAATGTGTGTATAAAAACACCTAGTGATATGCCCAACAGCCATCTTGGCACCCTCACTTTCTGTACCCTCAAGTCTCTTTTCTTCCTTTTTCTCTCATTGCATTTCTTCATCTGGCTAGAAACCTTCTGAATATCACTCAAAGGTTCCCACTCTGTATATCAGCATAGGTCTCACCACATCCCATCTTTACTGTAGCACAATAGAATCCCTTGTTCCTTACAAAGTATTCATATATCCTTTGTTCTAAATGCTTTGTGGGGTGAAATGGCATCTGCTCTTACCCTCTGGAGTGGGATTTCAATTAACATTATCAATTAAGCCTAAATCCATTTAAGTAAGGCTTGAGGGAGGGGGCTGTGTCTGCTGAGTGGCACAGCTGCAGAGTGCCCACAGACGTGGAGTGAGTGGGGCGGGATTCTAATTGGCGGTTCCCCATCGCGCCCACTCAGGCAGCCTCTGCGCACTCCCACCACCACAGACCAACTGTACAAACAATTCATACGGGTGACGGTTTCCTCTCCCCTCCTCTACCTGGAAGCACCCCCCCACCCCAAACCCCACCCAACTGCCCACCCTCTGGCATGACACACAACCCCAGACACCATGGAAAAATGATGCCCAGACTGCTGTCCTCCATGTCTCTCCTCCCATGCATCACGAGGGAGGCTTGTTGTGCTTTGAGCCAATGCAGTGTTGTATTTCGCACATGTGTCCTTTAAGAGCTCTTCAGAGAGCTCCCAGCAGGGCTGTGGGTGGGCAGGACCGGGGAGGCAACTGAGCTGCAGACCTGGCTGCTGGTGGGGGTGGGAGTCCTGGTTCATAGGGGCAGGGGATGTGTGTGCGCCTGTCCCCACACACTGTTTTGGCTTACGGCGCTCTTTGGCTTTTTCAGCAGTGCCCTGAGAGTGGTCATGAGTGGCTGGAGCATGGGTTACTGGAGCGCGCCTCCCCACGCTCCACCTTCAAATGAGCAGTTGGATGCACGCCTAATGGATGGCCATGCGTGGAAGGGTCTTGTGTAAAAACACCTACTGTTTGGGGCCTTTCCTAGCTAAACTCTGGCATGTGGCATTCACAGACTTTGATGGTCCTCCTCCTAATAGCACAAAACCCAATATAATTCTCAGACTGGCATAGCTGAGCACAAAATGGTACTGGCCTTGGAAAATATTGTCTTCTATTTGTTAGAAGTTGCCCTGAGTCTTTGAGATAAAACTAAAATAATAAAAACAACAAAACAGCAAAACAAAACAACAACGCTTTTCATATCTTTCTGTATTTATTTCCTGCTACATTTGACCTCAGGAATGCCACCCTCACCTGCACCAGGGTTTCCTGCTTCCTACACCATCTTTGCCCCTTTTCCCATGCTACCGCAATGTCTGGAACTCCCTTCCTGAACACATTCGCTCTGCTCCCTCCCTAGCAACCTTCAAATCCTTCCTAAAAACCTACCTCTTCCATCAGGTTTTCTCTAGCTCCTCACCCTCACAGACTGCTCACTGATTCTCCCTCTGCTGCCCTATCATTCAGGGTCCCTTCTCCCCTGTAACTACTAATCTAAGCACATGCACTTGCAACTTTTCAACTTTGCAGATGGATCCTTGTCTTTTCCTATGTTCCCCTCTTCCTTATCCATCAGAGGCCGTTTTTAAACAGGACGTGCCCCTGCAGGTCCACCCATCCCCCACCAACCCGAGTGCCCGTCTGAAGGCAGCGTGGTTCAGCACATGCTCCCATGACCCATCCACTGCCCGTTCATGCCCATGCATGGAGCAACAGAGAAAAATCTGGGATGCTCTGTGCAGGGGGAGGAGTGGAGAAGTGCACCCACCCAGGGGCACCTACCCACTGCACACCCATCCTGATCTGTTTGATTCTCCCCCACTCATCAGACATGCATGGGCACTCCATAAGGTGCACATGGACACCCCCTCCCCCAGCTGTGCCCGTTTAAAAACAGCCTTAGATTGTAAGCCCCTTGAGGCAGGGACTTGTCTCTAATTAATGACTGGTCAGTGCGAACCTAGGTACGTTGATGGCATGATATAATTAACAATAATAATAGCATGCTAAGTTTTAATCTGTTTCTGTACACATTGTAGCTGGCTCAATCCAGGTCTCATGAATCACATCTCTTTAATGTGGTAGAGTTATTGTTGTATGAAAATAAATGATAAACTCTTGGTGGACAGCTGGAGGGTTTCCTAACTAAATAAGTCTGACTTTACCTATTTTCATCTGCAGGTGCACAAGACCAATTTGCACAGAATTGAATAGTCTCTCCTGGTTGCTGACGCCCAGCATTGTTTTGTGTTGACACATGATTGAGCTAGGGATGGAGGTTGTGAGTCAGTGCCAGTTTCCGATTCTCAAACTCTTCCAAAGCTTGAGAGTATTGGTTCTGGCTCCCATCTTTTGTTTGTGTACCCCATTTTCAGTCTTAAGATAATCTTACAGCCCCAGAAAGCAGCAAAGAAAATGCAAAGAACACTGGAATCGCGACCCCTTGCACAGAAGGTGCATCTCCACTTTGGGTCCCCGACTCACAGCTTAGCAACTCCTGGACTAAGTCATTTTTAAACTGCTCCTTTTGCTCTTCGAAGGTTTCTCTGATGGGAGGAGACTCTTAGGATACAGCCGCATATGATGGTACCATCATTTGGGCAATCTTACCCCAATTCAGGCACTGTTGCCACATGATGTAATGTCTACTATGCCCAGTGGCCACCAGATGTTCATCCCACCCTGGGGCAGGGTGGGCAGCTGGCTGCTATGCCCTGTGTATTCCAAAAAAGGCTGGGGGTGCAGCATGTAGTCATAAGGTCCCATGGATCTTGAACCCCCAGCAGGACTGGACTTAGTTTAGCACCCCCTAGGCAACTCAGGCTGCCTCTCCCCCCCGAGCTCCGGTGCATGCATGGGCTGCCGTCTGAGGCAGGAAGGGAGACAATTGTGGCGAGAGTCTCTTCCTCTGTGCTCAGCCTCACCACAGAGTGCATTTGCAGGGGTGGGCTTGTGGACAGAACAGAGTTTCTCCAGCTGGGGGTCCCCCTCCTCCAGGCGATGCCAGTGAGGCAGTATGGTCGTGGCAGCAGTGGTGGGAGGGGGAAAGATGCCCCAACTCCCCAAAACTGCCCCCCCAAAAAATCTGCCACCCTAAGCAGGTGCCTATGTTGTCTGCCCCTAAATCTGGCCATGACCCCCCAGCCCCAGGGTTCTGGGGCACTGTCTCAGCCTCTGACACCACTGCCTAGACGTGACCTCAGTCCTGTTTGTCCTCCCAGTGTTTCCTTCAGTGTTTCCCCAGCCCTTGTCTGAACCATGCCCTTACCAAATGTTTCCCATGTACTTCAGCCCCAAATTGGGCACCAGCTAGCATAAAAGGCATGCTGGTACCAGCAGGAAGTTGGGCAGAGCATCTCCTACTCTTTCCGTGCTTCTTGCTCTTCTGTGGCAGTGGGAAGAACAAATCTTCACCCTCTTTTAGTGGCATGGCATCCCATCAGTTACACTCCTGATCACTTCACTGGTTACAGGTGCAGTGGGTCACTCTCCAATGGTCCAATCAGGGACTGCAGCAGGGTAATTGTAATGTAATCTAGCCAACACTCATACACACACACTAACACTAAGCTAGTGTGAACATATACCATTTAGATTAAAGCTGGTTGAAGAAATGAACTTGATAAACTGGAGTTCAACCACTATAAGAATAAAATGTGTGTGAACATTTGCATTTTGCTGCATTTTTAAGATGATGTACCTGGGTACGAAAGCATGGTGTAAACCAACCCCTTCCGGAAAGCACAGAATACAGCACATGGAAAAATCAAATCAAACCCCTCGCCAAAGTGAGGCCTGTGATCATTCACTTTTAAATCTGCACATTGGTCCACAAGTTACATGCAGGAGTCATACTGCACCTGGGAGATCTGGTGTCTCGGATAGGCCTGTTCAGTGGCAGTTGGTCACTGAGATAGACATTATACCCATAATTAATGAATAGCTCCTGGGCCTTGGTTTGCTGTTCTTCTGTTAAATCTTCACCCCAGCGCTTGAAGAGAAGTGAATCCGGGAACAATATTCTCGGCACAGGCTTCTTTCCCTTTTCAAATTTCTTTGCCTTCCCATCATGATGCACGTCGGCCTTCTCTGGCAGTTCAACACCACTTCGCAGCTTCCCTTTCTTATCATTAGCAGATGTTTTCATGGAATTTGCTGGTTAAAAGAAGTGGTTTAGGTGTAACGATAATAGAAACTGACCAACATAATGCAGTATAACACTTGTCATATCTGAATCCTTCTGTAGGGTATTCCATTCATTCTTTTCATCCCCACTGTTTATTCGGGACCTACTTTATGACCCTCCCATGTCCAAACACCTCTTTAGTAGACTTGTGCACCAGAAACATTTTCAGTTTCGTTTTTAAGATATCATTCGGTTAATACTCATTTTCGTTTATGTTACTAAAAATGAAAAACATTTTAAAAATCAACAACATAAAACCAATTTTTTTAATTCCCACACCTTCAAAAAGTGCTTCCAAAAGTGCCTCTCTGACACTGTCCCTTCCCCAGTGAGAGGTTGGTACGCAGCAGCTGGGTAGAAGACAGAGCAAACACAGGTATGCAGCAGATGCTGGGCACTGAAACAGCCAGGCATTTGCACAGGAGGAGATAGTGGTTCTCCAAGTACGGCAAGGCTTCAAGTTGAAGAGAAATCCCCCAGGAGGCAGAATGTCAGTGTGAGTTTAGGACGTAGCAGGTTTATACAGTTTATTGGTCTTGTTAATAAAAGTTACTCAAACAATTAGTGGCTGGTGGTAGGCCTCATATGAAGAGGGTGCTTGTGTGTATGGAATTCTTTCCATTTCGGCAACTAGTTTGGGGATCACTAGATTTAATTTGAGATTCTTAGGGCAAGGGTTCAGTCTCCGAACTCTGCAATACAATCCATGCAGCAGTTCAGAGAAAACCTACTGGAGATATTTGATTTGACACATACAAACCAGGCTGAGAGTCCCATTGGCTACAAACCATGGCATGAAAAAAGTGACAGAACACGATCTTATGAAATTGGAGATTTAAGCCTTTAATACACAAACGGGGGTGGATGGGAAGGGGTGTTTTGGTGCAGCGGGTGTAGGTGGGTCCGTGTCCGTTTACATGGACACCTGCCCACCTACACCCATGGAGCCTCCTCCGTTTTACTGGAGGGCTCCATGGGTGGAGGTGGGTGGAGACGGGTGTGCAGTGGGTGGAAGTCGGTGTGCAGCAGGAGCACATACGCACAAACACTCACCGCCCATGGTGTTTACACAGGCGCACACCTGCTGCACACCCATTCCCCCTCCCCCCTTGCTGGTCATGTACACTGACTGCCCCCCTACCGCACACCAACCCGAACACCGAGTGGGGGCGGGTAAGGGGTGTCCGTGTAAAAATGACCTTAGTCCTGGTTCCAATGCCCTCTAAGAGCTTGCTCTCATCAGCCTGCTTTAAATTACTTTCCTATGCTGCTGTTCCCATGAGCAGGGAGAGCCAGGGACTAAATGGCTCTTTACCACCTCAGATTTCCTGCTTGGGAACTTTGCAGGGAAATGCCAGTAGAGGGAGCTCAAATAATAAGCAGTCGGTGAAACAGAGAGGCTGCAAGGGAAACACAAAAGGAGAAAGTACTGAGGTTTTCTGGAATAGCAGTTGACACGCAGAACAGATGGTTATTAGATTACCTCTTTCCAGTACGGATGAGCAAAGTCCCCAAAATAGGCATCCCACCCCACCACACTTTAACCCTACTTATCTGGAGAGCTAAGCACCATCATCCCCACTGTAAATCCCCTGCTTCTGAAAATGCAGGGGAGGCTACAGTGCGTTAGAACAAATCCAAATAAATTGGGATTGTCCTTAAGAAACTAGGGATGTACAGCTGCAATGTTTTTTATTAATTATGAAAATGAATGGAGCTCCATTCATTTCCTTAACTAATGTTACAAAAACAGATGAATACGCACACAATTGCCATTTGCGATCATCTGTGGGGGTTTTTTGGGGGGGGTGTCATTTACTTTATTAAAAATCATTTTATAAAAAAATTTAAATCACCATGCATGCACAAAATGGCTGCCAGGGCCATTCTGCGCATGTACACCCTTTTCCAAAATGATGCCAACACTGCCAACACCATTCTGTAAAAGGGTGTGCATCTGCAGAATGGCCCCAGTGGCCATTTTTGCATGCGTGGTATTTAAAAAATGTTCAAGTTAACAATAAAAAACATTTTCAGAAATCACTGCGCATGCACCAAATGACCACCAGACCATTCTGTGCATGCACACCTTTTTCCAAATCTCTACCCGTTATTACAATTTGAGTACAGCCCGAGATTTGCGCGCGAAAATAATTTTCTTGTTTGCAAATCCCGAATAAAAGTTTATTTAAAAATTGGCAGATATGGCTCACACCTTTATGGTGCAGAGAGGTAAGATCAAACAAGGTATAACTTGATAGACTTTCCAAAAGTGATATAAGGGGACAGGATTATTTGTGCATCTGGATTTGATTTAGTTGAATATTGCCTAATCATTAATAATAATATAGGAGCTATAGGGCAATGATAATAGACCCATGGGGTCTTTTCTTTGTACTTATGGGTAATTAAAGCTTATGATATTTTATTGTTTGAAACTAGGTCAATAATTGCTGAGGGGAGTTTGGTAAGGTGGTTTTATTTATTCATATTAGCTTATGCAAATTTTATTTAATCTTATATTTATTGTTATTGAATTAATTTTTTGTAGTGTTACATTTTATATTTTGCCATAACCTATTGGTTGAAGCAATAAACTATTTTGATTTGATTTTGTGTAGCGCAAGCACTATCAGTGGCCATTTTGGAAAAGGGCTGCACATGTGCAGAGTGTCCTGGCAGCCATTTTGTACAGGGACAGTGATTTTTAAAATTAATTGTTAATTAAAAACAAAACAACCCCCACCCCCACCCCAACGGTAGGGTCATTGAAGAAAACCTTTGAAAATGAAAGGGCTTTTGTAAACAAAAACAAAAACTAAAACTCCCAGAGCTGCTCCAGGGGTGCACACAGCTGCACCTATCTGCCCACTCCCAGCCCCGCTTGTGTCCGGATCAGATGAACCCGGTGGGTTCCTGGCCCATGGCCTACCTGTGAGACACCCCACCCACCCACCCACAATAGAGTTGCAGGCTAGAGCGTCTGCGACATTATAGTGTTGCCCAGGGCAACAGCCAGCTGGAAGCGGCACAGCAGGTTGGGCCATGCATCAGATGGACTGCTGCTCCGCTTTGGGCCGGTGTCCTGGATGTAGCTGGCCCACTCTGCCGCGGCCGCACCAGTAGCACTGTGGGATGTTCCAGAGCAGATGCAGCCTGCTCTGCACTGCCTCTGCCTGCACATCAGGCGGGGCGCCTTTAGACGGAAGGGCTACTCGGGGATGAAGTAGATCGATGCGGCCAGCACCAGGGCATCCCGTCTGTCTAAAAGCACCCATTGAGCCTATCAGCTTCAATGGGACTTCTCTGGAGCAAGACGTTTGTGAATCACAGCCTCTATCGTTTATTTCAGTGAAGAATATTCTCTGGGTTGGACAGCCTTCACTTTAGGCCAAGGGAAGCCAGGGTTACCCGAGCAGGGATTTACTCTACCCAAGCATCATCCTAGAGCCATCTACCAACGTGACACATTTATTTCAGGGATTGGCACACCATGGTTACTCCTGATCTCTGCTTGTGGCAGTTTTGATTATAGGCTCGGTACTTCTGTTGGTGGATTCATCTGCTGGGGAAGATTTACTTTGGTAAAGGGGCATTGCGACACCAGAAAGGGACTAGAGGATCCCTTTGCCCCGCTCCTTTCTGGTATAACCACACCTCTTCTCAAATGTCAGGATGTTACAACGTTTTGAAAAGGGAAGGGAAGCTCTTTTATTATTCCATCTATTTCCAGATGGGAAAAAGGTGCTACTCCTGGTTCTGCTCCTTGCTACTTCCCGAGACGTGGGACAGCAAGTGAAACTTCCAGTCCCAGGGAGCAAAAAGTAGTAGCAATGGGATCCCAGAAGTCATTGCTGCTCATAACCCCATCAGCAGCTCCTGGGTAGCTAAAGAGTAGTCAATGGCTACCCGCTTGCTCTTATTTGTACACAACTCGCTTTGTGTTAGCAATCTTGAACATGTATCAGGCATGATGTGTTGTATTTCCACTTTATCTAATCAATATTGCTCCCTATTATTTCAGGGATTGGCACACTCTGGTCACTAGCAGATTTGATTATAGGCTCTGTACTTCTGTTGGTGGATTCATCTGCTGGGGAGGTATAGGTATCAATCAATCAAAGTTTTATTGTTTAGCCATTGGCTGTAACAAGATTCGCAGACAAATACAACATAAAACACCAATACACAAAATGGAAACAGGCTTAGAGGACCATAAGCCCATCCGGGAGGAAAGGAGCCCTGCCGACCCCAGGAGGCACCCCTTGGCATCCTTCCAACTCTATCAAAAATAAAATAAAATAATTTAAATAAATTAAATAAAATTCCGCCTCACCTCTATGAGGGGGGTGTAATACACAGGGCACTTCTAAGCCGCCTAACGGCAAACAATAATTAGGGATATAAGCATTTGACTATAACAACTGAGTAACCTCCTAAACTTTTAGAACCCCCTCGACCCCTATGATCTAAGTTCTCCTAAGGGGATTTAAAAAACCACTTGTCTACCGTCCTAGGCCGAAACCAGGCTCGCTCCCATAATCAGACAACCCTACCACTCCTGGTTACCGAGCCAGTGCTCTACGAATATACAAAATGGCCAATGCCATCCCGAGACTGCCCTGGTCAGATCTGAATCCACTGGACTAAGAATTTTCTGAATCTCCTGACCATCCAATTCCCCTAAATACCGAACCTAGGTCCAACAAATTGGGGGCAGCGAAATAAGATATGGTCGACTGTATCTATCTCACCTAAACTGCATAAAGGGCAGACCCTCTGACTCCTAGGTAACCCCTTATAATGACCCTCCACAAGCGCTGAGGGGAATGAATTAATCCTCAACTTAAGAAAAGCATTCCGTTTCCCTCCGTCTAGCCAGTTAAAGAGATAATATTCTCCAGGGCCCCTGGAATTAAATGGTATATACTGAGGTGCTACCTTCTGCTGTACCAGCAGGGCTGATTCTAATTGTAGAGTTTGATCAAGTATCCTCCTTTTAACTAAACTCCTAGCTGCTTGCAATCCTACTATCCCCAAACTTTCAGCAGAAAACCCTAACTGGAGGACCTCCTTCTCCACCGCCTTACACCAAGGCCTTCCAAGACCGTCCCTAATAGCCATGGATAAAAGGGAAGTATTACAAGTAGGAAAAAACATCACCTTTATCCAAAAGTTTATCAGTGCCTGACAGGCAAAAGCTCTAAGTGGGAGGACCAGAGCTTCAGCTCTTAAGATGACTTGAGGCGTTCCCCTAGGAGCAGCCAGAATAATCCAGAGAAAAGTATTCTGGAAGCTTTCTAAATGAAGCAAATATTTCAACCCCCATATTGGAAAGGCATAAAGGAGCTGATTTATAACTTTAGTCTGGAACACTCAGAGAGTAGGTAAAACTAGTTTACCTCCCTGTCCAAAATAAAACTTAGTAATTGCTGACGAGGTCTTTCTTGCTAAGGTATGTGCTGCCTCAAAATGATTCTTCCAGCTTACATGGGCGGAGAAAATCACCCCCAAGTATTTGTAACTACGCACCTGCTCGATAGTGTTCCCACCTATTGCCCATTGGTGCATTCTCGAGGGCCCCCTAGCTTTAATGACTAACACCTTAGATTTGTCAAAAATTATTCTTAGTAACTCTCACTGACAATAGTTTCCGAAAGCTTGCATTAGTCTTTTTAGCCCTATCTGCGACTGTGACAATAGAGCGGTGTCATCAGCATAGAGCAAAAGCGAGACTCTACGGGGACCGATCTTTGGGGCATGGGTGTTACTATCCGACAGAGCTGAGAGGTATAGGTATGGTGAATCCTTCCTTGGAGCACAGAGCTAGAGGGTTCTGAGAAACCTTCCAGCTCTATGATTCCAAAACAAATTTAGGGTAGTTACTACTACTAGGATATGCTTTCATGTGTAGAGAGGAGTAAGAGGAGTAGTTTTCTCACAGGGCACTAAGAGCTCATGTGAACAGGGGGAAAGGGTTAATTAGAGCTCAAACAAATAATGGTGCTTAAATTTGCTAATTCAATTCAGGCATTTGTGAGCTTCATTGAATATCCAGATTGGATTTTACACCCATTGTAAAATATGACTAATTAACTTGTTCATTCATTTCCTTTGCTTGTTCAATTCAATATGTGGCACAGGTTAACCACTCAACAACTTGTACATTTCCATAAGGACTCACTGAATGAACAAAATTATAAAAAATAAAATAAAAATTAGTTTGCATCAGGACAAGAAACTTATTCCAAATCTGTCAATTTGAATTTTATTTAATTAGTTAGTTGGATTTCACCCCCCTCCCCAAAGCCTCAGGGAAACAAACAGCTTCAGAAAAAAAACCCGTACATATAAATTACAGCAATAAAACCATATATAAAATACACCCCAAATCCTAACCCTGCCTGGCCAAATAAATAAGTCTTATGTTGCCTCTGGAAGATGCTCAAGCTTGGGTGAACCTCCAAGGGAAGGGTGTTCCACAGTTGTAGAGTAGCCACTGAAATACCTTTTTTCATGCCAATACTGCATGAACACATTGCAATGATGGAACTTGCAAGAGGGCACATTTAATGAATTCAAAATCTACTTCAAATATTCAGTTTGATTATTTGTGTGTTAAGTCATGTGACATCTAACACCTAACTGTTCACACAACACTTTATAGCTGCAGGGTAACCTCCTGCTTGTTATTGCTTTGTGGTTGTGTGAACACTGAAGGGTATGTGTATCTTGAGATTGGGATAGTCACAATTTGTATAAACAGAGCCTGAGAGTCTTTAGGGTTGTTCCTAGCCTAGCATGGAAGGAAGGGGTATAGGACAAAATGTGTGAGAGAGGAATTGTCAGTCTTTTTCAAACCAGCATATTGCAGAGAAGAAAAAAAAATGTGTCCAGACAAATCCCAAGAAACACATAAAAACACAAACCATTCCTCAAATGCAACAAAGCACCCATAGGGCAGAATACTTCACAAGTATCACATTACTGTTGTGGTTTCTGAAGAGAAATGTGCTTTACTTACAGATGTTGTGAATATGCATTTCTATCTTTTCCAACCATTCCATTACTGCTATTTCTTTCCCAGAAGACCGGAGGTGAACATCTGTTTGTCCATCTGTCCTCTTACTCAGTTCCTGTATTGCATTCTTCACATAAACCACAAGAAAAACATTCAGAATGGATAGCAGAAAGAGCACAATGAGAGAGAGACCAGGTAGCTTTCTCCGGGACATCATTCTCTCTGTGTCTATAGGTGTCCTGGCTGCAATTGCTTTCCAAGTTAACCGAGTCCTGGGAGTGGGTAGAGAGGTGAAAGAGGAGCCTCTCTGAAGATGAATGTGTCAAAAAGCAGCACCTCGAAAGGGATGGGCGTTCTTTGTCTGTGTGTGTGCTAAAAGGACTATCTCCTTAGTGGGAAGCTATGTAGCTGCAACTGACTTGCTTAGTAGGTCAAGGTTCTGATTGTACTCGCATGGGAAGTGCTGCAGGAAGAATTGATTTATTCAAATTTCTACCCCACCCTTCCTCTAAGGGCAGCTTACAACATTCAAAACACAGCATGCTAAAATCCCTTCCAAACCCTCACCCCTAATAGCACCCACCCCAACCCCTTTCCCCAGGGTCTAGAGCTCACATGCCACTTTTCCATTCTTGCTCAAAAGCTGCTCAGTCCCAGCCCAATATCAATGGCCAGGGCAGGTGAGAGACTATTCTGATGCACAGCGCATACTCTTGCCATTACATTTTTGCTGGCACTGAAGCTACCAGGTACTCCTTTTTATCTGAGTGGATGCACTGCAATTTTTTTTAAAATAAATAAATAAATCTCTGTAGGCAGTATCCAATAGGGCTGAACTAACTCCTGTCTAACCAGGATTTGGTTTGACACAGAGTCTAGCAGGACACCGACCATATGGTCTTTTATCTGGGCCCATTGGGTGTAGCATTCCACTTGGGCACCTTGAGGAGCTGACAGAGGCAAGAACATAAACCTGGTCAGGCTGCCTAAGCGGGCATTCCCACTGGCGATGTCCCACTTCCCTGCAAGGGAAGCAACGAGTTCAGCCTCTCTCTCTCCTAGCAGGCCCACTAGGACATTCATCTATTTTAACTCCTGCTAAAGGCCTATTAGCCTCTGAGTTGGGGGAAGGAGGAACACTGTGTCTAGAGAACTTCCAGGTGGGAACTTTCCTCCCTTTCTTCCTGAAGGGGATTATATGGAACTGCATAGACTCCTCTTCCCTCCTTGGTGGAACTTGGACTACAAGACAATTTATTCCCCAGTCAAGGTACTCAGGATCAGTCTATTTGAGGGATCTGCCTCTTGGAGCAGCTTACACAAAAGTTTTCTGAGGCGCATCTAGTGGTGTCTAAGATCTGGGCATCCTGGGGCTTGCCCCCGGTGTGCTACTCTACCATATGCTGTGTCACATACTAGGGGTGGGACTACCGGATCTTCTGGTATCTGATACTGCTGGTATTTGGTGTACCGGCAGTATCGGATTAAACCTTGTAATCTGGCCTTTTTACCTGATTCCCCTTTACCGGATTTTTTACATTGCGGCCATTCAAATGAATGGCCGCAATGTAAACAAATCACCAACCCCCCCCACCACTTTTCTTTCCTTCCCCAGTCCAGACTGCGCGGATGGAATGGGGGGACACCCCCCACCCACCCTGCCCAGCCTGACTTAAAAAAAAATAATAAATCCCCCGAAGTCCCTGCTAGTGCGGGATCCGGGCCGCCACCAGTTACCCGGAGCCCGCACCAGCAGGTACGATCCCTGGGGTGGGGGGTGGTTTAACACCCACCCCACCCCAGGGATCAGATCACCCTACCTACCTTCCCACCCAGGGATCGCCTACCTTGCGCTCCGGGCGGCGGCCTTCAGCGCTGGCTGTGGCTGCCAGCTTCAGCGCTACTAGGCCTTCCGGTGAAACCCGGAAGTTCATCGGAAGGCCTAGTCGCGCTGAAGCCGGCAGCCACAGCCAGCACTGAAGCCGCCGGAGTCGGACCGCTGCCGCCCGGAGCGCAAGGTAGTCGATCCCTGGGTGGGGAGGTAGGGTGATCCCTGGGGTGGGGG
>QEPC01010771.1:84898-123774 GCA_003113815.1 Sphenodon punctatus
TCAGGGTTCTGGGCCCTACATTACAGGCAGGGAGGGATGTCATTCCACTTCATCCAGAAGCTGCCACTCTAGTCCCTGGACCCACCGTCAGGGTTCTGGGGCCGTCATTCCACTCACGGGGAGCCATCATTCCACCACCTCAAGAAACAGCCAGCCACTCCAGCCCCAGGACCCACCATCAGGATTCTGGGGTCTACGTTACAGGCAGGGAGGGCTGTCCATCTACTGCGTCCAGAAGCTTCCACTCTAGTCCCAGGACCCACCCTTAGGGTTCTGGGACTGTCATTCCACTTCATTCAGAAGCTGCCAGTCTGGTCGCAGGACCCACCATCAGGGTTCTGGGGCTGTCATTCCGCTCATGGGGAGCTGTCATTCCATTGCATTAAGAAGCAGCCACTCCAGTCCCAGGACACACCATCAGGGTTCCGGGGCCTACGCTACAGGCAGGGAGGACTGTCATTCCATGTCATCCAGAAGCTGCCACTCCTGTCCCAGGACCCACCATCAGGGTTCTAAGGCCATCATTCTGCTCACAGGGAGCCTTCATTCCACCGCATCAAGAAACAGCCACTCCAGCTCCAGGACCCACCGTCAGGGTTCTGGGACCTACATTCCAGGCAGGGAGGGCTGTCGTTCCACTTCACTGTCTTCCAATGCTCCACTGATGCCAGGCAACCTGCAATGTCCGGACAGGTGCCAGCCACCGAGCCCTGGCTGGGCCTCTGCCACTGCTTCACCGATGCCAGCCATCCTGCAATGCCCAGCCAAGTAGGGGTGCCAGTCACAGTTACTGTGCCCTGGCAATCCAACGTCTGCTGCTGCTGCTGGTACTGCACGTCAGCCATTTGCTCCTCCCGCTTGTAGATGGCCATAGCTCGGATTAGTGCAACAGCAGGCGGGGGCTGGGTGTCCATGAGATTCACCACCGGGCAAGGTTTGACCAGTTTGCAGTAGAGCTTCTTGAGATTGGTTGAGTACAATGCCAGCCTGCAACGCCCAGTCAAGTAGGGGTGACAGCCATCAAGCCCTGACCAGGCCTTTGCCACTGCTCCACCAATGCCTGGCAGCCTGCAGTGCCCGGCCTCTGCTGCTGCTGCTGGGTCTCAGATGTCCAGTCATGCCTCCACAGGTGCCCCCGGGGGTCAAGCACTGAGCCTGTCTGCCCAGGCAACCCGGGGTGCTAAGCCCCAAGCCTTCCTAGTGTCTTCTGCTGCTGTGTCTCTGATGGCCTGCCATGCCCCCATGGGACCATCTGGAGCACCCCAAGCCTCTGCTATGGCCAAAGTTTCCAAACATTTGGCAGGGTCCGAAGTCCGTGGGACTGAACCCACAAACCTGATCTAAGTTTTCAGACCGAATGGCCAAACATCCGAACTCCGGTCTGTTCACACATCCCTATTCTACAGTGAATACCCCATTAAAGAAACTCAGTTTAAGGTATCGCTCTGATTGCCCACCTTCTCCACTACTTTGAGTAGATGGGACCACCTGGCAGGCCCTGTAAGGGATGCTGTCAGGTTTCTGGGCAATTAGCTCAGGGCCCCAGCACTGCAGCACATTCAATAGTCCTAATATAAATCATCTCAAGGTTTTATCCAAGCATCAAGATTAGCATGCAGCTTCCAAGACCTTGATCCTGGGGTACATATTGTGACAGTATTTTATATCTTAGAGCAAATTTGGCCTCCAACCTCCCCTATAATCAGCTTGCACCACCAACCATTTCAGAACCCTTTCCACCTCTGTGGGTTTCAGGCTTTAGTCTATGTAGTTCCATATAAGCCTCACCTGGAAGTTCTCTAGACACAAAGTTCCTCCTTCCAGGTGTGCACATTTTGCTGAGTCACCAACTTGAGTTCTCTGCCTGGGTTCAGTCCTGTGTAGGGCTGAAGCAGTAGTTACCTCCATTTCATCCCGCTATTATGGAAATACCTGCAACCTTCCTCTACTTTTCCACTGTCATTCTGCTATTTTTGAACCGCCTTTCCGTGGTTGCGACAGTGAGATATTTGACGTAATGAAACTGGCACACTTACTGGCAGGCCTGGGCGCATGTATACTCATATTCATTTCTCTCTTATACAGGGTCTGACTAGTGTCTCCCTCCTCCCAGCCAGTCTCTCTCTAGCAGATCCCCCCAACCCCATTCCGCTCTTGCAGTTGCCACCTCCAGCAGTGGTGGTGAATTTGGGGGTGGGGAATTTGCCTCTGCTGCAGTGCTCGAGGTTCACAGCAGTGCATTTTTCTTCCCAGATCCCGTCCACACTTGTTGGACCGGACACACAGCAACAACGAGTGCGACCACACCCAGCCAGTCAGCAGAAACAAGCAAGCAGCAGCACGGTCCCATCCAGGAGTATCCATGCCTGCACCAGGCTGGTTATTTTATGGTATTAAACCCTGGGGCCCCACCACCCGCAGCAGGTCCATCCTGGTATATTAATCCATTCCCCCAGGCTCCCACTGGACCAGGCCCATCTCGGTATTAAACATCCCACCCCACCTCGAGTGGGCATGAGGAGGAGAGAGGAGTCTCCAAGTATGACCAGAGCACACCAGGCCCCTATCAGAACCAGGTCCCCAGGCCAGCCTAGCCACGTCCTGGTCTGTGCACTGTTTGTGGAGGAGATAACGGTAAATAAGGGGTTGTTGGGTTTTTTTTTTGCTGGAGATGGGGGGAGGTAAGGGTGGTCGGATGTGGGGGGCTTATTGGCTGGTGGAAATTATACTGGTGGGGGAGGTAATTCTTTGAGGGGGTAAAACTGACTGCCCGGTGGGAGTTCAATACCGGAAGAGGAGGGGCCTCTGGTGTAGGCAGTTAGGGCCTGGGGTATTAATATGGGGACCGGGAGGGGCCTGGTGCAGGTGGTGGGGGCCCAGGCCAGTGGTTAATACCATAGCCAGCCTGGAGCGAGTGGATATGAATAATTGTTTATTGACTTGGGTGGAGGTAAGTTTGGGAGGTAAGACTTTGGAGGAGGTAAGTCTGGCTGGGGAGTGGAGTTAAGTGTTTAACTATTGGCTGGGGGAGACGAGGAAATAAGTGGGGGGAGGTAAGTCTTGGGTGGGTGGTGGGAGCCTGAGGTAAGTCTGACTGGGAACAATTGCTTTATTTAGTGACTGGGAGAGATAAGTGTGGTATGTGACAATCTGGACTTTGTCTCTACTAAAGTTAATGACAGTAGAAGCTAATTCACTCCACCTTTATATAAGGCTCTTGTTGTCATGCCTGAAATGTAACAGAAGTACCTGAACTGCTGGTAATTTCATTTGTCAGTTAAAAGCGCATATTAAAAATAAGAGCGCCAGGAAATTTAAATGAGCTGTATAAAACCAGTTTATTTACAAGAGCAACGTTTGAAAGGTAACTGCCCTTGTAAATACACTGGTTTTATCAGGGGCTCTTGCTTACTCCAACTATGAAAACTAGCATTTGCTTCGGATGGATTTGGAGAACTTTTCATCCTGTTTTGGCTCTTTGAACAAGTGTCACAACTAAATGGCTATAAGTTGAGTTTGCTGGATTGGACTATTCTCAGTTGAACTTTAAAGCCAGGCCTATATCTTTTCAGCACAGCTGTCTGGTAGGAGTAGGAGCATAAAAGAAACGTCTTAATGCTTCTGAAGAGACCTTTGTCTAAGCTTAGTTAACTGTGAGATGGTTGGCAGTCCTTCATAAAATTAGTCTAGGCAGGAGCAATTATAGCCCTAAAAGCATATGTTTAATTAAAAAACATCATCATCATCATCAATTTATTTGTTTGGCTACTGCCATAAAACAGAACAGAACAAAACAAAAAACAAAATGGAATCTTCCACAATATAATACAGAAAAAACAGTATACAAACTATACATATATTTTTAAATTGAATAAAAAACAATTAATATATAGGCTAATTTGCTAAATTTCAAAATGTACATTTGATTTTACATCAAATTATTCGGCCCCATTGGCCTAAGCTAATCCTCAGTGCTGCTTAATGAATCAATTTGAAGAAACGTCATCCTCAAAATAGAGGCTCTAAAAGCAAATTTAGCGACTGCATTTGAGACCGGAATAGATCTGTCTGACAGGCAGTAGATTAATAAATCGTCTTGGGAGAGGAGTACAGGGACACCTAACTGCTTCCACATCTCTTGTCTGGGAATGCTGTACAAGGGGCAGGAAAAGAAAGAGTGGGACAGGGCCTCTACCTTATCCTCCCAACACAGACATCTCTTCGGATCATAAGATGTTCTTACGTACCTCCCCAAGGTCACAGCCGACTCAAATGTCTGGAACCGGTAAAGGCTCTCCTATGTTGGTAATCCTGCATTTCTGACAGATAGATACAGCCATCTTTTGGGGGAAGAATATCACCATATAATGAGGCTGTACAATAGGGATGGGCGAACAGATCGCGGTTCGGGTTCGGCCGTTCAGTTCGACTGCGTTCGGTTCGTCCGTTCGGTTTGGCAGTTTGGCTAGTTCGCCGAGTTCGGGTTCGGCTGCTCGGTTCGGTCGTCCGAACAGGCCATTCGGCTGTTCAGTTCGGCCATTCGGGAAGTGTTGTTATGGGTGTTTCGGTTTTTTTAATATGGTTTTTTGGTTTTTTATTGGGTTTTATATGGTTTTCTTTTGCTTTTTTGTTTTGTTTTGTTTTTATATGTTTTTTTTAAATTTTTTATCTAATATTATATATATCTGGATTATCTAATAAGTACACAGACCTACTCCTACAAACACTAAAACTAAATCACTAACGCGATCTCTATCACTAAGCTAACTCCTCCAACTCTCTACTATCTATCTATCTATCTTCCCCCCATCCCATATCCATATCCAAATATAGATAGATAGATAGATAGATAGATAGATAGTAGAGAGTTGGAGGAGTTAGCTTAGTGATAGAGATAGCGTTAGTGATTTAGTTCGGCTATATATGGATATACATATGGATATATATATATCTCCATATATATGGATATATATATCCCATATATATGGATATATATATCCCATATATATGGATATATATATCCCATATATATGGATATATATATCCCATATATATGGGATGGGGGGGAATCACAAACAGAAGAGGAGTCTGTAGTGAAATACATACATTACATACTCAATGAGTCTGTACAGTGCATAACACAAGGTTTCAGTTTATGGTTTAAGTTTCATTTCATTACAAAACTGAAATGAAACTTAAAGCAATCTAAAAATCCTACTCAACGCCTGCTGTTCAGGAACAGTGACTAGCTCAGAAGGTGTTGGGAAGGGGGGAGGCAGATAATTAGTTTCGTTTCTTGCAAGCCTCTCCACCCCTGGTGCCTGGAAGCCTGCTCCTCAGTGACTGACACCTCCCTGTCAAGCTTGACCTTCCAGTGAACCTTTTTTTGCCACCCAAACTCATCCAAACGCGATCCAAACTCACCGAACTGTTCGGCCATTTTGCCGTTCAGTGTTCGGTTTGTTCGGTATGTTCACGTTGGGGTTCATGTTCGAGTTCGGTCGTCCGAACAGGTCGAGTTCGGGCCGAACTCCGAACTGCCGAACCGCGTTCGCCCTACTGTACGAGCTGATGCAGCTTGGCTTCTCCCTAGCTGCAATTCATCATCATAAATCCTATCTGTTACCATTTTTGCACAGGTCTTAAGAGAGAATTGCGCCAAAAAGGAAAGTGAGAAACCTAGATTATATAGCTGATTCCTAACAAAAACCATCCAGGGGAAGTTATTAGAATCCATCTCCTCCCTCCAGCACTTCTGAACTATGGAGCCCTCCTGGGTTATGTTCAATTTGGAGGCATAACGTAAAACACACCTCCTCAGCAAGGCCTCCAAGGAAATAGAGCCTGTTTCTAATCTTACCAGAGCAGAGGGTGCACCCATTGGTACCCCAAGGATTTTCTTCAGAAATTTTGTCTGCAAGGGTTCCAGCATGGTCAAAATTGCCAAGGAATATCCCCCATATCTGTGCCCCATAGGAGACCTTAGCAATTATCTTTTTTTGGCCAGCTATCCTAGGTGCTAAATAGTCTCCTTTATCACGATGAAGTACTATCAAATGTTTTACATATACATTAAAAAGGGGGGGCTAACAGGCAACCCTGCCTGACTCCCCTGGAGGTTAAGATTTTATCCGTTAGCATTCCCCTTTTCCCCAACTGAATTTGAAGACTTGTATCTGTATATAATGACTGGGTCAATTTTAAAAGCCGTAGATCAATTTCCAGCTGTTTTAACTTGATCCATAACTTGTTCCTATCTAGAAGATCAAAGGCCGCTGAAAAAACAATAAAAGCTGCATAAAGGTCAAGCCCATTTTTCCTACGCTGATTAACCAAATGATTTAAGATGAAACAGTAGTCAACTGTATTTCTGCCGACCTGAAATCCGGCTTGCTCCTCTGCAAGGAGCCCCTTTTCTGAAACCCACTGTGTTAAGCGCATCAGCAATAATCTAGAATAAAGTTTAGAAATAATGGGTACAAGACTTATGGGTCGATAATTTTGTGGGTCATTTCTGTCCCCTTTTTTATAAATAGGGACAATGACACTAGCCCTGAAATACTCTGGCACAACAGCTGAGTCATTTATAAGAGAAAAAAGGTGAGCCAAAGCCCTGGTCCACCAACAGAAATTCTGCTTAAAGAGTTCTGACGGGATGAAGTCTCCACCTGGAGACTTCCCCTTCTTTAGCAGAGAAATAGCTTCCTCAACCTCCTGCTCAGTAACCCTCTCCCATTTAGGCAACAAATCCACAGAATCGTTTACTAAGGGAGATTCAGAAGGCAAGCTGGCATTAAAAATCTCCGAAAAATGCTTCATCCAAACGGAACAAGGAATTTGAGGACCTTTCACCATTTGAAGATTTTTCTTTAATAAATTATTGATCTGGTTCCAGAATAATCTACTGTCATTTTTCCCGAGTGCATCAAACAACTTTCCCCAGCTTTTTTTTTTTTAGCAAAGGCTTGTCTCTTTTCCTTAATAAAGGCCTTGTATTGTGTTCTAATGGAACGATACTTCTTCATTTGTTCCTCAGTTGTGTTTTTCCTTAATTGTTTTGCCACCCTTCTACATTCAGTTCTCCTTCTAACACAATCCTTATCCCACCAATCAAATGGGGAAAAACATCTATGATCTAAAGACCCTGGCCTTGTCAAAAAGGGGAGCAGAGATCGTGAGATCGCCTCCAAAATTTCCATGACTTCAACCGGGTTTTCAGTGGTCAGCAAATTTTACCTTAAAAGGGTCAATTTGTGCGACTCTAAATGGATAGCCATCTCTACTTCCAATTTAGAAGACCATCTTAACCGTAAAAAGCCATTTTCAGCAATCTCCTCAAGAGACATTTGGAGGGAAGCATCAGCCCGGCATAAACGGACCTGCAAAACCAGGGCCAAGGGAAAATGATCACTCTCTATTTAGGGACAATACTAAATTCCTTCACATTTTCCAGTTGGGAGGGAGAAATAATTCCAAAATCTATGACACTTGCCCCCCTCAGATTTGAGAAGGTATAAGCTCCCTGAAAATTCCCTGGCGTATTACCATTTAGAATACAAAGGGAGTAATTCAGGACAAATGTGTACAACAGTTTGCCTTGCTTATTTATTATCTTGTCCTGTGATGCCCCAGCTTCATTCCAATCCTGATTTTCATCTGACATAGGACATAGCTTTAACTCTTTTAGAATCTGCTCAGTACTCTGGCTGATTCTTGCATTTATATCCCAACTATCATCCTCCGGAAAGTTCTCCAAATTTCTAACAAAAAGGACCTCAAATTCTTCCCAAACTAAAAACAAGGATCTGTAATCCATGAGGTAGTTAGTGTAAATCAACCACCAGTAAAGCTCTGAACTGGTGCAAATTGAAAATACTTGGCTGGAAAAAAATGGGAGGAGAGAGAAAGATCTCTTCTGCATAAAGAGATGGATAAAACAGATTAGATAAAGGGAACCCATTTTAGAAGCAATTGAATCCATACACATTCATTGGCTACAACTTCATCTTCCATACAATTTGCATGAAACTGGTAATATTATGTCCCTCCACCAGGTTAACACTCCTCCAATTTTCAGAAAGATTGAATAAAGGGTCCTGGTTGTATAAGACATTAACTTGAAGATACATTTTCAGCTGTAACATTTTTATATTCCATCATGTTTACAGAACATTTGGAAGAAATGTATCACATACCTTCCCTGTCATCTCTGCCAAACTACAGGACAATTTGATAAAGGGACCCAATTTTATAAGCAATTGAAGCTGTCCCGTTGAAGACCATTATTCAGATAAATAGCAGCACATGCAGTGCCAGTCAGAGGCAGGCACCTGGCATGGCAGGGGGAGAGAGACTGTAGGAGGGAGGATGTGGAGCAACCCAACAGACCGACAGACACATTCACTGGCCAATTACTGCATTCTCCAGCTTTACAGGACCAATCGATAGTGGTTTTGAGGCAGGCATAGGGGATTACCCTCAGGTGGGCACAGAAGGGACATAACTGGGACTTTGAGGATAGCATCCCAGAAATCAGGAGACAATTTACACATTCAGGCTGGCCAATTATTATCACAATCACATCCTGCAGCACTGTGACAAGAGGACGTAAGAGAAACTCTATTGGCTCTCTCCTAAACAGATGCTTGCTTCTGACTTCCCAGTAACAAGTGGGGAGAGATGTTGGGATGATCACAGCACAGAATGAGGATATTTGGTTGACATTTCTGCTGGCCAATTGGCATCACAAACCGATCTTATACCNAACTTGATCCATAACTTGTTCCTATCTAGAAGATCAAAGGCCGCTGAAAAAACAATAAAAGCTGCATAAAGGTCAAGCCCATTTTTCCTACGCTGATTAACCAAATGATTTAAGATGAAACAGTAGTCAACTGTATTTCTGCCGACCTGAAATCCGGCTTGCTCCTCTGCAAGGAGCCCCTTTTCTGAAACCCACTGTGTTAAGCGCATCAGCAATAATCTAGAATAAAGTTTAGAAATAATGGGTACAAGACTTATGGGTCGATAATTTTGTGGGTCATTTCTGTCCCCTTTTTTATAAATAGGGACAATGACACTAGCCCTGAAATACTCTGGCACAACAGCTGAGTCATTTATAAGAGAAAAAAGGTGAGCCAAAGCCCTGGTCCACCAACAGAAATTCTGCTTAAAGAGTTCTGACGGGATGAAGTCTCCACCTGGAGACTTCCCCTTCTTTAGCAGAGAAATAGCTTCCTCAACCTCCTGCTCAGTAACCCTCTCCCATTTAGGCAACAAATCCACAGAATCGTTTACTAAGGGAGATTCAGAAGGCAAGCTGGCATTAAAAATCTCCGAAAAATGCTTCATCCAAACGGAACAAGGAATTTGAGGACCTTTCACCATTTGAAGATTTTTCTTTAATAAATTATTGATCTGGTTCCAGAATAATCTACTGTCATTTTTCCCGAGTGCATCAAACAACTTTCCCCAGCTTTTTTTTTTTTAGCAAAGGCTTGTCTCTTTTCCTTAATAAAGGCCTTGTATTGTGTTCTAATGGAACGATACTTCTTCATTTGTTCCTCAGTTGTGTTTTTCCTTAATTGTTTTGCCACCCTTCTACATTCAGTTCTCCTTCTAACACAATCCTTATCCCACCAATCAAATGGGGAAAAACATCTATGATCTAAAGACCCTGGCCTTGTCAAAAAGGGGAGCAGAGATCGTGAGATCGCCTCCAAAATTTCCATGACTTCAACCGGGTTTTCAGTGGTCAGCAAATTTGACCTTAAAAGGGTCAATTTGTGCGACTCTAAATGGATAGCCATCTCTACTTCCAATTTAGAAGACCATCTTAACCGTAAAAAGCCATTTTCAGCAATCTCCTCAAGAGACATTTGGAGGGAAGCATCAGCCCGGCATAAACGGACCTGCAAAACCAGGGCCAAGGGAAAATGATCACTCTCTATTTAGGGACAATACTAAATTCCTTCACATTTTCCAGTTGGGAGGGAGAAATAATTCCAAAATCTATGACACTTGCCCCCCTCAGATTTGAGAAGGTATAAGCTCCCTGAAAATTCCCTGGCGTATTACCATTTAGAATACAAAGGGAGTAATTCAGGACAAATGTGTACAACAGTTTGCCTTGCTTATTTATTATCTTGTCCTGTGATGCCCCAGCTTCATTCCAATCCTGATTTTCATCTGACATAGGACATAGCTTTAACTCTTTTAGAATCTGCTCAGTACTCTGGCTGATTCTTGCATTTATATCCCAACTATCATCCTCCGGAAAGTTCTCCAAATTTCTAACAAAAAGGACCTCAAATTCTTCCCAAACTAAAAACAAGGATCTGTAATCCATGAGGTAGTTAGTGTAAATCAACCACCAGTAAAGCTCTGAACTGGTGCAAATTGAAAATACTTGGCTGGAAAAAAATGGGAGGAGAGAGAAAGATCTCTTCTGCATAAAGAGATGGATAAAACAGATTAGATAAAGGGAACCCATTTTAGAAGCAATTGAATCCATACACATTCATTGGCTACAACTTCATCTTCCATACAATTTGCATGAAACTGGTAATATTATGTCCCTCCACCAGGTTAACACTCCTCCAATTTTCAGAAAGATTGAATAAAGGGTCCTGGTTGTATAAGACATTAACTTGAAGATACATTTTCAGCTGTAACATTTTTATATTCCATCATGTTTACAGAACATTTGGAAGAAATGTATCACATACCTTCCCTGTCATCTCTGCCAAACTACAGGACAATTTGATAAAGGGACCCAATTTTATAAGCAATTGAAGCTGTCCCGTTGAAGACCATTATTCAGATAAATAGCAGCACATGCAGTGCCAGTCAGAGGCAGGCACCTGGCATGGCAGGGGGAGAGAGACTGTAGGAGGGAGGATGTGGAGCAACCCAACAGACCGACAGACACATTCACTGGCCAATTACTGCATTCTCCAGCTTTACAGGACCAATCGATAGTGGTTTTGAGGCAGGCATAGGGGATTACCCTCAGGTGGGCACAGAAGGGACATAACTGGGACTTTGAGGATAGCATCCCAGAAATCAGGAGACAATTTACACATTCAGGCTGGCCAATTATTATCACAATCACATCCTGCAGCACTGTGACAAGAGGACGTAAGAGAAACTCTATTGGCTCTCTCCTAAACAGATGCTTGCTTCTGACTTCCCAGTAACAAGTGGGGAGAGATGTTGGGATGATCACAGCACAGAATGAGGATATTTGGTTGACATTTCTGCTGGCCAATTGGCATCACAAACCGATCTTATACCACAGTGACACATATGAGAATCCCTGGCATAGGCTCCTTTCTCTGCATATGCTGTGCAGGCATAGAAAATTGGAACCTGTTATCACACCTTTCTGATATTTGGCAGTGATGATCATGCAAGTGTGATATACAGCTCTGCCAAATGTCATTTACACTGGTTGGACTACAAAGTTGTTACACTCAGACATACATTTATAAGTTAATTGTTTATTCTACCAGGACCCTTTATCCAGTCCTTCTGAAAGTTGGCAAAGGTAATAAATATGGGAAGGGGTATAAACTTGCCAAGTTTCATCTACATTAAATTTGAGGAAAAGAAGTTACAGCTAAAAATGTATATGAAGGTTCTTGCAAAATAATATAATTCAACTGCTTATAAAATTGGATTCCTTTATTCAATATTTTGGAATTTGGGACACTTAATGCCTTCCATTGGAGGTACAATTCCTCCAAGCTTCAGCCACATATAACGTAAAATGAAAAGGTTACAGCTGAAAATGTGTTTTCCATTGAAACCAATGGAAAACTAAAATGAAAGAAAAACAAAAATGAAAATTTGATATTTATGAAAACTAAAACAACAGATTTAAATAACAAAAACAAAAAACAAAAATGACATGGGTCCCTGGTGCACACCTCTACATTGCACAAACAGGGTGAAAGCTGGCAGGGAGAAAGAAGACTATGGTTACAGAAATGGGTAGGCACAACTGTCAGTCAAGCAAGACATGCTTGTAAAAACACAGTAGTGGGGAAATATTAGGAATATGAAAAACAGTTCCAAGAGAAGTAATGGAGCTAACATCAGTGCAAACATGAAACTGACCTTTCATACCTGCTATCAACTGATTCTAGCAAATTAAGATTGCATCAAATTGCAAGATGCCATAGCTTTCTCAGTGAGCTATATTATTAAAGCACAGGAGCACTCTAATAGTTAAGGCATGTTGCATGCTATATTATAAAGCGGCAACATTCTATTTGTTCTAAAACTGATCTGATTAAAGTTAGGATGGTGAAAGTTGTAGTGAAGGATCACTGGGGTAGCTCTGGGCCTGATGCTGAGAAGTCCAGCTTCCCGTTGCTTGCTATATGAAGGAAGTAACAACCTTATAAACTGAAGGGAGCAGATCTTCCACCTTGGCCTCCCCTAAGCCCTGCTCCCATAGTGGTTATGCAATATTCTACTGCACCAGCAGGATGAGTTTTCTCTATTGCATTGCACTTAACAAAAAACTCAGATATACCATAATCAAAAATCCTCCGGTTTACAAGAAGAGTTAAGACTCTTGCAAATTCAATCATGCAGTTGAAAGCATGGAAATTGCAAGTTAAGGCTCCTGCCTTAAATTGCGAGCCACGTAAGCAGTAAAGAGGTTGTAGTCTCTCATATTGTGCTCGCTTACAACTTAGAGTTCATGCACCCACAATTTGCCTTGGTCTTTCAGCCCAAATTCTCTTCCTCTGCAGGTTGGGAGCAACACTAAAACTGGGGACAGGAGGGCATGAGCTGACCCCTCACGCCCTCCTTTCCTTCTATCCTTTCATTTGGTTGGGGAGAACGGGACAGCTGGCTAATGGCTCACAACCCTCCCTCTTATGCTCTAGTTCCTACTGCCCTCCCAGAGAATGTAGGAATCCTGGCTCTCACGCCCCATCCTCCTCTAACCTACTACGCCTCAACCCTTTAACAGAGTCTCACGACTCCTGGCTTCCATCTCCTCCACCCCACTCTAACTCACTAAGCTGCATTACCTTCACAGACAACCCAACAGTCCTGGTTCCCAGCCTAGTCTGTTCTCCCCTGCTGTCAATCTTGAAACAGAGAACCCAGGAGTCCTAGCTCCAAGTCCGCTGTCTAACCCCCACTCTTCTCACAGACAACTCAAGAGTCCTAAGAAACACAATTATCTGTATGTTTCATATGGAACAGGAGTAAAAGTGTGTGTGAGGAATGACAAAAAACAAACAAGACAGGACTTGAACAACAGAGAGGAAGGCTATAGGGATTCAAAGGATAGGGAGTCAGTTATGGTAAGTGGGGAAAATGATAGCACTGCTTCCTCTGGTATCCCATCATTCATCAGTAGGAGTTATTTCACTCAGAACCTTCTTATTGTAACTATTTCTAATGCCTCTTGTCATTCCATCCACTTACTTGCTACTGCACACTTTATATTTCCCCTCATCATTCCAACCATTTCACTTACTGCATCTGGTACTTTCCTCATTATTTCACACCCTCTTTGCTTCCCCCCATATTCCCAAATATGCAGCTGTGTTGTATTCTTTCACAGTCATTTAATTGGATGTTGCAATTACAATAGTATTTATTTAGAAATTGGCACTGCTGTTGCCTCCATTTCCTTTCAATTGCCACTCCATTTTATTAATTTCAATGCATACCAAACAAAGTTTTTATTAAACATTTGTGTACCACTTTACCCAGCTTCACTGTGCTCTGGGAGGGCAGGGAGGACTAGGGATAAGACGGAGGGTTGTGAACCATTACTAAGCTGTCCCATTCTCCCCAAGCCAAATGAAAGGATAGAGGGAAAGGAGGAGGTGAGGGGCCAGCTCATACCCTCCTGTCCCCAGCTTTAGTGTTGCTCCCAACCTGCTGAGGAAGAGAGGAAGATATATATATCAGTATTAATAATAACATGTGTGTGTATAATTACAAATAAATATATAATAATTTTCTGTAGATGTAGATTGATAAACAGAGGTAGATGGAAAGATTAAAAGCTGATGCTGGAGCTAAATGTTTCGACTTCCGCCTTCATCGGTAGCACACTGGATTTCAAATGGTGCCCAGAGATAGGTGACAGTTAGGGCGGTTTTAGACGAGATGCAAATGGCGGCTGAGCCCTTTATCAGCCGCCATTGTTGCGGCTCATCTAAATCCCTGCCCCGCGCGACTGCCGGATCTCTGCCTCATGAAGCCGGCCCGGCGACCCTGCCCCTGTCAAGGCGGATCGCCGCTGTGCCGGCTTCACGCCACACTTCCGGGTTCTTTGCCCGAGTGCACACGCGCAGAAGGGTGTGCATGCGCACAACACTCCACGCCGTGTCTGATGCTCTTCTGAACATCAGACACGGCGTTGAGAGGAAGGCGGGTGCCCGATCCCAGCACTGGATGATTCCGCTTGTGAGCGGGATCGTCTAAAAGCACCCTTAGAGGAATGCTGTGGTCTGGAAATTCCAAGGCTAGCTAGGTAACTCCTGCAGCAGTGGCAAAAAGCAGAAGGCAAACTCTTTTTAACTATTATTTTCCAAATTGAGACCATGAGGTGTTAAGGTGTTAAGTCTATAGATCCAGAAGTTCTCCCTTTTATCCAGCATCACAGGGTTTGGTAGGTGTTGCATCCAGCAACCTTCTCTCATGAACTACAAGATGAATCAGAACAACTACAAGTATCTCTCTTATAATATATATATAAGTTAAGTGTGTGTGTGTGTATACACACACACACACACACACACACACACGTATATATATGTATATTATTTACATATAATTTTATTATATATATATTCATATTCCCTTGCCCTTGAGACCAGCCGTGCCAGCAAAAGCAGTGGGTACAGACACCATTAGTTTTCTAAAGACAACAAGCAGTTGAAGCCAGGTCAAGCACCTCCCCCACTGTAGAGTCAGGCAGGCTTATGGAAAGGGTGGAGAGGAATGGTGAGGGGGCAGGCCACTAACTAGTCTTCCCACCTCCCCCTTCATTCTGCGGTACTGCTGAAGGTTAGGTTAGGTTAGGAACGTAGATGTTCCCCCACCCCAAACAACAAAGCAATGGAGAAAGGACAGCCTTGCCTAGTCTGAACATCCTGATAAGCAGCAACAAATTCAATCTGTCACGGTGGGAGAAATCCACTCCATCCTGACAAGCTGGGGCTGAGGGCAACCCATGTTTGGGCTTACCCCCACCCCCACCCCACCTCGCACTGCTGTTTTACACTTGCCTGGGGATCATGGGACAAAAATAAAACAAATTTTGTGCCCTCCCCTAACTCACTGCGGGCAGGAGAACATAATTCCCCTTTCCACAAGCGCTGCCACCTCTGCTTCCCAGAGAGACAGTTCACCCACTCTGGACTCAGAGTCCAACACCTGCCCTGCAGCCACCTGGCATCACCCGCTGCCACCACACTCTACACTTTGAAAGACAATTTGAAAGGCATTGGGGGAGAAAGGCAGAGACCGGGGGGGAGGGGGGGACCCAGTGGGAGGAATACCGCCACGCAGTGAAAGTAGCATAATACCGGAGCTGGAATCCACAGAGCGGGAATTACGAAGCTAAGAGTGGCACAAAACGTGGCAACAGCAGGGGTGTGTGTGCAATTATCCAACACTGTCTCCCCCCCCCCTTTTCAAGGCAGGTGGAGTGTGGGAAAACAGAGCGGTCAGGTGGGTAAGCCAAGCCGCAGCTCCACCAAACGCTTCCCCATCCTGGAGTAATGGAGGGGAGTGGGGGGACATTGGAAAATAGCAGAAGTGACACTTGCAGAGCACAGTGCCAAGGCAACAGAAGTGGCAACAGCAGGGGGTGTGGGAATGATCAAACTGGCCTAGTAGTCAGCCACCATTATCATTGCCATGACACCAGCCTAGCCACCCACAGCCCACCCACAATTTTCTGAGGAGAGCAGAGACATTGGGAAACTGCGCGGAATGCTCAGGTCAGGTCGGAGGGAGCCAGGCCAGCCAAACGGAACATGCAGCGGTGGAAGGAACGTTCCCTTCCCAGCCTGGGAATATGTCTCTGCTGCCCCTCCCTTCCTTTTGCAGTGCACCCTCATAACCTCATTGCTTGCCCCATACACAAACAGTAATGAACACAAGCACACAACGCAAACAAAAAGCATGAACAAGTTTGCCTCACCCAGGGAACTTGATCAACTCCGCACTCCCGTTCAAGTTCCACATAACAGAATAAGATTTAGAGTTCCCTCCTGTTCCCCCATGCCAGCCTGGTAATGAAGTGTGCCACCTGCCACGCCGATGGGAAAATGTGGAGGCAGGGCAGGTCGGCATGGGTTGGAAAGAACGAGAATCTATCTATTCCATGACTGGGTCCCCCCGCACTCCCAACAACTAGGTTATTGATTTATTAGAGTTTTGGTTGCGTTGCCCCATGTAACTGTATCGCAGTGGCATGTTGCTGATAAAATAACCACCACCACCCCAAAAAATGTGCCTGCTGCCCACACTGCAGCGGGGTCGGGTGGCTGTGGGCGTGAAACTAGACAACAGAAGGGTGACACACAAATTGCCAGAAAAAATATAGATTAAAAATAAAATGTACCGCGAAGTGCAATACTTACACTGTGAGAGCGTAATACTTACATCGTGTGATCTTGTACCTATTTCGTCATGGCCTGGTGGCCAAACCAATAAATACCTACATTGTGTGTTGTTGTCGATAGTCTGTGCCTCTGTGACTCTCTATAAGATGATCGATCAAGATTCAATGAACTAAGTCTCTCTGTCCACGTGTGACTCCTCTAAGGGCTCAGGAATGGAGAGGAAAGAGAAAGGGTGCCCGTTGTAATTTAAAGGAGCAAAATTCAAAACAGGGCATTTGACCGTTGAACCAATCACAGATCAGTGCACGGAGTGTGGGCAGATTTTAAGTGCATCGCAGAAGACGGTGGGAAAAGCCACCGTGACATAAGTTTCCATTGGAAAAACAAATGTGCTTTCAGCAGAAGAGCCAGCAACTGTCCCAATGATTTGGTAATGTAGCAGAAGGAATGGAAAATGCAGAAAGCGCGTACAACTGCAATAGGCCACCAGGTGCCCGAGGAAGAGATTATTTCAGCAAATGAGTGCAGCAATTGTGGCACAACACAGAAAAACTGTCAGAATGGCTGTTGTCTACCTGTTAGAAAGGGACTGGGGAAAGGGAAGAGTTGCCACCAGGGAGCTGGGGAGAAGAGTGATGCTGAGGAAGCACCCTCCCAAGCGAGGCCCTTCTCCCAGCACAGAGCCACTTGGGGGTGGATAGATGCTGTTCCCAGAGAGGACCTGGCGGAGATGCCTACAGGGAATACAGGACAGTGCCTCCGCCAGGGCTTGAAAACTCCTCTGGGTGTTGCAGCTAGCAGGCCATTCCTAGGAGACCTGACTGCTGAGCTGGCCAGGGCCAGTCCCTGAGCATCTGTCAGGACTTGGTCCTGAATCCACAGCTTGACTGGTGGTTCTGTTCCCTCTGCGCCACCATCGGGCACATGTTGGAGTCGTATTCCCCCTATCCTTGTGTGTTCTCTCTCTCTCTCTCTCCGTGGCTCTTCCCTCACCTTCCCCTTTTTGCCATCCCTTATTTACACTGATTTTATCTTTAGTGTTTTACCGGTATTTTAAATCCTGTTGTAAAGTATGCAAACACCACCTGGCAGAAGGGCGCTTTATAAATAAAAAAGGTTGGTGAGACAGGGGTCATATCCTGTTAAGCACGTAGCACCTTTAGGCTCCATCACTCCCATTAAAGTCAACTGGGAATGTCCTCTCGCAAGTTTCATCTGCGCATCCAGTCCATACAGCAAGAGAGCACAGGAAGACATTCTCAGAGGCAACTCCACATTTATGAAATGCCCTTCTCCTGAAGGGTCTTCAGAGCCCAGGCCTGAGAATTTTTAGAGGTGCTAAAAAGCTTTTTGTTTGGGCTTGAAAGAGCTATGTTTATTGGAGATTTTTACTTTTTTTTTTTAAAACACTCATTTAATATTTAATGTTTTTACTATGTTGTTTCCTGCCCTGAGCCTTTGGGAAAGTGCAGAATATAAATTTAAATAAATTAACAGGGCAGCAAATGACAGGGCAAAGCAAGGTGCTAAAATACATTGGAACCCCACCCCCTCTCCTCAAAATAACAGTAATAAAACAATAATAATACAGACTTCTCGCAGGTCTTCTGCTTTTTGTTTGGTCAGGGAGGAGTTCAGATATGTAAACACATGTTTCAGTGTCAAACTGTGCTTGGCAAACAGATTGTGCAAGCCATGTAAAAGCAGGGATGGGCAAAAGAGAAGGGCCCTCTGCCCCAAATCGGGGGTGGAGGGGTTGCTGCGCCCCGTTCTTCCTCCTCCACGAGGGAGATAGACCCCCTGGGGCCAGGGGCCGGGAGACCCCGTGTAAATGACCCGGGCACCATGATAGGTGGCCCGGGTGTCACATGTCCTTGAAAGGGGCTTTGGATTGGTTGGCTCGGGTAAGGCAGTCCCTCCCCTTTACTAGGAGGGGGAGGGAATAGACTGCTGCCCGAGCAGTTTGCCTCCATTCGGCGAAATCTTCAGGACAAGCAGCACCCACCCACCCATCCCTCTAATACTGTGGTTGACCGGTTGCCATAAGGGGTCTGAGAAGGAATTTTGAAGAACACCTCAGCTTTATGAGGTGCACTTGTGTTTTGCCTTCTTCGTAGTATTAGAATAATCATATAATATACAAATAATACCAATTTGACACATTCGGAAGGCGAATCTTTCATTGGCATTTGAATTTAAAATAGTTTAAGTGAAACATAATTGGCATTAAATTCATGATTACAATTTGAAATGGAATTTGTGAAGTATTTGAATGTTAATATGATGTCGCACTCATGCGAGGTTCCAGTATGGTTAATAGGGTTTTGTTTTGGTTAGGTAGATATAGAATAGATGAAAAGAGTCATCTCCATAAGAGATGGGGGGGGTGATATTTGCTGATAAGCTGGGCGTGGCTACAGCAAGATCGTCCCCC
This sequence comes from Sphenodon punctatus, assembly GCA_003113815.1. Lineage (NCBI taxonomy): Eukaryota > Metazoa > Chordata > Lepidosauria > Sphenodontia > Sphenodontidae > Sphenodon > Sphenodon punctatus. The sequence goes on from QEPC01010771.1 coordinate 103,946, forward strand.
TTGGGAGGGGTGTCAAGAGGGGGTAAGGGCAAGCATGGCCCTCGATCTTAATGAGACCCTCATCCTTACTCGTGCCCGGATGGGCAAGTTTCCCCTTCGGCCTTGGCCAGGGAGCTGTTTGAAGGGGATGTTTTAAGGTTGAATTTGGTGCTGGTGTTGGAGGGCATATCCAAGCCAGACACCTGGTTTGTAATAACATAGAAATTTAGGAACAAAATACTGGACCCGTGGTTGCTTAGAAGCAACGCCACCAACTTATTTGATTGTTTTATTAAAGAGTGTGGCCAATTGAAATCCATTTTATGTCTCCGTGTCTCATTTCCCGGGGGAGGGGGTGGGTGCGTCGGCAAGAATTCAGATTCAAAGACCAGATAAGCCAGGTTTTATTTTATTTACTCAGTATAAAAGGGAAACACCTACCTCAGTCCAATGAGAAGATACCACTATTTATTTGTTAGCAAATATTGGAGTCCCTTCTTTGCACTAAGAAGCAGGCCCCATAAAAATAATTAAATCTCCTTTCCCCATAACTTTGAGAAAGAAGCTGTGATCAAACATTTTTAATATCAAATCAAATTTATTGTGAGGCCTTCGGCCTTAGCAAGGACATACAAAACACATTTGTGCATAAGACAAAGACAGACAATTAATACGAATAAAAATTTAAAATAGGCCAAGCACAAATAGGATAAACAAATATATATCTAACACAGACCGTGACCTACATTGGACACTAAGAGGGATAATCCCAATCACAACTAAAGGCCGTTTAGAGAAAAAAGAAGAGTGACCTAGCCCGTCAACAGGCATTGAAAGCGGACTAGCAGAAACTTCCAATTAAGGATAAGTTTACTGACATTAGTCACACAAGGTCCTCAGCCTTTCATGGGCACCAGGAGTGGACAATCCCAGATCCTGTTCAATATCAACAACCTAGTTGACAAACAATCAATGTGGTTATTACAGACTGGCTGAAAACCCTTATACAAAAATTCCAGCAATAGTCAATATATCCAAGACCCCATGAGACAATATTCAAAAATTAAGAATTTTATAGGCAGCAAGGCCATTACAAAACACATCCATTAACAAAAGCAGTTATACATCTAAAATAGCCAAAATCCTCAGAGATTTACTACTGATCTCCTATAGTGAAAGACGCAAAAATGAATTTCGCCATGACCAAGGATATCGAGGAATCTTTGTCAGACAATATACCATAGTATCTCCTTGACTGCCTATAGCTAAATTTCTAGTTTATGATGCCAGAAATTTCTCTCTAACTACACCATATAGCATACAGTCGAAGATCACATGGGCAAGAGATTCTACGCTCCCCAACTCACAATAGGGACACAGTCTCTGCAAATAGGGAACCTTCTGATATCTGCCAGCAATAACCGCAGATGGTAAAAGATTAAATCTTGCCAGAGTAAACATAAGTTGCATGTTCCTCTCAGGCATGCCATACAGATCACTCGCACCACCTGAGGGGACTGAAAACAGATTGTACAAAGGAGCAATTTTTTTCTGAGCCAATGGCTTCTCTTCTAATGTCTGCAATATGAATTTTCACCAGACTCACTGCATTAAGAAAGGGCAAAGAGCAGAGATATGAATCCGAGAAACCCAAAGATCCGAGCAACCTAGAAAATCCTGATTCTCATGAGCCAGAAATAGGTGACAATATGGCCAAATTCAACAGAGTGTTCCAGGGGTTTCTCTTTAAGCATAGCCAGAATGCCACAATTTTATTACAGCCATTTTAGCTAATGAAGCCACTTGTCTCCATCTTCCAACGAAGAAATGCTGTGGGCATGGCTTTAGAGACACCCAAAACTGCTCTCAGGAAGTAGTTCTGGACCAGTTCCAGTTCTGATAAGGTGCTAGGCCCCCAAACTGGGATTGCGTACAGGATCTGTGCCAAAACTTTGGCTCTAAAGACTTTTAGGGCTGGGACTACCATCCTACCTCCTTTAGAGTAGAAAAAGGACAGAATCTCTTTGGTGCTCGGTTTAGCCTGCTCAAATATGGCCTTAATATGAGGGCTCCAAGAAAAGGAGCTTGAGGTGACTCCTACCAAGTATTTGTCCCAACACACTTGCTCTATTTTCTGGTCGCCCATTAACCAGGTATGGTGAATTGGAGCCCGACTAACCACTAATACTTTGGTTTTCCCATAGCTGACTAACAGATACAGCTGCACAGTAATCATGGAACCCATTAATTAGTCTACTTAAACCTATCGTGGTTTGAGACAATAAAACTGTCATCTGCATAGTCTGGGTGGATGGTAGGCTGGATCTTTTAGGTTATCAACAACCCCATTAATATACAGGTTAAACAACAGGAGGGGGGGCGGGGGGGAGGGCAGCAGGCATCCCTGTCAAACTCCTCTGGCAGTGGGAACAAAATCCATCAAGGTTCCCAGCTTATTCAGCCTGACCTGAAGGGTAGTACCCCGATGTAAGGGAGCCATTAAGAATAGTAAACGCTGATCTATATGCAGCAGAGCAACTTTTCCCCACAAACGCTCCCTGTGAATAGTATCAAAAGCTGCTTGTAGGTCCACAAAACATAAAAATAACACTGATCTAGGGTGTTGGCAAACATATTTAGTAATTATTTGATTAACCGTAAATATATGGTCTGTAGTCGAGACCCCAGGGGAGAAACTAGTTTGTTCCGGGCCCAAAATTGATTCTGAATACACCCATTCTTGTAGTATCCTTAATGTTGATGGTAAATATGGAATCTAGATAGAAAATCTGGACCTAATTTCCATGCTTTTTGGCTTTTAAGTGTTGTTGTAATGTAGGTTGTTAAATGCTTTTAAAATTGCAATTGTACTTAATTGTCATGTTTTTTGGATTTTAAATTCGGGAAAAATATAAGTTGTGAAATGAATGAATATACATTTTATTGTGTTAACCACAGGTTATAACAAAATAATACAATATAAAATATTGAACAAAGTAAATTTTATATATTTAAAAGTAAATAAAAGAAAATGGTACATTTGGATTCTACATCTCTAAAATCAACAATCAAAGCAGGGGAATATTTTGTTTATCTAGAAAAAAAGAGAAGAGAAGACAATGTATCTTCCTCCTATACTATTACCAGAATCCAATGGGTCTGATACATCTTTAACATTAATATAATTCCCCTTAGAAGTTTAGTGCTAGCTCTTCCCTGGGGCTTAAGTGCGGGGATCTCTTTGCCCCTGCACAACTTCCTATAAAATTACCACTCAGTTGTCGATTCGTTTGCTTGATTCAGATGTGTCAGATTTCTGTAAGACATCCAATTTGCATACTTATAATCACCATTTAATTTTCAAGGTTCAGTTTCCCCAAAGTCGGCTTTATTTTATTTGAACTTTACTTTCCTTCTTTGAACAATACCATAGTCCCACATGGGCAGAATCTCAATTCATGAGGGGTCTTAGCATATTGCCCCTCAAGAACAGCCGAGGGCATAAGTTGAAATCTTAGGAGAGTAAAAGCTCTCCTTAGTGGGAAATTTGTCAGAATATTCAAAAAATATTCTTGCAGGTGATATCCTTTTATAAATCTATACCAGGGTGCTACCCTGCTTGCTCTGATGTCCTCTAAGTCTATCTGTCTATAGATAACTTCTATACATTGTTTACAGCCTCTTTATTTATTCAGGGAAGAGGGCAGATAAAGTAAGTGATAGGCCCATTTTGTCTGTAAGAGAACTTAAACTTGCAGTTGGAAACCTTCATTTCAATCCAGCACAGCTTGGCTAATCTAGTCTCTGGCATCTGAATTAGCTGAATCCAGTAAGTTATTTGCCGAATTTTTGCTCGTGGCTCAATAAGACAGGGTTCCAGTTTCTGCCCTTAATAAACACGCAGATGTTCCCACCAGAACTCCTAGAATGGCTCTCAGCAATCTGTTTTGCATAGACTCAAGCTTACGTTCCACCGCAAAACCCCAAATCTCCACACTGTATAAAGCGTGAGGTGTAACTTTTTGTTTTAATATACTTATTGCTGGATGAAACAGCCTTACTCTCCAAAACTTGATCACCCCATTTACCGTACTTGCTAATTTCAGCTTTAATGAATCAATAAGATCATGCCAAATACCATTGGCTTTAAACAGTAGTCCCAAATATCTATACATTTTGACTTGTTCAAGAGAACGTCCATTAATATTCCATTGTTTGCTCCTCCAATGCTTGGTAAACAAACACCATAATCTTAGATTTACTATGATTAATTTGCAGCTTATTTCTGCAACAATACTTTCCCAGTGTAGTAAATGATCTACGCAGACCTATCTCAGAAGTTGACAAGAGAATAATGTCGTCAGCATAAATAAGGATCGGTGTGGAGTGCTGTCTGGAGAGTGGCTGTGGGGATTGGTGGAACTGCATGTCTCTCATTGGAGAACCCTCCCTTCCTCCCCCCTCAGGTACCTATTTAAACAGGGGCTGACGCCCTTTGGGCATCAGCCGAAGGGCGACACCAAAGGGTGTCGGCTGTTGGTGGGGCCTCGTTGGGGTTGGCGCCCTCCCCCCATTCCCGAACTTGGAGAGATCAATGCGGAGTGGATACAGGGTTACGCTACGCCTGACCCGCCCCTGCTGGAGAAACTTGGAACCCTGGGGAGCAGCGGTGGAGCTCACTACCGCTAAGGAGATAAGAAGCTGGTGAACTGTGGGTCAATCCTAGTGAACTAGAACATCTCAGAAAATCGATAAAAGGCGCCCTGTAGAGTGAGACAGAGAGTGAGTACACCCACTTCCTTGTGAAGTATTGGCTACGTACATGAGGGGCAGCGGAGTTGAGGAGCCGTAGGCTGCACCGGCGCTAATTTACCCATTTTTGGAGCCAAGACTTTTAGAGCTGCTGTCTGTGCATCTAAGGGTGTGGGCGTGAGGCTGGAGGTTGCCAGAGACCTCTGAGCAATCGGGATTTGGTTGTTCATAAGGTGGCAGCCCTAATACATCGCCCCTAGGTAGCAGTACTAATTCTAAAATGGAGCTCAGATCCCATATCTTGAATGCCCCTCTCTCCTTGGCAGAAGAAATTGAGCGAGCAGAGAGAGACTCCAAATGGGCTGAAATCACCAGCTTTGGCACAGTCCAAACTGACATCCTTTTATACAGTTGCTGGTGGGCAAAGTGATGGTACTAAAGTTAAAGAAAGTAGATTTGCTCCATGAACAGAAGCCCCCATTTATTCAACTCTAATGGACCAAGCTTTCCCTGGCCCCTGCTCTTACTGCTCGTACCTTGATCAGCACTTTAGATCTCTTAATCAAAACTTTGATGATCTAAATGTAAGGTCAGAATTAGATTTGGACACTCAGTATAAGGAGCTGTGAGAGAAAATGGCCCAATATTCTATGATTTACTCTTTTCAATGAAAGTTTTAGTGGGGGGACTGTGGCTTTAATTCAACACACTTCATCCAGTCGATACAGCGAATATTTCCAAAAGTGATGTGCCTACCCAGACCTCCAAAAAGATTGGATTTAATTGCCAAACAGATACTATTATTACAAACTTAGGAGTACATGGAAAACCACAATCTCAGTCTCAAGATATTGCTACTCCAAAACAGAATAGGGGGCTGAAGGAAGCTGTACTAAAGAAGGGCAAATGTCCCCATACTGTTAAGCCAGGATCCCTTTATAGTGAAAAAGCTAATATTGCTAGGACCAAAAGCCCTACTGACATCTCGAGGTCTCCTATGAGGAATAAAGAGGCACATTTAAAAGTGTGGCCTCAAGAAACTAAGGAGAGGTGGGCACCAGCCATGGTATTCTATTTTAATAAGAATAGGAGATGTAAGTTTCTAAAATTTAGAAGTTTAGATGAGACAAAGTTTATAGCGTTTAATCGCAAAACAATGGAAGTTAAGCTGGGGACTTCGGCTATTAAGGGCTTTAAAGCCCTCAGAGATAGAGGCCAGTTTATCCGGTGGGAGTTATTGTTTAATAACATCAAATGGACAGATATGATTTGGAAAGCGAGGGGTCGCTTGAAGTCCAGGGGGGTATTTATTCAGAGAATCGAAAATACCCTTGTGAGAGCGATTTTCGTTTCGCATTAAATGGAAGGCATCTTGCGTGGAGCAAAGAGAAGACTGTCATGAGTGGCTAACACTGGACATAACAGGTTCAACAGATTCACTTAAATGGCCAGGCGAGGATGGGCAGTATTCAAGTCATTTAGAATGTCTGCTAGAGGCTGAGTTGGAAAATGAGGTACTGGAGATAGGGAGTTTTCCCTCTACTCAGTCCTCATCTGACATAACGGTGGTATGCAGAGTCAGCTCCCTGCTAGACCCTAATTTAAAGAAAGTGCTAGAGAAGGAGCAGACAGATCTTTTATGGGCTCATAACCCTAGCATCGCCTACAGCCCTGCTACAGATTCAAATTCCCCTTTATGACAGACACAGACACCAGGGTTAGTTTGCTTATCATGGAACATTGAGGGGATCAAGAGCAAATTGGGAGATGAAGAATGGAGAGAGTTTATCAGCACTTCTGAGATTGTCTGTCTCCAGGAGACTTGGCTTTCGGCAGTGGAGGGAGACTCCCTCCCGATTGAAAACTTTTTAGTCTTCACAGCGCCTGGAGTTGGTCAAGGGAAAAGAGGCAGATTATCAGGAGGGGTGGCAACTTTGATAGCCACAAAGGTGCCTGCCAAAGTGGGATTAATTGCTACTACTAATGAAAAACTGTATAGCAGTTAATGTCATATTCCCCATACTGGGTAACTATGTGATAATAAATATTTATATTCCCCTTGAAGCATCCAAATAATATGATCCTCAGATATGGGTGCAATTGGAAGATTTTGTAGGCCTAATGATGAAGGACCATGTAGAAGCCACAATCCTGGTGTTAGGGGGCTTTAATGCAAAAATTGCAGCTTTAGATTCAGATATGCTTGACCACACACTGCAGTCATGGATGAAAACCCCAACACGGAGAACCTCAGACCTGACTGTTAATAATCATGGGAAGAAATTACTGAAGATAATTTCTGAGCAAGGGCTTGTAGTGACTAATGGGCGTACCCTCTCAGACCTGATTGGGGATTATACTTTTGACTCTAATCTAGGATCAGGTATTGTGGATTATATCCTAACCCCCTGGTCCAATTTTTCTAAGATCAGTGATTTCAGGATTGTGGTTAGACCCGAGGGATCCCATTGCCCTTTAGTGCTGGATATGCGTATCCCTAGAGTCGAAAGTGTCTCTGTTCTGCCTGAATTGATTAATCCTAGTGGTCGTATTTCTATCAAGTGGTCTCATACAACTGCTATTGACACGGCAACCTTATTGTTCTCTCAGGATGGGCTGAGCTTTCGGGCCAACTTGTTAGTCAGAAGATTTTGATGAGGTTAACCTTGGGTTATCAAATCTGTTTGAGAAATTGCTCCCAACAACCAGTAAACCGATCTCTGTGCGTTGGTCTACTATGAGGTCTCGCAGTAGCCCGTGGTACGATCAGGAGTGTAGGCGGGCCAAATTGGATTTAAATGCATTTAGGAAAATCTGGTGAAGATATAAATTGAAGGAGGATTGGGTTGTATATGTTAAAAAGAAATAGAGCTGATCATATCTATTGCCCTGTTTTTGTTACAAATTGAAAAGAGGATGAAGGTAGAGTAATGCCCGTCATAGTTATTTATATGTGTAACCTGTATAAGGTTTTATTTATCCAGGATGTTATACTTTTAATATGTATATGTTTTTATGTTTGTTTTTATGTTTTGTTATAGCATAGTGCTGATACAATAAATTTCATTTCATTTCAAATAAGGATCCCCACCTGTCTCTGATGTATAAAAACTGGATGGTGCTTCTTTCCCTGTAGACTTGGGACTATATCATTTATCAAAAAATTGAATAGAAAGGGTGCTGGCACACAGCCCTGCTTAACTGCCCTTGTTGTCAGAAATGAGTCTGTATAGTCTCAGGCTGAAGTTATCCTTATTTTAATTTGGGTGTTCTGATAAGAGTCTCTGCACCAAAATCAATAACGTTTTATCAATATTTGTCTTCCCTATTTTTCCCCATAAAAGCTGTCTTTTAACTGTATTGAAAGCTGCCTTCAAATCAATGAAGGTGGTATATAATTTACTTTCCCGTGTATATACATATTTATCTATCATAAAGGCAAGTGTAAAGCAGTGATCTATTGTAGAATAATTCGCCCGGAAACCTGCTTGTTCTTCATGCAGCAGTTGTATTTTGCTTGCCCATTCCTCCAACCTGCTCAAAAGAGTTTTAGCATACAGTTTGGCCGTGATGTTAATCAGACTGACTGGTCTATAGTTTGATGGCAATCCTTTTATCACTCCTCTTATGAATGGGAACTACAATGCTTAAATTCCAGGAATTACACCCAAAAAGTGTATATGGTTAAAGAGTTGGGTTAGCATTGGGACCCACCAGTCTATATGTTCCCTCAAGACTTCCCCTGGGGTCCAGTCTTCGCCAGGGGCTTTCCCTGTTGATAATGCCATAATGAGATCCCTAATGGAATCCCAAGACAGTGGATCCCATGTTGCAAGTGTCAGTAGATCACAATGCAAATAACTAGAAACTGAACTTACTTCTTCTATCTTACTAAAGATTTCTGCAAAATAACTTTGCCATGTTAGACCTGGAATACCAGAGTCCAGCCTGCAATTGTCCATATGGTATCCTTTTCTAACAATGGCCCCAAACTTGCTACTGTCTTTCCTCTTTACAGCTTCCTCTAGATTCACCCATAAAGAGTACTGATAAGCTTGCTTTTTAGTCCTTATCAAGATTTTATATGACTTCTTATTTTCAAGCAAATTTTCAACTGCTTGTAAGGTATTACGATTCTTTGCCAATCTAATTGCTTTATTCAATGCGCTTTTCTTTTGTCTGCACTCATGATCAAACCAAGATGGTTCGCAAATTCTTTTGAGCTTTGTTTCCTTTTTGAGGAGAGCTTCCTTGATATAAGATACTGTAGCCTGGTAATACCCAGGAACGTCTAGTTCCAAAAAACTTGTTCTTGAAAAATAATCAGAGATATGGTTGCTTCTGAAAAAATAACTATCCTTAGCCAGTTTTTGTCTCCATTTTATATATATATTATATTTATATTTTATAAATATATATTATATTTATATTTTATATAAATATATGTTGTGAAATGGTTTCGAAGAGGAAAGCTTTTTGGTTTGGTAAATTTCCAAATTTTTTGCAATGTCAATATAGTAATGAGAATGTTAAAATATTACATCACTTATAGGATTCATCGTATCATGGATGCTGATACATTGTATCAGTGTGGGGTGTAATGTATCAAAGATAGACGTTAGAAAATGCACTCTCACACACACCACACACTCCCTCCCTTCCACACTCTCTCTCTCGTGCACACACACACACACACACACACACACACACACACACACACACACACACACAGAGAGTCTTTCCCCTCCGCCAAGGATAAATCACTTCTTAATCTCACTGTTGCTGCTGGAATTTTAATCCTATCCTTCAAATTCCAAAATAAACAGTTATTTTGGAATTTTAATCCTATCCTGTAAGTTGCAATTCTGCCCAGTTTTGTGTCACAACTAAATTTGAGAAGTGCATTGTCCATGCCTTCATCTTCTGAAATTATTGATCAGCACTCTATCATGGTTGAATACACTTTGGGCTTTGCAGTCCTTGGACCAGAGGAAGAGATATCTGGAGTTTCCTCCAAGGTGTTTTCCCTCATAGAACTCATGTTTGTGTGCCATTGGCAAACCCAGGGATTTGGGATTAGGCATTTGAGCTCTGATTTCCCAGATTCTGGGGTGGATTATCCTGAGATTAGCAAATGCTCTGCACCCCAAGAGAGGCAAGGTGCACTTTGCAGCAGGGTTGAGTTAGCTGGAGGAGTGGGAGCCATGCGTGGTGCAGTCTGTCTGCCCCCTAGGATGTGTGCGAGCAAGGCTGGAGTGGACCAAGTCTAATTGTGGCTCCTGGATTGGGTGCGCCTAGTGACCCTCCCACCAAGTAGGGTGTATCCAGGCTGCGCACTGGTAGCAGCTGAGTGGCTTCAGCCCAGGTGCGCTGGGCAGGACTGGGCTCTCAGTGCTGGTGGCGGATGCAGCCTCCCAAGGGGCAGTTCTGACAGGGACATGCACATCACTATAATACATGGAAGTGTGGTTGCTACACAAAGTAGTTTAGAGGAAATCTTTTCTTGGGCCAACTTTTGTTGCTGAGAGTATGCAAGCTTTGGGGCCACATAGGGGTCACCACTATGTCCAGGAGCTTGCATACTCTCACCAATACTCTAAACCATTTTGTCTCCCTATCACACATTGGGTACCAGCACAGCAGATACTATACTGTAGACATCATCTTTGGAGCTGTTCAGTTAACCATCTTTTTCTTTCATCAGTCTGACAAGCTAAGGAATGTTTATCTAAGTCCATAAGCCACTGCAAACTATCCGCATGTGCCAGATACTTTGCTACCAGTGCAGGTACATCCAATAAAGCTATTCCTACATATAAACAGGAACATGAGAATCAGGCTAGCCAAAGATGGAAGAACCTAAGTCACTTTGACTTAGGGGAACTCCATTCGTCCCTATTCCTCACTCCCCACATAGCGCCTCCATGCCCCTCTGTCCCCATGCCTTTCTCCCACACAGAATCCCCATGCCCCCTCCCTCCCTGCCTGTCCCCATGCTTCTCACACCCGAGCCCCCAAGCTCCCCCTCCCCCATAGCTCTCTCCCATGTCCCCAAACACTCTCCTTCCCTGTCCCCATGCCCCTCTCCCCGAGCTCCCTCTACCCCCATGCCCCTCCCCGTCCCCAAGCCGCCTCCCTGTCCCCATGCCTCACCAGCTTCTTGTCCAAGTTCTCTCTCTGCCTTGTGGCCTCAGTCTCTCCACGTGGCTGTGTGTGCAGCAGCTTCAGCCTCTCCCCAGGCTCCTCCCTCAGTGAGCCTGTCCTGTCTGAAGCAAGCTCTGTCCCTCCGGTCTGGTAAAGAGGGGCGGGAAGAACTCTCTTCCTCCCTCCTCCCACTCTGGTAGGGGGGCTGTCTCTTATACACATCTAGATGTGTATAAGAGACAGTCCCAGCACAAGCTCTCTGGGGAGGAGAGTCTAGAATCCCTCCTCCCTTCTGCCTAGCCTGGCCCCTAGGGAGCCGGGGTGGGGGTAGGAGCAGGCAGCAGTCCTGCCTCCCCAGCAGCACCCAGCGCTGCCTGGCCCCTCCCCTAGCCCCAGGAGTTACACTGTGACTCAGGGAGGGAGGAGCCAGGAGGAGCAGAAGAGATGAAGCCCCTCCCCCTCCCCAGCCTCCCTGGAGCACAGGTCCTGCGTGCTCTGGCTCAAGGCTTTTCTTATCAGCTCTGTCGGCTTTTGGCTGAGATCCACAACAGCTGATTGCTGACTCTCAGCCAAGAGCTGATAGAGACAGGGCTGATTTAAAGAGCCTGCAGCGGCAACACACAGGATCTGCACTTCGGGGAGGCAGGCAGTGGGGACAGGCTGGGGACACATTTGACAGGAGCATCGGGAGGCATCCGCTCCAACACTTCCATGGACGGTCTGCCCCTACCACAATCCCTTGTACCAGCCCCCTCACCAGGCTACTGTTGAACTTGGTCTCTGGGTCTGCAGCCTTGAAGTGTGAGATCTAGATCAAGTGCTGGTGGAGTGTGATAATGACTGGTGCAGTCAAAAATGTATTAAACATTAAAACATCAGTTCTGCTGGCTGGAGCATGTGCAGTCGAGCAGCCACTGACCGCCATTTGTAGTGCTGGGGACAAAAAAAAAAAGCATAAAGGAAGTTATGTGATTCTGCTTTAAATCACGTAAATTTATCAGAAGCCAGCTCTGTCACAAAGACTTGATGATGCAGTCAGTTTCATGTCAATTACACACTTGCCTCAGAATGTCAGGGAGAGGAAGCTCTAGTCAGTTTCATGTCAATTACCCCCTGGCCTCTCATTGTACTTTTGACTCCATATGAAAGGCTGCATAACTTTTATTCGTTCACTCCCTGGGGAGGATTTTGAGCGATCCATAGCTCCTTCCCCTGGACGGGTTGAGGCTCCAGACTTCACTGCCTTGGAGTGCGAGATCTAGATCAAATGCTAGTGTAGTGTGATGATTGGTGCAGCCAAAACCGAGTTATTAAACATTTTAAAAACCAGTTCTGCTAGCTGGTGCAAGCACAGTTGAGCAGTCATCGACCATCAAAAAACAGCATAAGGAAAGTTACGTGACTCTGCTTTTTAAAATCACATAACTTTATCAGGAGCCAGCTCTGTGTCAAAGACATTACGCTCTAGTAAATTTCATGTCAACTACCACACTAGCCTCACTCCCTACTTTTGACTCCTTATGAAAAGTCTGCAGTGCAGTCAAAAGTACTGAGACCAAATTAAATATGGAACGATGGCAATACAAGCCATAATCATTCAGATGTCTTGAAATTAAAATTATTATAAACTCCTTGTCACTAACGTTGTCTCATTTACTCACCAGTATTTAATGTAACAGTAATAGTGTTTGTAAATCATATACTTTAAAACAAAGTTTTCATGAGTTGCGATTCCTTTGCTTTATTCTACTTAGTATTATTATTATTATTATTATTATGTTTATATTTCATACACAAAATGTTGTTAAGGTGAAAACAAACCATATTCTTATTTCAATTGTTATCGTTGTCCGGCTACATCATTATATTACCTTTTCCTACTATTTTATTATTGACATTGTGTGTGCCCTTACCATTCTTACAGCTCATTATGTGTAATATGAAATATGATATTTAATTTTTTCTTTACGCTCTACAACTTTTATTTGAAACTGTTTCCGATAAAACCTACCGTTTAACTGTCAAAAACAAAAATAATCAGAATTTTGCCCCGCAAAAAGAGAAATGTTATTTTCAAGGTCACAGCAGCACAGTATTTCAAGGTAGAATGTTACTTTGCTGTATTTACATGAAAGCCCTTTTAAAAAGGAACATTTTTTTTTTAAAAAAACACCAACATGCCTCTAAGTCCAATTGTTTGGGCGCAATGATGATTTCCGTGAAAGTATGTGTAAAGTCCAAAATGGCAGACTTTTTTCAAAATGGCGGAAAACCCACAACCTAATTTTGGGGGATTTTCTTGGAGACATTCAGGGGGGGGTCCCCTTAACATCTTCCCATTGGTCCCGCTTTGTTATTTTGGGATGTCTACCTCAAAGCCTAATTTGACTGGAATAAAGGGGCAATTGACATGAAACTGTCTAGAGGCTTTCTGAGGCAAGTGGGTCATTGACATGAAACTAGCTAGAGCTTAAAGTCTTTGTACAGAGCTGCCTTCTGATAAAGTTACGTGATTTTAAAAAGCAGTCAACTTTCTTTATGCTGTTTTTTGGCGGTCAGCGGTTGCTCAACTGTGCATGCACGAGTCACAAGAATCAATTTCTAAATTATTAATAACTCAGTTCTGACTGCACTTAACACTCCCAGACCCCAGCAGCACTCATGTCGATCTCAGGCTGCAAGACTGTGGAGTCTGGGAGGAGATATTGCTGATTCAAAATCATCAGGACACTGCATTTTGAACAAAACCAAGTAACATTTCAACAGTTGTAACTTTTTATTTTCTGGGTGGATCGTCTTCACACTTTCCACATATTATGGCCCCCTCAAACAGAACCCATGGATAAATTTTCAGAATTGTAGCTCAAGCAGTTGCCTCAATATCGGGGCATGAGCAGACCCTGGTTTATAATGGAGAGTGTTTGTGACTAACTTTCAGTTTGTGGCTCTAGAGTGGCCTCCTGTGGTGAGTGCATGAATAGCACCTGTGTTTTTATACAAAACCCTAATCTCACTTTTAAGGTGAACTCACATGTAGCTCTTCTAAACTCAGATGACTACGGGGCCACGGGAGCTGTATAATCAGCCATGGCTGCTCCTTGGATTGCTGTTGCACGTGAGGCATTCTTGAGTTCTAGCCCCGATTTAAATTCTGATCTGAGGAATAGATCAGATCTAAGCATCAATATCAGAGTTTAAAAGCAGGGCTAGAACTCTGAGCGCCCCCTCACTGACACGCAACAGTGACCAGGGGATCTTCTGGGGCTGTTTATACAGTTTCCAGGGCCCCACAGACATCAATTTAGAAGAGCTCTGTGTGAGTTCACCCTTAACCCTCATGGACTCTCATGGCCCCAGAGTGAAAAAAACATGTAAAAATTTGATAATTAGTGAACCTACAAATTTGAATAGTGAGGACATTGTCAGTGGCACTTCTGTGCACAACATACTCAAATTTTGGCCATATACCTCTTATCGTTTGTCTTCTAGAAACAAAAAAGGGCTCAGTTACGTAAACTACCCCCGATTCAATGGCACTTTCCCATTGGGGTAAAAAACGACCCCATCCAATGCCTTTAATACGGGGTAGTTTTGTATCCCAGGTCCAGATCAAGCAAACTGAACACTTCTCAAGTGCCTGCTGAAAGTGGACCTGGAAGTCAAAGCCACTTCAGACTGGCAGATGAAAGGGAAACTAACCCCTTCAGTGCCATTTCATACTGGTTTGGACTGCCAGAACACACCCCTATGTATGGCAAATTTACTGGTATCCCAAATTCACATTCTGGCAGTAGTTGACAATTGATATCAACTGCAGGAAACTGTCAATGTCCCATCTGGTCCAGCTTGTTGGGAGCGGTTTCAGAAAGTGACGCCAGCTGAAGCTGTGCAGGTCCTGGGGTCTGTGCGTGCCACCCATTCTGAAGTAGATCCATGCCCATCCTGGTTTGCTTTTTTGACCCATTCCAGTCTGGCTTTTGCCCTGGGCATGGCACCGAGACTGCATTGGTGGGTTCTAGGCCCCACCTATCTGAGGGACTGCCTCACTCCCCAGGTCCTGATCAACCAGTGCGGTCCGCCAGAGATGCAGCAAGGCAGAAAAGTTTCCATCAGCTGACTGGAAGGATGTTAGGTGTTGCTGACCTCTTGACCCCTCCACTATTCACCTTTGCTTAGTTTAATTTCTCCAGCAAGACTGTAAATTTTCCATCACCTGATCACTGACACTGTCCCCACATACTATCTAGGAAATTGAAACTAAAACTTTTCCAGCTCCTCCCCCCCACACCCCCAAAAAATAAAAGGAGGCAAGCCAAACCAGCTTGCTGACAGAGCAGCTAATCAGCAGCAGACATCACAACTTCTACAGAACTTTACCTTGCTCCAGTCAGACATCTGATATTTCATCAGTGGCTAAAGAATTATGGCAACAATGGAAGAACCTTCCACAGTAAGTACCTAATCTTCCCCCATAGCCGTTGCTCTCACAAAAGCCCCAGGAAAAGGATCAAGGTAGGTCATGGGAAAATTGTGTCAGGAACTGGGCTAGCTTGGGTCCCTTCGCCGGGTGCCTCTTCTGGATGGGGATGTATTGTGCCAGGAGCCAGGCTGTGGAGGGACGGATTCAGCCAGGATTCAGGAAGAGTTAGCCTCTTTGCAGAATGCCTGTTCTGGATGGGATGGGGATCTATTGTGCCAGGAGCCAGGCTGTGGAGGGAGGGATTCAGCCAGGATTCAGGTAGACCTTGGCTCCCTCTGCTGGGAGCCTTTTCTGGATGGGATGGGATGAGGATGCCTTGTGCCAGGAGGTAGGCTGTAGAGGGTGGGGTTCCACCAGGATTATGAATGACTTAGGCTCCCTTTCCTGGTTGCCACGCTGACAGTTTTGGGTGGTGGTGGTGAAATGATTATAGTAGATGGGGGATTGACTTTCACCTTGCTGCATGTACATCCCAGTAATGAATGCTGTCTTTCTTTCCTTTTTGCAGTCCCATGGACCTGCAAGCAAGCGCCCCCATCTAACCATGGCTAAGATCATGAGGCAAATGGATGGAGACTTCAGACAACGAAGAAGCCGATACTGTTCTGCCAGCAAATGAAACTGACACGGATTATGTGCCGTCTGATAACAGCTATTCTGAAACTGAAGACTACTTGTCCATCGAAAGTGAAGGCAGAACCTCAGACAAAGAAACTCCTTCTGCAGAAGCAACTGACGAACCTGACATCCTTGTGCCCCATGAAGACAGTACCTCAGAGGAGGAAGCCCCACCAGCTGAGGGACTACTGGTACCCAAAGTTGCTGTGCCCCGTGGTTGATGGGGCAGGGGAAGGGGCAGGCCATAAGAGCTTGTAGGCAAGGCACTGTGCAGGCCGGTGAAATGCGGACCCCTGTGGCTGACAAAATACAGCCACCTGCAGCTGATGATGATGAGTCTGTGCCCTCTCCTAGCCTGAGGGGCAGGAATGGGAGGATGTGGTTTACCCATCCACAACCAATCCAGCGCCACTGAAACGCAAACATAATTTGACAGCGCCAACCAAGGGCCAGGGCATGCATGATACAGCAAGGGACACTATCATGCAAACATTTTCGATGTTTCTTTATGAAACTATTCTCTACACTATAGTTGAGGAAACTAACAGAGAAGCTGAAAGGGTCTACCAGCTGTGGAACGAGAGGCATCCAGGTGAAACTAAAGAATGGCACCCTTTGGACATGACAATTATATGCCTATCTAGGGCTCCTAATTCTTAGTGGGGTCTTTCATTCAAATCATGAGGCCCTCCACAAAATGTGGAGCATGCACTGGGGGTGGCCCTTTTTTAGAGCCACTATGAGTTTGCAAAGGTTTAAACCAATTACGCAAGTCTTCCGTTTTGATAACAGGACCACCCGAGCGGAGCGAAAGGCAGCTGACAAGTTGGGTACCATTTGTGAACTTTGGACTCTTTACCCAGCAATTGCAACAAAGATATATCCCTGCCACTGATCTACCGTAGATGAACAGCTGGTTGGGTTTAGAGGGCGCTGCCCTTACAGGCAGTATATGCCCAGCAAGTATGGGATAAAAATTGGGTGGTGCTGCAGTGCTGAGACCTTATACCCACTAACAGGGGATGTATACTTGGGCAAGCAACCAGGGGCTCCATGCGAAGGGCATGTGGGCTCCAATGTTGTTAAAAACTTGTACAACCATACTATGGGACTGGGAGGAATGTTGTCATGTATTTCCAGTTATAAGCCTAAAATATTTTGGCTATCTGTGTTTAAATGTATTAACTTAGAGTCTTTATATGTTAACTTTCTGTTTTAATGTAAGCTAATTGTGACTTACCTCATAGATTTTTAAAATCAGCTTCTGACTAGCTACATCCGAATAGGGCCCCCTTCCAAGCACATTCCTTTGTGTTTTTTCTAAGCTTCCCAAATGACATTTGGCTGTTGCCAAGGAGACCACCAAATGGACAAGCCATAAAACAGGCTCTCTCAAGCCCTCCCTCTGGTCTAAGCTAAAGCCATAAAGAGGCCCATTCCTATCCTGACTTCCTTTGATTTACTTAAGATTTTCTCCTAGCCTAGGAGTCTGGAATTTTATCTCACCCTTCTAAATGACAGATAGTTCTATTCATAAGATATCTCCTAGACTGGAGTGGAGTATCTTGTTCGTTCTTTCCAGCTAACATATTTATTAAATTTATGGTTGAGATCAATATTGAAAGGTCTGGATTTTCTCTCTGTTATCTGACAATTATATCTGATAAAAAATACAAAGCCTCTCTTCATTTCAAAGCTTGAAGGAAGTCAAAACTTTTATTGGTCTCTTTAAGAGAGCCAATTAGAATCCAGTGTATCTCCTTACTGACTGACGTCAGCGTGACAGACTAAAAGATAGAAATTCCCCTTGTAATCAAACCTTTAAAAGGGAGATACACAGCGAAAAGAGCTTCAGACTGAGATCCTAAAATACCATTGGGTTTCTTTCTCATTTAACATCAGACAAAGGCAGAGGGAAGATCTGGATACATTGTATGTATAATTTCTTGATATCTTTGAGCCAATGAATTGTGCATATGTTAAGCTTTTACAAGCTTTTTCTTAAGATAGAAAC
Organism: Sphenodon punctatus; assembly: GCA_003113815.1. Classification (NCBI taxonomy): domain Eukaryota; kingdom Metazoa; phylum Chordata; class Lepidosauria; order Sphenodontia; family Sphenodontidae; genus Sphenodon; species Sphenodon punctatus. Next base: position 121,933 of record QEPC01010771.1, read on the forward strand.
GCTTTAAGATCATGTAACTTTGATTGGCTATTATACAATTCAATGTAAAACACTGATACTTTCTATTTATATTTAAGTAAACTTTGCATATATTTTTATAATCCAAAAGTCTCATGTTCCCTTATTTATAAATGTATTGTCATTTACAATACTTTCTTTGTTAGCCAGACTTCAAAGTAAGTGTAAAACTCAATTTATATATTTAAGAGAAAAAGGTCCAATCCAGTATGTTTAGTACAGCTGGGAAACAGCCTTTTTTCCTATTTATAAAAAGAGTGATGGAAATGTGACAATTGGCACCCAACATGGGGCAGAGACTTTAGGAATATATTCTAAGTGCACTGGGTGTTCACCAAACCGTCAGCTATATTTAATCTTCTTGATAAATTCAAGTTTGTTGAGCTCAATTAAAGAAAAAGATTTGTGTGCATTTTTGTGATGGCTATCCAATTGAACCAAGTGCCTTACGCACAATGGGTTGCTAGTTTGCAAAATGTGACTATCAGAGATGGAGAGAGTTACTGCATGCAGATTCGAAGTGGAGAGTGGGGAACAGGTTATAGATTTGCGATTGTTCTTTTTGAAGCAAATAATGCTGGTTTGATAACAGTTATGAGACTTAGAGATGTAGTTTTTGATCCATTGACAATGCTTGTGTTGCCAATTAATAGGCAAGATTTGAATCTGATGACAGGAAGAGTTGTTGAGCTTCCTAAGAGTATAAGAAGACATGGTGCTATTTCTGTGAGCAATGCTGATTAGTCTTCTGGTACTGGATTTAATTACACTCCAGCCACTACTGAGGAATTGCAAAATTTAACTGCAGCTAATAGGAGCAAGAATATATTCTCTTGAGAAGAGAATATTTAAATCTGAGAGAATATGCAAGGGAGAGAATATGCCTGGGAGACAACCTAATGTACAGGATGTGCACCCAGCTGAAATCCCTGGTTTAAACATAACAAACATAAGAGCAGTTGCTGGACCAATGCCAAAAGATATTAAAGAAATTCCTATGTGGCTTGAATCTCATTTATCTGCTTTGGAAGCAGTTGCTCTTACAGCGACTCCATTACAGAAAATGAGACTAGTTAATTCCTTAGTCCCAGCTTCAACATCACTTTCAGAACTAGAGTGCAACGATTGGGAAAACATACTTGCCAATTTGTATATATAAACTCATGGGCATGTAGCAATAGCAGATTTGAATGGAATTCTAAATAAAGTAACCCAAGAACAAGGTATTGTAAGAGCCTATGGGGTTGGAATGAAATTCTTCCCTAATCATGATTTAATTTGGGGAATTCTTAAAGGCTTTTGCAAAGGTGATGTTCTAAAAGCAGCAATCCAATCTAAATTGGATTTTCTGGGCACTGAGCAGGAAAAAATAAGATCTTTCCCACAAATAGTGCAAAGCATATACAGAACCCTCGATAGAGACTATTTAAGGGATAGTAAAAATAGAAGAAATTCTGAACAGAATAATTCTAAACCTAAAAAATTTCCCTCAAATGTTAATCCTAAAAATAAATCTGTTCCTCAGAATCATAGAGGAAGAGGAGGAAAGAATCAAAGCTCAAATAGAAAGCAGTTCCAAACTCAGAAGAGCCAGGATTCTGAAAATGCAGAAGATAAAAATGCATATGATCTGAGAACAGGACCACAATTTCCCCACAGAGACTTTGATAAATCAAAGCAAGAACTTAACTCCAGAGGTGGATATAAAGGGAATAAATGTAATTTCAACAAGAAAGGAAATTTTCACACCCACAAAGACTTTGAACAGCAAACATCCTCGCAAAAAGGTTCAGAAACTCCTTCTGTAACCCAGGATGGCAGAGA
>QEPC01010771.1:141772-159107 GCA_003113815.1 Sphenodon punctatus
CAACAAGGGGCACCTTTCCCGGGTACGGACCCCCGGGCCCCCACCTGTATCAACCTCTCCAAACCAACGCTCGCCACTGTGATCTGCAGGACATGTAAGAAACATATTTTATGTGCTAGGCAGGCCAGGCTAGGATCTATCTAAGAACTGTTGCATTGGGTTCATGCTGTACCTGATTGTGTGAGCAGGATAATAAAATAGCGTTGTGCCCAATTAAAAATGTCTAATTTGTGGTGTGGGGGTGACTAAGATCCCGATTGGGGAATCGTGCTTGGGAGGGAAATTACTGAAATTGAAAAATCAAAACGCCAGTACATGCCTGTCTGCAGCCAAAGCAGCAGCCAGAAATTTACATCATACAGCTCTAAAGAGAGTTAGGCTTTAGTAATAGATGCGAGAGGACAGGTGTTCCAAATCTGCTTTGGGACAGACTGCACTCAATTTGTGTGAATATGAAGTTCACTTACTATGGCTTTATGATGCAAAGGAGGAACTGACTGATCTGTGAAGCAAAGTATTTACAGTCACAAAATGAGCAACACTAAAAAGGTAAATTAGATGAGCTTTAAGAGGAGAATTGCACATAATTGGGATCTTTTACACAATTAAAAATCTCCATGGAAAGAAATCCTGCTGAAACAGCTCACACGATTCATGTAAGAATTTTACTCCGTATGTACAGATTTCTCTGAACAAACTAACTCAGCCCAAAGGCAGTCTGGAAAGCATCAGAAATGTCTTGCGGACTAGGAAACAGGCGTGGCTGGTTTTGACTCTTCCATCTCGGTGTCTATCCAGCGGTATTTGCGGTGAAGACGCAGAACTTGGATCGCTTTTTGTTCTAAAGGAGTTGGAACGATGCCCAGGTCCTCCAAGCCAGGAAGTTCTGGAAACTTCATGTCTGTTAAGTGAAACTAAAACACAATATGACAAAAATGAGCATAATGCAGAGAGGAGAGCCAGTAACAGTTATTCCTCTTTTACAGTAAACCTAGTTAATATCTGTATACCCTTATAGCTGGGCTCTCCTCCTTCCATATGGAAAGAGAGACGTAAAACGGATTCCCAGCACTAAAATTAAAACTGGCACTTCTAAATGCAATTCCCTATGAGTTTGTAATGTCACTGCAGATCCAAGAAGATTCAACTTCAGCTACTGTGGTATCCGCTCAAGCTGAACTTGCATAATATGAATTTCTGGTTAAGTTTAAAAAACAAACAAGAAACCAAACCAAACCAAGTGTTTTCCCCAGCCCAAGATCTAACAAACGTATTGCTTCTTGAATTGGATAAATTGATTTCAGTACCCAGGTAACTCAAATCTTTAAGGTGTATAGCGTATACTCTCATCCCCTGCCTGCATTGCAAGCGCTCCTGCTCAGGTGAGTGGCAAGGAACACTATGCTATGCATTGCAAGCCTGGAGCCAGGTGAAGTCAGGTGCAGCACTTCTGTTCTCTGTTGTTCTGTTCAGGTGAGCGTCAGGAACAAGGAATACTGCTGCAATGCTCTGCAAGCTTAGAGGATATATTATTTTAATCACACCATACCAAAAATTGGTTAATTTACTCAAACCTATCGATAAACGGAATTCTTCCGTTCAGACCCTTCTTCCAGATGGGTTCGGGGGGAGATGGAATTTGCTCTAGGATGGAAATCCATTTGCCAGGTCGCCCTCCCATAACCACACTATACAATCTGCAGGATTGTCACGTTTCATGGGGAAAAAAAGAAATCATAGCAATATCCTAATGAGAGAATATCGCTCTCTTGTACTTACCCGATCCACTTTGTCTCTTGTTATCCATGGGTCAAATGGATTTAACTCGAAGAATCTTGCAACTAAGCTGTAACCAAAAGCAGTATGGATGTGAGTGCTTTTATTACGCAAATATATACAACATTGTAATACAAACTGGAAAAAGCATTCCTGTGTCTCTTCATCCAAAGTCAGGAACAGCCTATTTTGTGTTTAGTTCTCCCTGCCTAGAAACTCCATTAATGCACACACAACAGCCAGCTTAAGGCACAAGGCAGCAAACCCTCGGCTGAAAGCATTTTATCATGATTCTGGACTCATCTCTCTGTAGGAATAATTAAGAGGAAGAAGCTAGAGCACACAGTGGAGTCTGCTGAAGTCAAATGGCTCAGAACATGTAAAATAAAATAAAAAATTCAGCTTATCAGAAATTCTACTTGAGCAGGCCTTAAGGAAATGGACTTGAATGAAAAACCGGTGAACACACAGCAGGATTTAACCAACACAGGCCCTTTTTACATGGGCAGTGGTGGGTTGGGGGGGGGGTGTGTGCTGGCGCAGTGGGGATGTGCTCGTTCCCTGGGGTGCACACCCACCTCCACCCACGAAGCCTCCTCCATTTTTTCGGATGGCTCTGTGGGTGGGTGATGGGTGTGCGTCGGGCACACGCACGCACACCCACCCACCCACTGCCCGTGCTGTTCACACGGACAGACACCCATCGCTCCACCCACTGGTGAACCATTTATACAGGTGCCCCCACGTTTCAAACACCCTCCCATACACCCAGCAGGGGGCGGGGTGTGTGTGTAAAAATGGCCACAGACATAGCCAAGACCAGGACCGCGAGTAAAATGTGCTACGGTGAATTGTGGTTTTTGTGTCGATTTGGGGCCATAGGGAAATTCCTCACGGAACTTCCTTTGTCCCGTGACATCACAGCACGTAAGCCTCTGATTGGCTTGCGTGCAGCAACTGTTGGGTGACATCACCACAAATACGAGCCAATCAGAGGCTCACTTGCCTGGGGGGGTGGGTAACAGCAGCACTTGAAGCTCCTGCTGCTGCCGATGCTGCAGCAGGAGTCCCCCCTGAGGGGGGAAGGCAAGTTGGAGGTGAGTTGGAGATCCAGGGGGTAGGAGGGGACAAAGCGGGCACCCCCTGGCCTAGACCAGCCTAGGGGGGAGAGAGGAGGGGGAGGGAGAAAGGAAAATTGGGCACTTACCACCTGAATTTTCCTTCTGCGGGAGGTCCTCCTGGACGGCCATTCAGCACAGTAGGGTAGATCCCTGCCACTACCAGTAGGAGACAGACATAACCATCTTTGTGGGCATGCTCCGGGGATCTCCTTCCCATCTCCAGTGTTTCCCAGCTTCCTTTCACTCTGCATAATATACACTAGAAAAACTAACTTTAACCAGGAACCAAGGAATAAACAACTCTTACTGGAACCTAACTATCGGTCCCCATCCCCTCTTTCCCCTTACTACCTGGGGAAAAGTTATCCTAAGGTTATATTCCCAGTCTAGACCTCAGGTGCCTCAGAGTTAATCTTCACTCTGGGTGGGCCTGGCCGTCCAGGAGGATCTCCCGCAGAAGGAAAATTCAGGAGATAAGTGCCCAATTTTCCTTTCTCCCGGGAGGTCCTCCTGGATGGCTAGTCAGCACAGTAGGGACGTTCCAAAGCGGTGTCCCACTATAGAAAAGGCTGAATGGTGGGGGGAATAAAAAGACACAATGGCAGGAGACCAACAACACAGGATGTGTCAGGTGAATCTGAGGTCAAAGTACTTCCTACAGTACCGCCTGAAGCACCCATCTCCCAAACGCTGCTTCAGTCGATTGGTGCAGTGGAATCTTATAACGTCTTGTAAAAGAATGTACTGAGGACCATGCCGCTGCCCGACAGATTTCCCCATAAGAGACCGAGTTTCTAAAGGCCTGAGAGTCAGCAGCCCGTCTCAGGGAGTTAGCGAATATCCCCAGGGGAGGGGATTTTCCCTGTGCCTTATAGGCCTCCTTAATACAAAGGGAAATCCAACGCGCTATAACCGCCTTAGATGCTCTCTTCCCCCTATTCTGAGGACTGTAGGACACAAACAGGGTTGAAGACTTCCTGAAGAGAGCCATATGGTCTAGATAAATCCGTAGCGCTCTGGTGACATCCAGCTTATGCCAGACACATTCCTGGGGATGGGACGGTCTAGGACAGAAGGAGGGAAGGATAACTTCCTGTTCCCTATGGAAAAGAGTATCCACCTTAGGTTGAAAGCCTGGGTCTAACCTGAGGATAACAGATGATTCCCTGAAGACACAAAGCCCTGGGTCCATGGACAGGGCACTCAGCTCTGAAACTCTATGGGCCTAAGTAATCCCAATTAAAAAAGCTATCTTGAGTGACAGATAATAGAGTGACACTTCTCTGGGAGGTTCAAAAGGAATCCTAGTCAGTGCCCCGAGGAGTAAATTTAGGTTCCAGGAAGGAAAACGATGCGCCACTGGAGGGGAGATAACTCTAGCCACTCTGAGGAAACAATTATGTGAGGGTGCCTCGCTACCCTGCGGCCCCTAACGGTGCACAAAACACTATTCAAGGCTGCTACCTGCTTCTGCAGTGTTAGGTTGTAGCCCTTTGTTTAAGTCCTCCTAGAGGAAGTCCAAAATAACCTTAGTGGTGGCCTTAACTGGTCTCACTCCCTTACCCTCACACCACCCAGTAAAATAAGCCCAGGTGCTCTGGTATATACGTTTAGTTGCCAGACGCCTAGACTGGAGCATAGTCTCCATGACCTGCTGGGAATAGCCTAACTTTCTAAGGGCCCTCCTCTCAATCTCCAAGCTGTTAGTTTGAGGGATTCTGTGTTGCTGCGTAGAATTGGACCCTGGGAAGGATGTCGGGCTTGCTCGGTAGTCTGAGAGGCAGTGCTGAGGACATTTCCAATATGTCTACAAACCAAGGCCGGCAGGGCCAGTATGGAGTCACCAGGATGACTTTGGCTCATTCCATCTTGATTTTTGCCACTGTCCTGTGGAGAAGTGGGAAAGGTGGAAAAGCATATAGTAGCCCCGGTGGCCATGTCAGGTTCAGAGCGTCGAAAGCTGCCGCTTGTTGGTCCAGGTATCGGGATATGAAGATCTTCATTTTCACATTGATTGGAGATGTGAATAGGTCGACCTCCGGACACCCGAAGGAGCTGACTATGACCTGGAATGACGGATGGAATGACCACTCCCCCGGGTCTATCTTTTCTCTGCTTAGCCAGTCGGCCTGCGTATTCTTTTTTCCTGCGATGTGGATCGCTCTGATGGACTCTAGGTTGGATTCCGCCCACCTGACTAGTGCCGAGGCCTGCTGGTGCAATGCTTCGGATCGTGAGCCCGCCTGGTGGTTGATGTAAGCCTTCGCGACTGTGTTGTCCGTATAAATCAGGACATGCTTTCCCTGGAGTAAGGGAGTCAGTTTCCGCAGAGCTAGATAGGCTGCTCTTAACTCCAACCAATTGATGTGGTGTTTTCTTTCACAAGCGGGCCACTTGCCTTGCACGGTTCTGTCCCGTGTGTGTGCACCCCACCCGTAAAGGCTCGTGTCTGTGCTAACCAATACCCTGTCCAGGTCTGTTAGTGGAACTCCGGACTTGAACCTGTCTTATTGCAACCACCACCGAAAGGATTTCTTGACCTGTTCCGGGACTGTTATCCAGGGATTTCTCCCCTGCCTCAAATTTATATTTATTTACTTATTTCAATTACTTTTTACCCCGCCCCTCCTGCCACGCAGCCCGCGGCGGCTTACAGCATATAAAATACTAAAAACAATTTAAAACATTTATAACAATAATAAAATATTAAAACAGGGCTAATCACAACTAATAAAAACAAATCCAAATAGGGCGGGGGGGGGTTTAAAAAATCCCTCACCCTACCCTCCCACCCTCCTCAAATGATCCTGCCATGGCCACAGAAAGTTTTGCTGTGGTCTGGCATGGAACCTAGTCCAACCAAGGATCCCCAGACAGGAAATCATGCTGCCCAGCAGGCTGGCAAGTTCCTTGAGTCTGGTCTTGCGGTTTTTGATGACTTGCCTGACCAGGACTAATAGTCTTTGCTGTCTCTGTTGCATTAGCGAGAATTTGTAGTTGAGCGTGTTCAATATCACCCCCAGTTGTTCCAGTGACTGGGATGGCTTGACTTGGCTCTTTTCAAAGTTTACCAGAAATCCATGTTCCTGTAGATATTGTATGGTCCTGTGGACATCCAGGACTGCCCTCTCGTAATTCAGCAATTGGATCAGGATGTTGTCCAGGTAAGGGTGGATCTTGATCCTCTCTCCCCGCAGATTCGCAATTAGTGGGACTAGGACTTTTGTGAAAGTCCTAGGAGAGGTGGTGAGGCCGGAAGGAAGGGCTGTATATTGCCAATGCTGGTGTGTGTAAGTGAACCTGAGCCACCGCCTGTGTGAGGGGAGAACGGGTACATGTAGGTAAGCCTCCTTTAAATCGAGGGATGTTAACCACTCGCCTGGGGAAATCGCTACCCTTATGGATTGTAGGGTCTCCATTTTGAATTTCCTTATTCTGACAAATTGGTTCAGCCTCTTGAGGTCGAGTACAGCTCTCCAGTCCTCCGATTTCTTCGGTACCAGGAATAGGATCGAGTAGAGACCTGTACCCCGTTCGTGTACTGGAATCTGTTCTATGGCCCCGATGGACCGGAGCCGCTCTATCTCTGCTTGCATCGCTAGGTGTTTTTGTGGATTGCTGGATGTTGGTGAGACACTGAAAAAGTTTTGAGGAAATCAGGAAAATTCTATTGAGTACCCCCTCTAGATGGTGTGCAGGACGCAAGTATCTGAAGTGGCTGCTGCTCACTTGTCTGTGAGCTCCCACTTTGGAGCCTGCCCCCTAAGCTATTTTGATCCAGAGGGTGTATGATCCCAAAGTCATGCATCTGAGGGTGACCTGATCCCTGAGGACGCTTGGGTCTGTGTCCTGGCCCTTTCTGCTTGTTCCATCTGGGCCTATACTTGTGCTGTTTGCCTCTGTGCAGGAAGAATGGTCGCCTCGCGTTCCCTGCCAGTTGATACAAGCTGGAGGGACGAAAAAACATTTTGGTAATCCCCATGCTTTGCAGGGTTTGCTTTATCCACTGCATCAGCTAGAACCTGATCGAGGCAAAACCTGAAGAGTTTAGCCCCTTGGAACAGGCCCCTTACCAGAATATTTTTGGCCGTAGTATCCCTTTTCCAGGACCTGAGCCAAAGGCAGTGCCGAGCTGCTACGTTGGATGCACCTGCTCGAGACACCCATCAGAGCATATCTGTGGATGAATCTGCGATAAATGCATAGGCCAGCTGGATTCTTGTTGACAATATCCTGGTCATTTTCATCGACACCCTTGGGTCACCCACTTGCTTGATCCAGGTCATCAGGGCTCTGGAGAAATAAGATGTGACTGTGGCCATTTTAATTATTGATGCCACCTCCTCAAAATTTCACCTGAGGTTACACTCAATGCCCATATCCGTGGGATCCTAAGGGTAGCACTCCCCTTCAGTTGGAAAAACAGAGTTCCTAGCGAGGGACGCGGTTGCTGCATCTACTTTTTGAATGGCCAGCAGGGTTTCCTTATTTTTTGAGAGGGAATAGAGCGACAGTTGAGTCTTGTTCATTTTGCATAGCTTGTTAAGCTGCTGCCATTCCCTTTTTATAATCTTCTCGTAGACCTTGTCTAGCACCATCCCTCTGTCTCGGGCCCTGGCTCTAGGGATATATTCCCTCTCTTCCTCCTCCTCCTCCTTCTCAGAGGAAGCGTGTTTTTCCTTCTTCTGTTGAAGGTGCAGCGCCCTTATGACCAGGTCAAAGATCTGGTCCCTGTATTTGACCGGGAAATGTCTGTCTGGGTCTGTTGAGGCCTCTATTTCTGGCTCGTCTAGCTCCCCTTCTTCTAGGGAAGAGCCTCCTCCCTCTTCCTCCGAGGCCTGATGTTCCTCTAAGGCCTGGGACTCTGGCCCCTCCTCCTCCTCACTAGGCTGCGTGGAGGCTTTCCCTTTCCCCAGTCTTTCCTTCCTTTTTTCCCTGAGGGGCCTCTCCTCGTCCGAGGAACGAAGTGACAAGATCTCCTCTGAGGCCTCCCGAGGAGACCGGGGAGTCTAGCGGCTTGGGGACCTGGCGCTGTCTCTTAGGCACGGGATGTTTGCCTTTCCCTGCCCCCTTGGAACAGCCCTTGTATGACTCTGTCCTCTTTTGTCTCGGGGGTGATCTCTTACATTTCAGCTCCGACAAGATCTCGAGAACCTCCATGTGAGAGTCCTGGGCTTGGGGGGGGGGGGGGGGACGCGGGGGACTTACTGTTGTAGCTGTCCTGTCTGCCACTGTCCCCGCCACCGCCGTCCCCACTGATTTTCTCTTGGAGGCCATTGCTTTCATTCCTGGCTCTCCTGGGGGGTGGGGGGCTGCCCGGAAGGGTCATGAGGGCCGCGGGTCCTCTGTTCACTATGATGAAGAGCTCTGTGACTGGAGACTTGGCACCCTACCTCGCGGCACCACTGACAAGAAGGGTGTGTGGCAATCAGGTCGCCGATTTTGCGTGCACTGGCACTGTCTCCTCCCGGTGCCGATAGGAGCCCTAGCGAAGCCTGGGCAAACAGAAGTTGGGCTTTGGCAGCGGGTGAGTCCCCCCCACCCCTTATGCTGGAGCGGCAGGGGGACGACAGCGCTGCCGGGCTCTATGCCGCAGCAGGGAAGGCTGTGTCTAACGGCCACGGCTTTAACAGGAGGGGGGATATTTGGTCCTCCGCAGACCGCCCCCGTGCTACCTCTGCTCCTCGGGGTGCTGAGGGCGACAGCGGTGTCGGGCTCTGTCGCGGCTGGGATAGCTGCGCCTAAGGCGTCCCTGGCCTTAGCAGAGAAAAGGGATCCCTGGGGATAAGGAGACAGCTCCCTTGGGGGTGCTACTCTCGCTCTTCGGGGGCCCCCCGCTTGTAGGAGAAGGGGGCACCTGGAGAATACCTCCTCACCCCTCCGCTGGAGGGGGGTGAACAGAGAGAGAAATTTCTCCTCCCCTGGCACCAGGAATCTTTTCCTTCCAATCGATAGGCTGCCTGCGTGTTCCAATCTTTGGCGAGGCAGCTCGCCTGCTTCCTACTAGCGTGAAGGCAGACAAACAACTGGAGATGGGAAGAAGATCCCCGGAGCATGCCCACAAAGATTTTTATGTCTGCCTCCTACTGATAATGGTGGGAATCTACCCTACTGTGCTGACTGGCCGTTCAGGACCACCTCCCGGGAGAATGGAGGCACTCACCTCAGCCTGCCCAGCAACAGGGGAACCCCAGCGCAGCTACTGCACTCGGATTTCTCTGCTGCCTGGCGGCAGGGTGAGTTGGCCTTGGGACAGAATCCAGCCCACATGTCTGTACGCGCCTGTGAAATTTTTAATTTTTTTCCGTGCAAGAACTGATCAGGGCCCTGGCTAAGACCAAACCCTGGGTCTGTCAGGATAACGCAGAGAAAGAAAGCTGATGACCAGAAAATGAGAATGAGCACCAGTTTAATCTGTCTCCACTGAACCGAACAAGCCATGGCCTTAGCTTATAGACTGGCAGAGAGCTCTGTCGCTGAATTCCTGCAATCTCTGCCCTAGTGCTTTTCCCTCTCTCTCATTGGTCAGTCTGGGCTGTCAAGGGGACAGAGAGAGAGAGAAGTAGTGAGTCTCTGTAACCTGCCGCTGTCTTTTCACAGGCTGCTCAGCAGACATCCAGGTGGTTTCCTATCTCTCTCTCTTCCTGCAGTCTGGGTTGGCAAAGGGACAAAGAGAAAGGAAAGCCTGGGTAACTATGGAGGAGCCTGGGAAGACAGCAGGAGTTCATAAAGACACAGACCTCCATGATGCTCTGATTGTTCGGACTCCTATAACCATCCCTTCCCCACACATCCAGAAGCCTAAGCTGCCAGAGTGGAACAGAGCTCTGCGTCTGAAGTTCCACTGTGTACTCACAGGCATCTCTGCAGCTGTCCAGGTGCTTTCCTCTCATTTGCTCTCTGAAAGTGAGGAAAGGCTGTGAACACAATGCAGTAGTTGCCGGGACACAGCTCCAGGCCACACCCACAGCTCAGATTCCCAGCGAATGGGATGGGAACACAGCCCTGTACGTTTACTTGGTTTTGATTGAACAAAAGAGATCATTTAGATTATGTAAGTGTGCGCAAAGACATTTAAATTCACTACACCGTGAAGGGTGGATTTCTGGCTGAAACAACAGTTAAATAACTAAAGTCTACTCAGCAGAATGGCAAAAACCAGTTTTAAAGATTTACACTGGGTATTTAGACTCACATTGAGGTTTTGTTTTTTTGTTGTTCTCAAATTTAATTTGAATGGATATCAATCTACAACAAGGACTATTCTATTAAAAATCATTTGGAAAATAAAAACGTGCTAAAGATTTGAAGAGGATTTCATTCAACTGGTAAATTAAACCCCTTTTTAGCCTGATTTTGCATGGAAAGATGGCAAATGCAATCATCATGTGCAGAAATGGGTGTTCTGCCCCCCACTTCGCCATCCAGCCTGTAAATAACTTTCAGTCCCACAGGCTGCTTTCAAATTCGGTAGAGGGACAGAAGGTCTCACGGTAAGAAGGGACCCCACCCACTATAAACTAGAGAAGAGAAAAATCCCACTGACTTACAGAGAGTATTGTCTCCCTTTAGGAAATCAGGCTTTATATGCTGGGTGTCTGCTGCACAGAACTACTTGTTAATATAATTAAATAATGGGAAAACAGCTTTAATTTCAGACATCAAATATATGGCACAATGCATCACGTATGCATTAAGCACTAAAAAAAATAATTTAAAAACAAAAAAAGGATTTTCAGATGCTTGCTCACGTTTTCCTTGTTTTTTTGCCACCAGATAACTCCGGGGATATATTTTTCAAGTTTCCCTTGACAGGCATCAACATCTGAATGAAGAAAAGATTCCACTTACTGATATAGAGGACGTGGCAGAAAATATGGGAGATAGATTCTATGGAGAACAGCATAAATATATTCAACCAGGTCATAAAGGAGGTACCGATGAGGTCTACAAAAAAAAAAAGAGTATCTGATGAAGCAAGCTATTATGCACCTCATGCAGAAGTTCTAAATATTCTAAACATTTCTGTTCTCTCATCAGAAAAGGACATACAGTCAGAGTCCCGTGTTCACTGCATTTTCTCCATTGTCGGCAACGGGGAAAACCACAGAAAAGATGGGTCCCTAATCAAAGCAAATGTAATGTCTCATGGGAAGATTCTGAATGGTTTCAAAACGTAAAGCACACAAGCACCGCACACAGTGCATGAGGACACAACCGATTTTATGAGCTAATGTCGATGAGAAATACTCCACCAAATTATCTCAAACTGGAAAGATACAGGAGGTGATATTTGTACCTAGAGAGATCGGGGCTATAAAAATGCCCCTTTGATTAAGTACTTGCAATTTTCTGGAGAATACTCAACCTGTTAGGAAGGCAGAAGGGAATAGAAACTCATGACAAGAAGTTCCCATAGAAGGTCCACCCACCTGCAAAACAATGAGCTCCAGGAACCTGAGAGAACAATGCTGCAACTTTCTTATTCAGCTGGTTGGGCATTAGCTCTCTCTGTGAACACCCATTCATACTTGTGCCAGATTTAAAAGGAACAGAGAGACTGAGGAAGTTCCCACTCTTTTTCTTAAATTTTGATCTGGTTTCCCTAGTTTGCCCTGGCAGTTGAATACTCCCATCATGTGAATGTCTGTGCATTCTGAATTTTTTTAATCAGGCCATGAAGCTAGTAGTCTATTGTCATGCAGCTAAAATTCTATTATGGGAGTTGATTACTGAGCTGTGTGACATGTCAGCAAGGACCGCAAAGAGTTTTGGTTTTGAGGATTCACTAGGGAGTCGTCTGCTGGCAATCAAACAGCCTTGATAAGCTACCAAGTCGGCCCGAAAAAGCCTGTTGCAACTACTATTCAGTTACGAGGTCCCCCTGGGGAAATATTCTGTAGACCTTTCATCTTTAGCTTCAAATATTAGAATAAAAAGAAATCATCCCAGAACACTAGACAGGAATGGGAGTTAGATGACCAGCACATAATTACAGAGCCAGCATTCTTGGCCAACCTAAACGGAGGCACATGGTTCAGAGAGGCAAACAGACTGCAGACAGATAAATCATGGTTCTGATGGAAAACTTTTACATTTTGATGTATTGCCCAACAGACCCGAGACAGAAAGAACATTAAGGAGTCCAAATGATTCAGTTGTGTAACTTCATGAAAAATGGGATTTTATACCACAAGAAAACAGTTGTGGATCTCATGGACAAGGGTTTTACGTGAAACTGGCTGGCTTTTGAAAAGGAGAAAGCATTTCCAAAGCTGGATGCCTAAAAGAAGGCACCTACACAGATTTAGGAACTGCCTCCAAATATATGCCCTCCTTTTCAAAGGTGCTGAGCTCTTGAAACTCCCAATAACCTGAATGGAGCTTGTGGGAGCTGAGCAGATTTGCCAACATACAGATGCCTAAAAATGAATCAAGCAGCCAAGCCACAGGCAACCAAGATTTGAAAATGTTAGTAAGGCACCAGCAAACTGGAATCAAAGCTATCTCATTCTTATAAAAGGGACACTAAATTCTGTTCTCAAGTAGTTGATCCATTGTGAAAATAAAATAGCCAATTCTGCAAACTACTGTAAAAATAGAAAGATTAAGAATTGATCTTGAAGTTCATTCTTGAGTTCTCGACCCTATGAAACCTGAAAGTTCCTTCAGGTTAAATTGTCCCTTGTGGCCACTGAGGGAAGCACAAGAAGAAATTGGTTTATTTATAAATAAAAAAATTAATAAATGTTGCAGAAAGGCAGATTTAAATTAAACAGTAGGAAGAGCCTCACTGCAAGAATGGATGAGCAGTGGAACATGTTATCAAGGGATGCTGTGGAATCTCTTTGGTGTTCTAGCATAAGCTAACTTCTGTGCTACATATGCAGATGCATAGAATTCATTTGGCAGATAATGGCTTTCCTTTTAGTGATGGAAGTGCTTTCATATATGTTATCCCTCATTTCATTAAGCACTCAATAAAATAGTTAGTAAATGTTGACACTGCAAATGCACCCTGGGACTCAAATGCACCAGGTGTACAAATATTGTGATAATGATAGTCCCTGCCTCAAGGAGTTTACAATCTTTAAAGAAAGATGAGACACGAGACAGACATAGTAGGGAAAAAATGATACGGTACATGCAATTCATAATCAGCCCCAGACCTCACCATTTGCTACATGATACATGTGTCAAAGAAAACAGACGATTAGAAATATTATGCTTGATGTAATTAGTATTTTATTCTGAAATGTTATCTTAATGGATTGAGTGTATTGTAGAAAGTTTGAAGGAAAAATCTCACAATGGGCAGCTTTAGCTGAAGGTTACTTTGCGGCTTCCTCCTAATTTTTTAGAGTTGATTTGAATCTTCAGAGAAGAGAATCGCTCATTCATGGAAATTTTAGTCTTTCCTAGGCATCTGAATCTCTGAATTCCAAATTTGTTGTTCTTGCTTGAATTCTTGCCTCTGAACCTTGAGCAGTTAGCTCTCTGCCTTCTACGGTTTACCGAATCATAAAATTTGGAAGCTGGAGGAACGCACTCAGAGTTTGTCCAATTCAATCCTGTGTATGGCTGACAAGCTGCTCTTCTGCTTTGTATGTCATCCTCACTTCTTACTGAAGGCAGACCTGTCCTTTCTACTGGACTGAAGTAGCTTGGCTGTTGAGTGAGCTTCATTTGGCCTAACGCACTTTGTAAATTATCAATGCGCTGCTGCATGAAGAATTCATCTTTTGGATTGAGCTTTATACGTTCAGGAGGATGTCTCAAAGGGTTAATTCCACCATATCCTTGCTGCCCAGGCCTTCTTCCAAGTCTGCTGGCCTCTTTCAGGTGCTGTAGCATCCTCCTCACAGACCAATGTAGCTCTCCTGTACAATGCACCTCTGTAGCGTCAGTCTGCCAAGCAAGACTTGTCCTCATTTGTTTGGTCAGCTGATGCTGGGTATTGTAAGTTCTTTCCATTTTCTTTAGACGCTCCTTTGTCACCACTGTTCGCTTCTTCAGCCCGTTATGTCACACGTCCCCTTGTTCTTTTTATCAGGTTCCTTTAAGTGGAGCCCCAAAGCAGAAGAGAAAGGAGTGTTTCTAGAAAGCAAGCAGGCAATGCACACCAGGCCCATATACCCTCTGGCAGTTGTTTTTGACAGCTCACTGAAGAGAATGACCTCACAAGAGGCAAAGGTTAATTAATAGCAACCCCTGCCATGCAAGTCATAAGGGCTGTCACGGTAATGTGGTCATATGCCAATGAACCATGGCAAAGATGAAGTCACAGGTGCAGCTTGTGGCCCCCAAACTCAGACTACTAAGCATATTACATATACCTGCTTTGGGTGAAGGGGTGGGAGTTGGTAGTATTTAAGCTTCTCTTAGATTGTAAGTCCACTGGGACAGGGACCTGTCTATAACTGTTGATTGTAAAGTACCAGGTACACTGCTGGCACTATACACTTAATAAATCTTGATGGCTTAATCATTACTTGTTTCCAACAGGTGTAACTCTGCAGGACACATAAGAGTTGAGAGTGAGAGTGCTTAATTAAGGGTGCTCAGGATGAGGGAAGGAAGAGAAGGATCCATCCTCTATCTGTGAATTCATGCCCTCTGCCGCACACCCTTCCCTTATGCTCACTCAGTGTGTTTGAAGGACAGGATCGGATCTGTGGACCCGATTCAGGAATTAGAAAGGGGCCAAATAGAAGATAGCAGTGGGCTGCAGGTTCAATGGTGTAATGCTTCTTGCTGCAGACACTGGATGCAATCCTATTCTGACCCTATACTAACCCATTCAAAAATGGACAGAACACAAATTGCCCCCTTGTTTTGGGGTGTACAGACACTTTTTTTCCCTTCTAGCCCACAATCCCAGCTGCCTTCATGGTTTTAAACGTAGACAAGCAAGTGCCTCCTCAAGCAAATTGTGTGTGACCATGCAGAAGTGCTGCACAATTTACTCCAAATCTAAGCATCTGTAAAAGAGGGATTCCAAACATCTGTCAGACTTCTTTTTTGCTCTACTCACCATCACTATATTATTAAATAAACACATAAAAAAGACAAGTGAGTCACTTGCACAAACATTAACGTGAATTGCTTTTACTTTATACATATTTCAAAGTGGAAGTGCAGAGAGAGAGAGGCTAACATGTCATGATGGAGGTGACCTGCGAAAAATGCCTCTGGAAATAAAGCAAGATGTGTTATTCCAGTGGCTATTTTCTTTCCGTGCGATTGAAACAATCCATGAATCAATTGAAAACGATATGTGTTCTTTGTAAAATGCCCTTTTGCTACCCATACGATCTATGCATCATTTCCAGTTCTGTAGGTTAAAAATCACTGATGTTTACAATCAAAAAGCGCAAAAGGAAAATACCTAGACCAGTGGTTCCCAAACCTTTTTAGATTGTGACCCCATTGAGATACAAAAGAAATCCTCATGACTCAAAGCTTTGGAAATTTTAACCTCTAATTATACAGATCCAGTCTTGTTGGTACCCCAAATCAGATCCTGACCGTTGGAGCCCCTGAACCAGCTTCTAATAATATATGCTTATAAAATACATGCATCGAACCACTGACTATTTGCTTTTATAATGTAACCACCCAGATGTTTGCCAAACTGTGAACTGGGACCCCAAGTAGCTTCATGTGTTGATGGGCTCATGATGCCAACTGATGGGTCATTCACTTTCTATGTTTTTGCTAGTAACCTTTTTCTCCCACCTGATTTTGTTGTCCTGATTAGACTTGTGAACTCTCTGAAGCAGGACAGTCTATTCCTCTGTATGTACTGTAATGGGGCCCAAACCGAGACAGATAGGACTATTGGGCACTTACCTCCTGAATTTTCCTTCTATGGGAGGTCCTCCTGGATGGCTAGCTAGCAGTTGGATAGATCCCCGTCACTACCAGTAGGAGGCAGACATAACTTTTGTTATCATACTCCGGGGATCTCCTTCCCCACTCCAGTGTCTTCCAGCTTTTATTCACACTGCTTCTCCTGTACTAAATGATACTAACAACTTTAACAGTTTCAATAATAATTTGCAAAACAACTATATCGAAAACCCCGACTTCAGTATTCCTTTCTTTCCCAAGAGGGGAATTAACTATTTCCTGAGGCTACTTACTCCAGTCTAGACCCCAGGCTGGCGTCCCTTGACTTCTAAACTGAACCTTAACCTAGTCTCGTTTTATATGACAGTCACCACAGAGTTACTTATCACTCCGGGTGGGTCTGGCCGTCCAGGAGGACCTCCCATAGAAGGAAAATTCAGGAGGTAAGTGCCCAATTTTCCTTTCTCCTGGGAGGTCCTCCTGGACAGCCAGCTAGCACAGTACGGACTTACCCAAGCGGTATCCCCCCAAAACACTGTTGTGCAGCATAAGGGAGGGAGAAGAGTAACTTGCTGTTGTTCCAGGCATCCCAGAAAAAGATACTCATTTCTAGACTACCGCCTGGATCACCCGTCTCCCAAACGCCGCTTTGGCCGATTCTTGCAGGGGTATTTTATAGTGTCTTGTGAAAGAATGGACTGAAGACCAAGCGGCAGCTTGGCAAATTTCCCCATATGAGGCCGAATTTCTGAATGCCTGAGAGGCTGCCACCCCTCTCAATGAGTGAGCAAAGATCCCTTCCGGACAGGGTTTACCCTGTGCTCTGTAGGCTTCCTTGATACACAGAGAAATCCAACACGCTATAACCGCTTTGAATGCCCTCTTTCCCCTATTTTGTGGACCATAAGCCACAAATAGGGCAGATGACTTCCTAAATAGAGCCGTGCGATCCAGGTAGATCTTTAGTGCTCTCATGACATCCAATTTATGCCATATCCGCTCCTGTGAATGAGATGGATTTGGACAGAAGGAAGGGAGATAGATCTCCTGTTCTCTATTGAAGGGGGAGTTGACCTTAGTTAGAAAAGAGGGATCTAGTCTAAGGACTACCGACGAGTCCCTGAACGAGCATCGGTTAGGCTCCATAGACAGGGCACTCAATTCTGAGACCCTCCTGGCTGAGGTAATTCCAATCAAAAAAGCCATTTTTAGGGACAAGTAGTATAACGATACCTCCAACAAAGGCTCAAACAGGGCTCCCGTCAGAGCCTTGAGGAGTAGATTCAAATCCCAAGAAGGAAAACGATTATTATTATTATTATTATTAAACATTTATAAAGCGCCAGTAGCAACCTGGCGCTGTACAGAACATACAATCAGATGCGGTCCCTGCCTGTGGCTTACAATCTAAAAAGACAAGGAGGGGGAGACAAGGAGAGGCCCCAGCGGGAGAGACATGGGAGAAGACAAACAAACATTCAGGTGGATGCGAAGTCTCAGGTGCGTGTACTTGGCTTGGTTACAAGGTGGTCGGTAGCAGCAGTCAGCAGAGGAGGGCTGACAGTAAGAGCAAGGGGAAAGACTAG
>QEPC01010771.1:162313-184130 GCA_003113815.1 Sphenodon punctatus
CTGCTGGGGGCGAGCGTGCACCTTTGGCTTGTGGCTGTGGGGTGGAGCCCTGCTCACCTGGAGGGGATGAGCGCTGCAACGATGGGGGTGATACCACTCTAGCCGCTTTAATAAAACGTATGATTTGAGGATGTTTAGTTACTCTGCGTCCATTGACTGTACACTACTTATGGCCGCTACCTGCCTTTGTAACATGTTGGGTTTTAACCCTTTGTTTAAACCTTCTTGCAGGAATTCTAGAATCACCTTGATTGTGGCCTTAATTGGACTCACCCCTCTTTTCTCGCACCACCCCGCAAACTTAGCCCATGTGCTTTGGTAAATGCGTTTGACGGCCGGGCGCCTACACTGGAGCATAGTCTCCAGGGCTTGGTGGGAATATCCTAATTCCCTAAGCACCCTCCTTTCAATCTCCAGGCTGTTAGTCTGAGGGTTTCTGGGTCGTCGTGGAGAATAGGGCCCTGTGATAGCATGTCCTGTCTGTATAGGAGCCTGAGTGGAGGCAACGTTGTCATTCCTAGTACATTCGCGAACCATGGTCGATGAGGTCAGTATGGCATCACCAGGATGACCTCGGCCCCTTCCCTTTTGATCTTTGCCACAGTTCTTTCGATTAGAGGAAAAGGTGGGAACGCATATAGTAAACCCTGTGGCCATGTCATGTTCAGCGCACCGAATCCTGCTGCTTGTTGGTTTGGGAACATGAAGATGAAGATTTCTGTTTTCGCGTTGTCTAGAGACACGACCAAGTCGATTTCTGGGTATCCAAACTTTTCTACTATGGTCTTGAACATTTTTGGATGTAGAGATCACTCTCCCGGGTCTATGGTCTCCCGGCTTAGCCAGTCGGCCTGTGTGTTCCTCTCTCATGCTATGTGCACTGCTCTGGTTGATAGTAGGTTGATCTCTGCCCACCTGATCAGCGCACAGGCCTGTTGGTGTAGGGCTTCCGATCATGAGCCCCACTGGTGATTGATGTATGCTCTCGTTACTGTATTGTCCGTACAGATCAAGACGTGTTGTCCCCAAATCCAAGGGGCCAGCTTCCATAAGGCTAGGTAGACCACCAACCAATTGATATGGTGCTTTTTCTCCCAATTGAGCCACTTGCCGTGTACGGATCTGTTCTGCATGTGTGCTCCCCATCCATACAGGCTTGCATCCATGGTGACGGGAATCCTGTTCAGGTCTAGGAAAGGAATCCTGGTTTGAATCTGTCCTTTGCTGTCCACCACTGTAAGGACTTCTTGATCATCTGTGGTACCGTCACCCAAGGGTTCCTTCCTTGGATTAGACAATCCTGCCACAGTCTCAGGAATCTTTGTAGCGGTCTGGAATGAAATCTGGCCCATCTCAAAATGCTCAGACAGGAGCTCATGCAACCCAGTAGGCTCGCTAGTTCCTTAAGCCTGGTCCTGTGGTTCCTTTTCACTTGTTGGATCAGGTTCAATAAAGTCCGTCGTCTTTATTGCATCAGCCAGATTCTGTAGCTGCGAGTGTCCATGATTACTCCCAGGTGTTCTAGGGACTGTGTCGGTTCCAAATGGCTCTTTTTGAAGCTTATCAGGAAGCCGTGTTCCTGTAGATATCCTGTGACCCTGTGGACGTCTGATCCTGCCCAATCGTAGTTTGGGGATCTTATGAGAATATTGTCCAAATACAGGTGGATCTTGATCCCCTCTCCCTGGAGGTTTGCGATGAGGGCAATGAGGACCTTGGTGAACGTCCTGGGGAATGTGGCCAGACCAAATGGGAGTGCCGTGTACTGCCAGTGCTGGTGATCTTATTGGAACCTAAGTCACTTCCTGTGGGAGGGCAGAATCGGAACATGGAGGTATGCCTCCTTAAGGTCTAATGATGTTAACCATTTGTCTGGTGAGAGAGCCATTTGAATAGACTAAGGTCTCCATTTTGAATCTCCTTGCTCTTACGAATTTGTTTAGTCTCTTTAGGTCGAGCACAGCTCTCCATTCTTCTGATTTTTTGGGAACCAGAGACAGAACTGAATACAGTCCCGAGTCCTGCTCGTGTCTTGGAACGTCCTCTATGGCCCGATGGATTGTAACCTGTGAATCTCTCGTTGCATGGTGAGGTGTTTCTGTGGATTGCTGGATCTTGGTGAGACAGTGAAAAAGCTTTTTGGGTATTGCTCATATTCTGTTGAGTATCCCCTTTTGAACAGTTTGAATAATCCACGAATCGGAGGTGGCGGCTGCCCACTTTTCTCCAAACCCTTGGCGCCTGCCCCCTAGTTTGAGCTGGCTCATGGGTAGCGAGTGGTAGTCAGGCCTCTGACTTGGACCGCTTTGCATTCTGTGTATGCTTGTTCCTACTACCTGGTCCTTTCTGCTTATTCCATCTGGGTCGGTAGCGTTGCTGGTTTCCCGTTGGGGTAAAATGGTCATCTGGTATTGTTTGTAGACTGTCGTGAACTGAAGGGACGAAAAGGCTTCCTAGGAATGCCCACGCTCTGCCGAGTTTGCTTTTTTGACTTATCCGCCGCATCTGTCAGCACCTTATCTAAGCAGATCCCGAAGAGCTTTGTTCCCTGGAACGGTCCCCCTACCAGTGTATTCTTGGCAGTGGGATCTCCTTTCCATGAACGCAGTCAGAGGTGGTGACGTGCTGCCACATTGGAGGCCACTGCTCTAGCCGCCCAGCGTAACATGTCCGTGGAGGAATCTGCTATGAAAGCATAGGCTAACTGAATCCTAGTTGAGAGGATTCTAGTCATCTTCTGGGAGACTTAGGGTCCCTGGCCCTCTTAATCCAGGTCATTAGGGCTCTGGAGAAGTAGGATGTTAGGGTTTCCATCTTAGTGATCGCTGAAACCTCTTCAAAATTACGCCTGAGACTACACTCCACGCCCTTATCTATGGGGTCCCGGAGACAGCACTCCCCCTCCATTGGGAATACGGAGTTCATGGCCAATGATGTTGCGGCTGCATCCACCTTGGGGATGGGGAGCAGCGCTTCTTTGTTCTTTGAAAAGGAATACAGGGACAATTGTGTTTTGTTCATCTTGAACAATTTATTGGGTTGTTGCCATTCCCTCTTTATAATTTTTTCATACGCCCTGTCCAGTACCATTCCCCTGTCTCTAGCTCTGGCCCGGGGAATGTATTCTCTAGCTTCTTCCGAGGAGGAGGAATCTGATGAGGCGTGCTTTTCTTTTCTGTAGGTGTAGCGCTCGTATGACCTGGTCAAAAATCTGGTCCCTATATTTCATTGGGAATTGTCTGTCAGGGTCCCCTGATGCCTCTCTCTCGGATTCCTCTCGCTCTCCCTCTTCCATGGGGGAGGTCTCCCCTTCTTCTTCTGACCCCTGACCCAACTCTGTCTGAGTCTCTTGCTCCGCTTGTTCCTCGCCTTCGTTATCTCTCGAGGTGGGAGCCTCTCTCTCTGATCTCTCTTCCTCTCTGTATGTGGTTTCCTCATCCGAGGAGACAGACATGACTTCCTCCGAGTTTTCCCCGGAGGAGGCTGTGAAGTCTAAGGGCCCTGCTACCCTGCGCTGTCTCTTGGATTTGGGTTGTTTGCCCTGCCCTCCCCTCCCCCCCCCCTCGGTTTTGAGTGACCCTTATAAACTCTTGGTCCCTTCTGCCTCGGTGGGGTCTCTTGCGTTTTAGCTCCACAAGGATCTCCTTCAGAACCTCCATGTGGGTCCTCTGCTGCGGGAGGGTGGGGTGCTTACTGTGTTTGCAGGCTCCTGTGTTGCTGCTGTCCCCGCTGAGGATTTCTTTCTAGTGGTCATTGTGCCTCTGCCCCTTCATTTAGGAGCTGTCTTGCTTTCTCTGGCTCCTTTCACCCAGACTTTCCCACTGAGAGCTCAGGGAAAGTTGGCTCCTGCGCTCTTGTGGATGTCCCTCTCCCTTCACCCTCCAAGTTTGGCGCCCGCGGGAATAGAAAAGGGGGCATAGTTAGCCTCCTCCTTCCCTGTCCTAGCAGTGATCCGCCACGCTGTGGGCGGGCTGGCTGTGCACAGCGTCTGTTTTCCCTGAGCTGGGAGGGGGGAGAGTTGTGGGGAACCGCTCTGCAGGTCCGCCGTGCCCCGGCACGGCCTCAGAGCCTACCAGGACTCCCTATCCCCTGGAGGGGAGTGGTTCAGGGGACCGCCCTGTAAGCCCGCTCTGTCGGGCCCTGTCACGGTTGCAGGGCGGTCTCTCTCCACATGCCCTGGAGTGGGAAGGGGCAGGTTGCGTGGGGCCGTCCCATAAACCCCCTCTGCCAGGCTCGGCCATGGAGCCGATCAAGACTCCCTCCCCTTTGGGAGTGGAGGGGAAGGGCATGGGGAACCGCCCTGTAAGCCCGCTCTGCCGGGTCCTGCCTCGGGCACGGAGCCGACCAAGCCTCTCTCTATCCCTTGGGGAGGAGAGGAGGGTGAACGGGTGCCTCTTTGTATCCCCCTTTCGGGCGGCTGCAGTGGCTACCGCACTCCTGCCGCAGTCTGGTTGAGCCTGAGCGCGCTCTGGGGGCAGTGGGGTTAGATCGTCCAGATCCGCAGCTATCCCTCGCTATGGGGTGCTGCGCCTGCTCTTCAGGGACCCCTTGCCTGTAGGAAGAGGGGCCACCCGGGATCTGCTCCTTTCCCCCTCTGAGGAGGGAGGGTGAACAGGGAGAGGATTTCCTCCTCCTCTGGCACCAGGAGCTTTCTGTGTTGTCGTTTCTGCTGCCTGTATCCCAGATGCTATCTTTTTCTGGAGGCAGCTTGCCTGCGTCCTACCTGTGTGAAGGCAGACAAGTAACTGGAGAGGGGAAGGAGATCCCCTGAGTATAACAAAAGTTGTTATGTCTGCCTCCTACTGGTAGTGATGGGGATCTACCCTACTGTGCTAGCTGGCCGTCCAGGAGGACCTCCTGGGAGAAAGTTGTTCTCAAAATAGTAATTTGGCTTACCCACCCCATCCCCCACCCCCCCAAAAAGGAAGAGTTTATTCCTGCTCAGTCCATGTGCATCAAGGAATGAATACTATAATAAAAAAAGCCAAAGAAATTTTCCCCAAAGCCAGAACATGAACAGCATAAAGCCTTGAGCACTGGCAAGGGCATCTCCAGAATGCGTAACAGAAGGTAGGGCCACATTTGAAAGAGGTAGGCTGAGGCTCTCCTGCTCCCACTCACACGACACTCTGGAGGACATGAACCCACATCAGGAAAGGGCAAGAGCAGTTCTACACAGGCCATTCACTACTCTCAAGAGACCACTTTTCACTTGCTACTTGTGAGCAGTGAGTGGTATATTTGAGGATTTGTAAAACTGACAGTATTTCAGACAAGCACCAAACATTCAAATCTTGGTTATACAGAACCAGAACAGTAACCTACCCTGTCAAAGCATATGTTTTTCCTTTAGACTCGGACTCCTTAATGGCACTAAGAATTGCCTTAGCTACATCAACCACCTAAGAGAGAGTATTTTGGAAGAATTATTAGGCGGCCATTTTGGAGATATAAGTTTTCATTGTACAAAAAGAATGAAAAGCAAAGTTTGCATTGATTTAGGAAAATACTTACATGAACAGGTTGCTTCACTGTTTTCTTGCCCAAAGAAATAAGTGGCACACCACCAAACCATCGCATGTCTAGCAAAAGAAATATGTACATAACTTAAGAACTTTAAGACTTGCCAGTGTGAAACGGGCAACAGGGGAACAGTCAATATGGCATGATGTGGAAGTCAAAAAAAAAAAAGAAGTAATATGTGTTTGAGCAGTCTGAAAAGTGACTATGTGTAAAAAAAAAAAAACCAACCCAGCTCATAACTTGCAGACTGGTCCCTGTTCCATATTCAGGATCACAGTCTACAATGTTTTACCATTAGCAGTGCAATATTAATACAGTTTTGGGAAAGGGAACTGTTGGATTCTACTCCTGTATTAACAGAACTGCTAACTATACTTTAGCTGCAAGGTCTTTAATGTCAGCAATGCAAGTGCTGAAAAGAAAACCCAAGTCAACTTGTGCAACTGACAGGCTGCAAACAATGGGCTGTCAGTCCTAAACTGAGAAGATTTTAAATGGCATCACTGAGGATTTCAATCATGAAATCGTCAACAGAGGGCATAGTCCTCATTTGTCCAGGAATGCAAGGAGATTCTGAATGCATAGGTTGCATGTTGAAGTACTGCACCAGGCTTAACTGGGTTCCACATCCTCACTCACAGAAAATGGCAACAGTGCCCCATCACCCATCCTCCAGAGCTCAGTGCAGCCCCTCAGCATGGCCAGTACCCAAGTGTGGTCTGACCACTTGTCAGTATGACCCAAGTGCAGGGGTGCATTTTGAGCTCCACTGTGACAGGCATGAGCCCACCGACTGTGGTTATGCTGCATGATGCCCTTTTCTGTGAATCATTTAGACAGCGCTTTTCGTGTTCAAAGTGCTTTATAATCCGTATCTAATTCATCCTCGCAACAAACCTGTGAAATAAACTAATCTTCTTATAGTTCCCCCTACCTCCCTGTCCCCAAATGGCACTTGGAGTGCTTCACAACACAAAAATATGATAAAAGAAATATAAAATCCATCTAAAATACAAATCCACTAAAAACAATTTAAAAGGATGGAGGAAAAGACACATTAGTGGGAACCAGCAGTGGATCCTGAAAGCACCTGAGACAAATAAGTCTTCAGGTCCTTTCTAAAGATGAAGAGGGAGGAGCTAAGACGAAGTGCTGATGACACAACTTTGGGACCAGAATGTGGGGATGGGCGATTGGTCATCTTCCTCTCAGCATCTCCCCTTCTGGGGTCCTGCAGGGGTCTTAGCTCTTGTTCAACGCATATATGAGGCCGCTGGGCAAGGTTATTCAGAGGTTTGGAGTGAAATGCTGTCATATGCCCATGACACTCAGCTCTACCTCTCCTTTTCAACTGACCCAGGCCCTGCAGTCTCGGTGCTTACCCGATGCCTGACTACTGTTGGGAATAGGATGAAGATGAGCCAATTGAGGCCAAATCCAGACAAGACTGAAGTGATGATGGTTGGCTGGCCTCGTGACTTGGAGGGGATTGGAACTCCTGTTATTGACGGAGTCCGGCCCCCTCTGGTTAATCAGGTTCACAGTCTTGGAGTGCTTCTAGACCCCTGGATTGCCAGGTTGCGGCAGTGGCCAGGAGCGCTTTTCACCAACTCCATCTGATGAGGCGGCTACGGCCTTTTCCTTCTGATTCGGATCTGGCCACCTTATCCATGCTTTCATCACCTCCAGGTTAAGATTACTGTAACGCACTCTACGTGGGGCTGCCTTTGACAACTGTTCGGAAACTGCGGCTGGTGCAGAATTTGGAGGCTTGCCTCCTTTCTGGGACGAGTCGCTGGGAGAACATTACGCTGGTGCTCTGAAGTCTGGCTCGGTACGCTATCACACTGGCTCCCTTTACCTTACGGGGACAGGACGACGGGAGCATATTACCCCCGTGCTCTGCACTGGCTGCCGACAGGGTACTGAGCCAGATTCAAGGTGTTGGTTTTGGCCTATAAAGCCCTATACGGTCTGGGCCCCTCATCTCTCAGATCTTTGGTCTGCCAGGAGTGCCTTTTTGGAAGTTCCCTGTGTAAAATGGGGGGCCACCATGGAGAGCGCGTTCTCGGTGGCCGTGCCACGACTTTGGAACTCCCTCCTGGAGGAAGCCCGCCTGGCCCGAAGTCTGCTGGTTTTCCGCCGAGCTTGCAAAATCTGGCTGCTCACCCAGGCCTTCGGGGGGAGGGGGAGGTAGTGGGGGGGGGGGTTAAGATATTTTAAATTCTGTTTAAATTCTTTTTATGCTTTTTAGTGAATTTTAATATTGTATATTTTTATTCTTTTTGTAAGCCGCCCTGAGATGCCGTAGGCATGAGGCGGCGGCTAAGAAATGCAAATAAATAAATAAATAAATTCAAGGTGCTGGTTTGGACCTTTAAAGCCCTAAATGGTCTGTGTCCTACATATCTGAAAGATCGCCTGTGCTTCCATGCCCCATTGCAGCCCCTGCGATCGGCCGGGAGTGCCTCCCTGTTGGTACCGTCTGTTAGCCTTGTTCGTATGACAAGGGCTCTCTCTCAGGGAGGCATTCTTGGTTGCTGCCCCAGTGCTTTGGAATTCCCTTCTCCTGGAGGTTTGTTTGATCCTGAAAGTCTTCCGGAGGCAGTACAAGACTTTTTTTATTTGGAAGGGCATTTGGAGGGCAGTGATAGGGGATTGGGGTAGGGTTTGGTGGCTAGGTTTAGGGGTAGGGGTGTGAATGGGGTTGGGGGTGGTGGTATTGTGTAGGTTTTGTGAAGGCTTTGGGGGTTTTGTATTAGTTTTAAAATGTTTTTATTAATTGTAAGCTGCTCTGAGCCTCAGGGAAGGGCAGCACATCACAGCAAAGGTCTGATCACCTGCCAACTTACGCTGCAACGGTGGGACCCCAAACAGAGGGTGGTTTCTGAGTGCAGATAGAGGCTCCAGGAGCTTGTCTCGACTATAGCCAGGGCCTATATAATTCAGGATTGTGGAAAGTCAGTAGCACAATCTTAAATTCAATCTGCCGCTCTATAAGCAGCCAATGCAGAGAACGCAGGGTGGGAGTAATATGATCACAGCTGCCCAAACAAATACGCAACTGTACCGCTGCATTTTGAATGAGCTGCAAGTGACAGAAAAGCACTACTGGAAGTTCATGGAGGAATTTTCATGGAACGAGTGTGGTCAAAAATTATATCCAAGTTCTTTACCTGGCCCTCAACCCCCGTCCCCTCAACAGGATGGGGAACTGAAGCCAAGACATAATGACTCACCCAATGCCATCCAATGGGTTTATGGCTCTGGTCTCCCAGGTCCAATACCTGAAGGTTTGGCACCCCTTAAGTCTAGCATGGCACTTCCCATGTAACGTAACCCTTGAGAGCCTGGCCAAGTGACTACTGCATTCATAAATCACTTTTTAGCATAGACATTCATTAAGAATTTGTTCTCAACACCCTCAAGTCACCATCTTAAGGCATGAACAACATAGGCCGACTCCGAGGAAACAATAAGGAGTTTGAATACAAGCGTGCTCAGCCCCTCAAACTGATACATGATCTTTCCACCCATCACTACCCCAATCTAGAGACAAGCAGATTGTATATTGTTTTATTGTAATACATACTTGCATAATGATTCAAATACCGGTCCTCTCTTCCAAACATTTCAGAAGGCTTCAGAATGATAGCACCTGGAAATTCCTCCCTCACTATTTTTTCTCCAACAGCCTGTTATTAAATATGTATATATTTATTTATTCAATCATTCACATTTTTATCCTACCCTTCCCCCCTTAAGGCTCAGGGCAGTTACAATGCATAATAATACATTCAAAATAGTCAAAAAATACACAAACAAAATCAGATAAAATCCGTCAGCCCTTCAATATATTTCAAATACACAAATAAAACCAAGTGAAATCAAATAAGTTTCCCTAACCCATGCCTCCCGGACCCTACCCCCACCTGCCAAATGCCTGGCTAAACAGAAAAGTCTTACATTTCCTCCGAAAAATGAGCAGGTTTGGGTTTAGATGAACCTCCAAGGGAAGGTAGTTCCATAATTGTGGGGCAACCACAATTATGACCAGATCAAGCACTGCTCCATGGATTACATCACCCCTAGAAAAACTATATTTCACATCTATTTCAAAAATTGCTGCCTTGTCAAAGTAAGAGATCTCAAACTAATTTACACACCAACACTATGATAACATTTCCACCTAGGCCATTTGACCTTTAAAATGTAGTTGCTTTCTCAAAGTAAATAAAATTACCAGACATTGTACTTTGAAATATAGGTTTTAAAGAAAACTCTTCCATTCGTGGCAAGAGAGAAATGTAAAGTAATATAATGATTCATGAAATAACTTATTTACACAGAGTGCCAGCAACGGGCCTGGAGGTGATCACAGCTGTGATCAGACAGAGGCCTCTGCCCCAATTGAGCTTACAATCTAGGGTGGCAAAGAATGGAGACAAGGGAGGGGAACATAGAGAGATACAGGCAGGCATTCAAGAATTTGAGAAGTTTCAGGTGCACATGCTTAGCTTAGCTACAAGGAGAGGAGGGGGACCCTAGAGGATGAGATAGCTATGAAGAGCAGCATGAATGAGCAGTCTATGAGGGTGAAGAGTTAAGGAAAGTCTGATGGAAAGGTAGGTCATTTGGAGGGACTTGAAGTTTGGAAGGAAGTGAGTCAAGTGTATGAGCTCAAAAAGGGAGTTCCAGGCATGGAAGAAGGTGTAAAAATGGTTTAGGGAGCAGGAGTCTTTGGGATGGGTGAGGGTAGTGGCACAGAAGAAACGAAGTTCCCAGGTGAGGACATAGGAGAAAACAAGAGCAGCATGATTTATTTATTTATAAATATTTATTAGCCACCCCCTCATGCCAGTGGCACCTCGAGGCGGCGTACAACAAATAAAAGAACAGCAACATTTTAAAAATTATCAAAAATGTAAAACATTTTAAAACAGTCCCCAACCACCACTTTTTAACATATCTTTTAAAAACCAAAACAATAAGGTCATGAAAAGCCTTGAAGGTGAGGGCAAAAAGTTTGTGTTTGATGCAAAGCGAGGAGGAGGTGCCAGGGGAGAAAGGAGAGAAGAGGTTGAACATGGTCAAAGCGGTGGCCAGGGTGGATGACTGTGACAGAGGAGTACTGAACAGAAGGCATAGGGACAATTAAGCACTGAACTGAGTCCCAGTACAAAAGTACTCAGATCCAAAAGCTAGTTGGAGATTCTGGTATAGAACTGCTCCCAACTGGTGAAAACACAATTACTAAGTAGAGGGAGTTACTAGTGATCTCCCTGAAATTGATGCAACAAAAAATGTATAGGCCTGTCAATAAGCACGTGCAGGTAGATATCAAACTTACTTTATTCCTAAGGTATCTGGAACGACTTTTCATGTCAGCATTCAGGTGAGAGACTTGAATGAACTTTTCTACTCCAGCTTCCCTTGATACCTGGGCAATCCTCTTAGGAATATTTACAAAGACATCTTCGAACTGGCAGTTTCTAAAACAAGAAAAGGAAGTGTTATTTTAAGCACTGAGCATGTGGTGTGGCTCACAGCCTCATGAGTCAGAAGCCCATTATGGTGCCATTTGTTTTTTTAAAAAGGCTATTAGTCAAGGAAATGTTAGCACATAAGAGGCAGGTAATTCAGAGGCTCAGGTGGCAGAAAACTGCACTGCAGCAAGAGCAACAGCATATTTACTGTGGTCGCAGTTAAACCTAGGCAGAGTTTGAAAAATCCACTAACTTTGTGCCAAATAGAAAACACTCCTTAGTGCTATTAACTTGAAAATCTAAACATGCATGTATTCTTTAAGACAGGGGTGGCCAAAGGGCAGATCACAAGCTAGTCTCCAACAAATCAGTGTGGGGACAGGAGACAGCTTCTTGGAGATTACCTCTGGGGAGGCGAGGGAGGCTGGCATCCCAAGAGTGTTTCTGGAAAGGAGAAAGGATAGGAGAGTTCTTCCTTTGTGGCAGGGAAGGCTCTCTCTAAAAGTGAGTGCTCCTCTCCACTCCTGAGACAGTTGCTGAGGTGTCCTCAGGTTGGGAGCCAGCAAAACAGGTCCCAAGCAAGGCGCGACAGAGCAAGTGGGACAAGTCATCACCTGAGGTTGAAGCCTGAATCAAGTGGATTGCATGCAACGTAAGTCTGGCCACCCCAATCCAGCTATTAGGAACATAGAGAACAGGCCACATCATCTTCCCAAGTATTAAGGCTAAGTGTACTAAAAGGAAATTTGTACACTCCAGTATCACTATTACTGGTCAGTTTTTCCAAACTTAACCATAAGACAACTGACCAGATACTTGTTCCTGCATGCGTCCAGAACCATGTGAGTATAAGAGAACTTGCTAAGATGGCTTGGGCCCTACGCATTTCAAGTACTGCTGCCACTTCTGTGTTCCATCGTGACATCTAAGGTTAACCAAAAACAACCTCTTGGTAACTCAACCTGTATGCCAAGTCCGTACAACGTAGGCATGAAGAGAGGCATTTTTGGTAGCTGCTTCACAATTTTGGAACTCTCTTTCCTTAGAGGTTCATCTTTTGGAACAAATGAAAAACTTTATTTGGTCAGGCATTTAGTAGCCTATTTATAGTCAAAATATAACTAGATAAAACTTGGTCACTCTTTATATCTGGCCAAAATTCAATTCAACAACAAAATGGCTATGTTAAACCAGAATGCCAAGGTCTCCAGTGACTGCAAAGTCTACGAACCCTTTAACACTAAAGTTTACTTCACCGGAGCTGGTATGATCTGCGTCAAACTCGGACATGATATCAACAAGTTACTCACTGAAGTCATACTGAAGTGACTGGGTCTCCAGCTGTTAACTGCCAGCGAAGAATATCCCACTGGCCAATCATTATGTCTGAGTTCAGACTAAATTAAATGGAGCAAAACCCACAAGGCTATAAAATCTTCCATTCGTGGCAACAACTCACACTACTCAAGACACCAGTTATCCTCAGCGATAAAGAACCATTATACATAAAGTTAAAACCTTGTCTTTATGTTCCATATACTGTTTTATCATATTTTTATGTTAGAAAGCACTCTGAGCACCATGTTGGCAGGAAGTACTATAGGAATAAAATTACTATTATTATATTTATAAATAGGAAGATATTAAGATGCTCAGTACTATGCACTGTGGTGCTAATTATGTCATTGTAGCACCCAATACCTGTTCTGAATCTATCCACACAGAGAGACAAAGAAGGAAATTACTTGGTTTCCCATTCTCTTCCAACAAGATTTATGACAACGTTGCTGTGCTCCACGGCTCTTCGGGTAGATTCTTTGTCCCTAGAGTCCCATTCCTGTAACCACAGCAAACAGGAAAGAGATTAAATAATGTGAAAATGGGAATAATCAAATAATTCTCTTTCACAAATATTATATGGTGTTTCAACACAGCTACACTGCTACTACTTCATAAATGAGTAATTTACACTTCTGAGCATATATCAAATCCAGTACACAGAAAAAGTCTTACCATAAATAGAAGTTGCCCCAGGTCACCCATAGGTCGGAGATACATGAGGTCATATGGATCACAGCGATAGGGTATGATTACCTGGGATCCAATGCGCGCTGTCATGTTCAAAAAAGGTTAAACATTAAAAGAGATATTTCTCTAAATATTTAGCATGTCTTTTTCTAACTGGATAAAAATTAAAATTCTAAATAGCTGCATTTGCAGTTAATCTGTCGTAATTAAACAAGTCATAGCCTTCTCTCATTCAATGTTAAGACTAATATACAAAAAAGTACTCTCAGCAGTCCATTGTAAGCACTGTAAAGTAATTTTACATTAGAATTCAACTTTCTAATAAACGTCAAGAAAAGTCATGTCCTGAAATGTTACTAATCATTTATATAAGCGTTTTCAGTATTCAAAGTGCTTTATAATCCTTATCTTGTTTCCTCTCACAACAATCCTTGAGGTAGGTTATTATTATTCCCATTTTACAGATGGGGAACGGAGGCTGAGAAACAGTGACTTGCTCCAAGGCTATCCAACAAGTTCATGGCCAAGACAGGATTTGAACCCTGGACTCATAGGTACAAGTTCAAACCCTTGTCTGCTAGGAAACACTACTTCTTAAGCCTTAAACACAATCATAAGGTGAAGCCATACGAGCTGGGAGGACTCGATCCCCTGCGCGTCCTAGGTGAGCAACTGCAGCAACCATGCTTTGGGGCCAGCACAGAGAGCCGGCCAGACGTTCCACTCCCCCGTGGGGAAATCGGGTAGGCGGGCTGCAGTTGGCCATCCTGCCACGCCCCACGGTGAGCCAGGGCAACAGCTACACATGCAGGTACCCAGCCCTGCCTTACCCACCCTGCCCCGGCTATGACATGGCCACGCAGGAATGACACGAGCACCTGCTGCTCAAAGTCCCGTGGCGGACCTTGGGACGAGAACCAGGCTTACGGATGGTGGTGCGCTACTTCAAGTTGGGCAGCCTTACACCACTTTGGGTAAGGTGCCCAGTGTCTTTGCCCCCCTCCCCCGCAAGTATGCAGGGTGTACCAGCTATATGCCTGCCCTGGGGCAGGCTGAACATCTAGTGTCCGCCAGACACACGAGCCACGGCATCTTGTGGTAACAGTGCCCAAATTGGAATAAGGCTGCCCAACTTGAGATAACACCTCGTGTTGCTGTACCCACCGAGTTGGAAGGCACCCCAAGCGTCATCTAGTCTAACCTCCTGCTTAGATGTAGGATGACTAGAACTCCAACAACTCCAACAAACGGCTGTCCAGTCTCTTTATGAAAAACCCTCAGCGATGCATAGCCTACAATGTCTGTAGGCAACTTGCTCCATTGGCTGCACAGATCTTACTATTAGGAAATTTTTCCTGGTATTTAATTGAAATCTACTTCCCCATAATTTGAGGCCATTGTTTCTAGTCCTGTCCTTTGTAGCAACGAAAAACAGTTCCTTGCTGTCTTCTTGGTGGCAGTCCTTTAGACATTCATATCTGTCTCACTAGCTTATTGGTCCAATATCGTGTCTCCCCTTGATCTCCCCTTTGCTAGGTTAAACATGTCCAGGTTTTTCAACCTTCCATTACAAGACTTCTTAACCACCCTTATGAACCCACTCCAATTGGTCAATGTCATTCTTAAAACGAGGTGCCCAAAACTGGACACAGTACTCCAGGCGAGATCTGTGTGGTGCTGAATAGAGTGGAATTACTACTTCCATTGACTTGGAAACTTAATGTAATGCAACCTAAAGTTTCATTACCCTTTATGTAGTCATATTACATTCTTGACTTATGTTTAGTTTGCAATCAACCACAATCCCAAGATACTTTTTGCAGGTGCTGCTGCTTAGGAAGGTCACTGGCTTGGGGAAGGGAGGAATGAAGCTGCCAAGAACTCACCATTTCTCCATGGCTGGGATGGGCTCGGCCTGGTTGCAGGGCTGGAGACTGCAGGTCTGAGACAGCAGCAGCCCCCCGCAGATGGGAAGGGTTCGCTACAGGTGGCCCAAGCAGGCAGCTAAGCTGAGTCAGAGAGCAGCTAAGCTCCAATTTGGATATGTGCTGTAGTTTTGGGGGTCCAGTGCAAGATGTTGGATATTATGTTTTGGGGGAAATGTTGGGTTCACTTGACACCTGAATACACACAGACCTAGTATTCATATTTTGAATATGGAACCCCAAAAGGTCTTTTTTGCATTTATTTGTATTTTGTCAAAACCCAAATGAATAGCCCTACCAATACTAGGTAGGGCTATTCAGATAACAGAATAAACTAATTCATACAAACCTAAAATTTCATCTTCCAGTGTTCAAAGATGCTTAGATAAACTTTCTTTGAATACGTTATTTTAAAATTTCATAAAACATCTGTACTTTTTGGTTCAAAACCATATCTAATTTCCACAACTTAGTTTTCATTTCCTAGGATTACACGAGCCTCTGATTCTCAAGGGGGTGGGGAGAGAGAACACCCTGCAAGCTCAAAAGTTTAAATCTCAGGAGTTTGAGATTTTATTTGTAAGGAACATACCAAGACGGTTGACAACATATCGACCCAGAAATCCTGTGGCCCCAAAGACTGTGGCCACAATGCCACTAACAGAGGAACGTCCACTTCTTCCATGAGGAATCAAAGAATAATGTACTTGACGGCGCTGCTGCAGGACAGGAGATGTTGATGTAGCTGTTACAGAAAGGCCAGAACCTAAAACATAATACATGAATCCACTGCAGAAATTATATCTACAGAATTATGGCTTAAGTTAGATTCCAGCTAAAGGCTAGGGTTTAAAATTATCCCTATTAATTTTCTGCCAAGGAAAAATTACCATCCACCCATGAAGTTTCACATATCAAATTTCCAGAAAGCTTGGAGAAAGGAAAAAGATCCTTAAAAGTTACAATATTTAAAAATCTCTTCCACTAGTTTTTAGAAAAACCTTTTACTCTTGACCCAATGTCCAAAATAGGTTCACCTACAAACTTCAAAAGTGTATATTGTTTCATTAGTCTTGATGGCGAGAAGTACTTTGTGAACCCATACTTGCAGAGGAGTTCAGAGCCAGGTACTGACTGACATTGCACAACAGCATCCATGACTGGTGCCATATTTTTCTAAAGAATTTAGTATCCATCAACTCCTACTCAGATATTTTTGGACAGATTTTAAAAAGAGCTTAGTACCCAATATGTTGACAAAACAGGGCTTCTTTCCTGCTGATCCTTTCCATACTAACACAACTGAAAAACCTTGCAGTGTACATTTAAACTTATTGAAATTCACAAAAGAATTAATAAGAACAGTGGAATCCATTTCACAGTCCAGAATTGAGAATTTTGTAAAAATTCGACACCCTTTAAAATAGACCCATTAGAATACCACAAAATGCAGCTCTTCACCACAGCCAAATGATAATCTGCACTGTGCCTGCTGCGCTGGTACTAAACATGAAAGATGGAGTCAAAGTAGCTCAGAAGGTATCTTTAATTGAACAAACTTCTGCTGGTAAGAATATGCATGTTTGGGGGCTACTGACCCCTAAGTAATTGCTATCAACAATATAACTTGCCCACATCACTCAGACTGTAGTTCCGACTTGTTTGTTCATTGTTTTAAAATAAAAAGCCTCTTTATTAGAGAATGAAGTTATCAATTTACGTAACAAATAAAGTATACGAAACAGTATACACAATGATTTAAAAACAGCATTTTACAAATTTTAGACTCTCCATTTTTAACCATCAAAAAACTTAAGATTTAGATCTTATAAGACAGCGACCAGAAAGAATGAGAAAAAAACAGTATACGTTCAAAAGTAAGTATCTAAATTGCAAGACTGAGTTCATCTCTTATATAAATCGATATAATTTAGGAAGGGACACCAAACTGCTATGAATTCCTTCTCTTATGTTGACAGGCATTCTTAAGCAGGCATGCATAGAACTTGAAAAATGTATATTGCTACTCAGCTGCTAGAAGTTGGTATGAAAGGCTGGGAGAGGAGTTCAACAATAAAATCCACAAACAATAACTTGGTGAGAAGCTCCCTAGCTACTAGGGAAAGTTTTGTTGTGGTGATTTGGGGAGGGATGAAAGATTCCTCGTGGAGCAATACTCCTAGACACTGCTCAATCAAAAGAAGCTTTTCTCAACATCTCTCTTGTACACATTTAGATCAATTTGAAGCTTCCATGCTTCTGGCTGATGGAAAGGACAGGTATCTCGCTCTCTCCATCCTTGTGGCTGCACACATACCTTGGCATCATTGGTAGGTTATAGTAATGTAATAACACACAACCATTTGGATAGATGGGGTCAATTCCATAAAAGTGCTTCAATGTCAAAACAGTTCTCACACAGCTCTCTGGTACTCAACTGTAAGTCAAAGCATGATGCAAATCCTTGAAATAATGCTAAATCCTTGCAGTGTTTGCACACCAAGTGGTTATTTTCAAGCTGTTTCCTATTTGCCTTTGCTAGCGACATGCAGAATTTTCACACTCAAGCACTGGAAAGATTAGCGTGCTCAAGGACTGGCCCTCCCTATCTAGAGGGATGTAGAAAGAGGATGTTGAAGGCTTACTCCAGTTAGACATGGGCACATTCATATCCATTTCACTGGCTTATTGGTGTCTATTACATACCTCTCAGCAGTCCCTACTTAGGAGGTCCCTCTTAGGAGGGTCAATTCCTCTTTGAGTGCTGAATTCCAAAAATCCCAGGGGGAGGGAGGGTCGGGGCTAGGGGGAAGAGACAGAGTTGAAGCCTCAGGTAACTCTTTCCTGGCTGCCTTCCGGGAAAAGCACTTGAGAGGACAATAGCAAGATGATGGAACAAGAAGAAACTAAATGGAATAAGGAGCTTCTGTTCATCTTTATACACTTAGAATGCTGGGAGTTGTGTGAGAGTGAGGGGGGCAGAGATTATTAGCCAAGGAGGGGAGGGGTGTCCCTCTTTTTCTGCTCACAATGTTGGGGAAGTATGACATTAGGCAAATCAGTGTTTTTAACGGGGAAAACTTTTCCCCCTCTGCTGCCACCTGTGGTTTATGACATTCATAAGACAAAGTGACCCTTTTGGGAGCTAGGCGACCCCATTTCGAGAGACATAATGCCACGGCCCCAAGCTGCTACAGAGAGGAAAAGTCTATCAAGTATCAGTCATGATCATCATGACCCCAAACAGATAGTGCGAGGACCCTAATGTGGTGGGGGGTGGGGTTCCACAGTTTCGGAACCCCCGCCTCAAAGCCCAAGGCTGCTGAATTTGGCCCCAAAACGGGCTGGTGATGAAGTGACTCCGCCTCAGGTTTGCCAAGCGAGTCTAGTCCAATCACAGACACCAGGGAACTTGGGCCTCGGCTTCACCTCCACCTCCCTCCGCAGAAGCACGAAGTTGCGAGGGGGGAGGCGTAAATACGGCACCGCGGCACAAACGGATCGCTATTCCAGTAAATGCGGCAGCAAAGGCAACAACCCTCTCCTCCCTGGGGGGGGGGGGGAGTGTCTTGTGAGGAAACCTGGGAGCTTAGGGGGTCAGGCACAACTATGGCAGGGGGAGACCCCAGTGACACTCACCTGCCCTTGGCGGCCGCAGAAGGTTGCGGGGAACCCAATGGCAGCGAACCACAAACGCCATCTTTCCCCCTCTCACAGCACCGCCCCGGAACCCTAACGGGTCCTTCGTAAGGACAAACTTCCTTACGTGTTCCCGACCCCCCCGGCGCTTTGCTGCGCACGCAAGCGAGAAGGCAGGAGACGAAAACAAACGGCCTCGGCTCACGCGCCCAGTGAGAAACCGTGTTTCGTTGGTGACCGCCTCTGAGGGGAGGAGCCTTAAGCCAAGCCCCGCCCAGAAGCCGCTAGTGAAGGTGGGGGCAGAGGATGGTAACGGGGGGGTGGGTGCGAAATTTGTTAGAGGGCGCTGCCAAGGGGAGTTGGCCCTTTCACTCCGTCTAGACGTGTCTGCCCCAGAATCCATCAACTCTCTGGAGGCCTGCGATTTGGCAGGTACCAGCTTCCAAATCCTTGCCTTCTCCTCCTCCAAGAAGTTATCCGAGGAGACCCAGAATCTAGCCCCAAAGGCAGCAATCCCAGCGCCATTTACGCCAAATTAACTGTAGTTACTCCTCCATTCATTTCAATGGGACTACTTTGGGGGTGGCATTAGGATTTCAGCAGCCCTGCCCTAAATATTATTATTTTATTATATTATATTATATTATATTATGCTTAGTTATTTATATATATTTATATCATTTATTTATAGTCACAGTTGGGCTGGGTTAGCGTGGGGGGTTTATTTTAATGGGGTTATTCTGATTTTTAAAATTGTATGTGTTTTAAACTGCTGTTAGTCGCCCCAAGATACTTATGCAGGAGGGGGTAGCCTATAAATGCAAATAAATAAATATAAACCATATACCCGTGGTGTACCTGGTGCTGTACAATCAATAGTTAGAGACAGCTCCCTACTCCCAAGGGGCTTACAATCTAAGAGACGTGGGAGAGGTGAACATCAGGAGAGGCGAGCATTCATGAGGATGAGAAGTTGCAGGTGCACGGGCACTTTGTCATTCCCTTGAACCACTTAGTCTTGAATGGGCATTACGTGCTGAATCACATAAATTATTGCCTATTATTTGACATCTCAACAATTCTAAGATTCTTGATTCATTTCTCCTTCACTGTGGCACTAGGGTTTGCAGGTTCCTAGGCAAAAAATCTTAAATGGGCATTTGCATTTTATCAGGAAATGTGCTAGTAACCTAGACCGGGATAATTCAAGAGCATCTGCAGGGTACCTTTGACCATGGAGCCCTAGACGGATGCCTGTGTCACTTATTTATTTATTTGATTTGGATTTATATACCCCATCCTTCCCAAAGGTTCAGGGCAGCTTACAACATAAAATATAAACACACAAGACATACAAGTTTCAAAAATAAGAATTAGTAAAAATATTAAATTATATAAAATTCCAATTCAAACCACTCCCAAATCCCCAAACCCTGTCCCCTCCTGCTAAAAGTCTGGCCAAATAAACAGGGCTTGCATTGCCTCTGGAAAACGTTCAGCTGTTGGCATACTTAGACTGGATTCAGACGTGCTTTTAAATCGCACAGCCGCGCCGGCGGCATCGTGCGATTTAAAGCACCGCGCACTTCCGGGTTGGTCTGAATGCGGTGAGCGCACACATTTCAGCCTAACGCGAACTGTTGGAGTGCGGTTTGAAAAGCTGCTCGGAGCAGCTTTTCAAACCGCACTCCAACAGTTCGGGTTAGGCTGAAATGTTGCATTCAGACCAACCCAGAAGTGCGCGGTGCTTTAAATCGCACGCTACCGCGGCAGCGGCGGCTATGCAGTTTAAACGCACGTCTGGCTGCGCCCTTATATGGCCTATGCCCAAAGCCATCCCCACCCCTGCTACTTCAGCACTTCAACTTCTATTTCTCCTTGTTTACTGCTCTGAGCATAGCTCTATAAGCTGCTACTTGCACTATGTGTTCTGTATGTAATATTCCATCTGATACCATGTTGCATTCAGTATAATATGTCTCAACAGTAGTTTCAGTAGTCAGTAACACACATAAAGAAAGGAACTACGGTATCTACAGTTGAAACACAAGCAAATAAGAAAGAGCAAAAAGCAGATCACCTGAGGCCTGGGAAGATCTAGTTCAAACAATCTCTATACATCAGTTATGTGCTTCTGTCTTCTAGGTAGGAAGAAGTATAACTGCAAATTCCATATTACATCACTGTGTCTCTAGTGCAATTATGATTGTGTGTTTAGAGA
The DNA here is from genome assembly GCA_003113815.1 of Sphenodon punctatus. Lineage (NCBI taxonomy): Eukaryota > Metazoa > Chordata > Lepidosauria > Sphenodontia > Sphenodontidae > Sphenodon > Sphenodon punctatus. Next base: position 183,136 of record QEPC01010771.1, read on the forward strand.
TCACGAAAAATGTCATGGACCATTTTCCATATGTCCACTTAGGATTTGATCCAAAGGGCAATAGAGTCTATAAAAAGACAGTGGACTGTGGACCAGGCCCCTAGACCAGATCTCCTGCTGATGGTGTTGCTGTTACTATAGAAACATAGTGTCTCCAGAAAACATTGTGATGTCACTCTACATTCTGGCAGGAGGAGATTAGGAGGAGGCTACAGTGGGAGTCTTTCGAGAATATCCTAACAGTTTTCTTGGCAGAAGTGTGGCCAAATCCTTTTGGATCCTCCGTTTTGATGGTGTAGAGTTAGGAAAGTCAAGTTGGTTCTTTATTCCACAAGTTACTGCAAATGAAGGTTTAAACAAAAAACAAGCTGTCTTATGAGCCTACTTAAAAGGAAGTGAAGGGAAAACTGTCTATAAGTCTCTCCTACAGGTTCTTCCTTTTCTGTCCAACCTCTCTGTGGACTGATCCAGATGACATGATGTTTAACAAGGGCATGAAAATTCAGATTGAACTCCTGGTGCCACAGAAAGAAAAAAATAATCAATCACCAGACTTTATCCGAATTAAACTGTTCTTGCCCCACTACACCCCAGAACCAGTCACCAGCCTCAGTTTTCTGGGCACCAATGACTCCCAGGCACTTGCAAATTTCATGCCCTGTTTTTAACAAATAATATAGTCTAATTCTCTGCTGAGACGGGACCTTGCTTTCCTACCTACCCAGCAGTTTATTTGCTTTTGTTTTTTGTCTTTAGTATGAATTCTGTGTCTGGTGTGGTGCATGCTTTCTTTTCTCTTCAGGATTGCCCTTGAATGGGAGAGCACATATAGGGTGATTTCAGACGTTACGGGAACACGGTGAACCACGGTGAATACCCACCTGTGGTCACCGTGTCCCGTACGTCTGTTCGCGGCGCGCCAGATGTTGGCCACGGTCAATCCCCACATGGGGTTCGTTTGAACCACGCTTCCCGGGCTAGCCGGGGGAAGGTCC
>QEPC01010771.1:184598-198541 GCA_003113815.1 Sphenodon punctatus
GGGGCCAACGGCCGCCGTAACGTCTGAAAATACCCATAGTGTACTGTATAGGACAAGGATGGGCAAGGTTCCCAAGCCCCAAAACCACAGACTTGAGTTTAATTCCATGATGCCAGACAACAACAAAGATGTTCAAAGTGTATCAAATATTATTGCACATCTGTGGATTGTGACCCCAGCCACAGATGATGAAACCCCGGGTGAGGGGTCTCAACCCATAGTTTGGGAATCTCAATATGGGCCCAGGTGGAGAGCCCCACAAGAAAAGACTGAAATAGTTCAATATGACAAAAGCCAGTAGGATCCCAGCACAAAAAGGGTGTGGATTGTCTGTGAGCAATGCCAAATCAGCAATGTACATTCTCTTAGAAACCTCTACTTCTGAATGTGAGTAAATTTCAAAATTGTCTTCTGCAAGTGAAGAAACACCCCCCTCGTCCCCCTTTCAGTTCAAGGATTGAAGCATAGAGAGGGAAGGGTAATGTTATGGCTCAACATAAATGAGACATTGCAATGTGTGAGCCTCTCTCTCTCTCTCTCTCTCTCTCTACATCCCATCCTGTATGAATTTGAGTGCAAGCAATTTGCACATCTGCAGTTAGCAAGTAGTGCAATTTGCTACCCCAGAGTGGGAGGGTAACATAATACCCCTTCCCTGAACCAGCCCACCTTAGCTGCAAGCCTCTCAGAAGAGTAAAGGTGGCAGGCAGCTTGCATTGCTGTGTTCCATTCCCCTCTATCCTATGCCGCCTCTGCCAACTGCAGTTTATCCTGAGGATACAGTCAATAATTTCAAGTACTGTATCCATCCCTAAATCTCTCTGCCAAACTTTGTGATTTTGCAATTACATTTTGAGGATAAAAGGAGCTGCTTAACTGAGTCAGACCAATGGTCCTTCTAAGCCCAGTAGTGTCACAACGTGACATGGCAGCAGGGTTTCAAATCCAGCTCAAGTCTCACCCAGGAGTGCTACCAGACCCTCCAGGATCCCCAGCAGATGCCTCCACCCATGCATGCTACCAGAGATCCTGAATCAGAGATGCCAGGGATTGAATTTGGGACCTTATATTTGCAAAGCATGCTTTCTACCACCTGAGTCATGGCCCACCCTGCATGCCTGAAATAGTAATGTTGTCCCCCCCAGTCATTGCTATCTGACAGCTGCAAATGGAGAAATAATTAAAGTGAACAGGGGCAGCGAAAATGATAGTGGGACCCCATGCTAACCCAGTTTGGAGGTCCCCCTGGTGTAAACACTCTTGGGTTCCTGGGCATACATCAATTCTGAAGAATACTATAACTATATGGACCTCTATTGAACCAACAGCATAACTCTGTTCTGTTCCTTATTTCTGAAATTTTAATCTGGCAGCCTTACTCTGAACACTCTCTTGTGCCCCCAAGCCCACGCTGCTCACTCCCTGCCTCCTGCTCAGCTGGTCTTCTCCACTTGCTCCTTACTCCATTTGATACACACCACCCAGTCCTCTCTGCTCTCTCTGTTCCCTGTGCCTTCTTTCTTCCACAACTCTCTGCTCACCACCTACCTGTCTTGCTCTGCTAGGTCCTCAGCTTATCTGTTTTGCCCACCCACCTGTCTCCTCTACCTAGCAATTTCATTCTGCCCCCCACCTGTTCCCCAATCTTCCATTTGGCTCTGCTGTGTTCAGCCCCATTAAGTCCCGCAGTATCGCATTGGTGAGGGCTTTGGCAGCAGTGGTGGAAGGAGCAGTGGTGGAAGGAGCAGAAGGGATCTCGGGAAACATGCTGACTACTCTGCCCTGAAAATGATTCGAAACTAAGGCCACACAATTCTAAAACTGTGCACTGTAGGGTTGTCTCACAGAAGTTGCTTGATTGCAAATAAGGTGGTGTCAAATGCACAAGGTAAATAAACCTTAAAAATCTATATATACATCTTCCCTTTATCTACTCTTTTTTATGCATATTAATCTTAGATGGTACTTGTAACAATAGCAGATGCAACATTTTCAGACAGAAGTGTGATTTTTAAACTGACATTGCTTCTGTTCCCCATTCATTCTGTGGCAAGCTTTGATCCAGATCCTATGATTAATCCCCTGCATTCTCTAGCATTCTAGGGCAGTAGACTGGAGATTACTTCTAAACATGGGGTTTATTTATTAAAATATGAGGGTGAATAATATAAATAGCACAGTATCCTTTGTACTAGTTTGGAATGAAATTCCCTTTTTAAATTGTGCTCCTAATTTTTAATGCACCAAAGAATTTTGTACTGAAAATGATGATATTTTCAACTGGTGGTTGCCTCGCAGCTCCAAGTGCATCTCAGTACTATTGGATTCCTGGACCTATGGCTGTCAGTTTTTTTCCCCAGGCATGGCACTGAAACTGCACTAGTGGCCTTGGCTGATGGGAAATTGACAGGGGAAATTGTACCCTGTTGATTTTATTAGATCTGTCAGCAGTATTTGATGCTGTTGATCAAGGGGTGTTGTTGACATGGCTGCAGGACCTGGTGGGGGTGCATGGGACTGCTCTTGAGTGGTTCTGCTCGTTCCTGGCTCGGAGAACCCAGAGGGTAGTGACGCCTGGTGGCTCATTGTCCCCTCAGGAGCTCCCTTGTCTTCACTCCTGTTCAATGTGTATCTGGAGCGGATCGTTTGGAGATTGGAGTGAAGTGTCATCAATATGCTGATGACACCCAGCTCTCTCTCCCCTTTTCATCTGACCCAGGTCCTGTAGTGTTGGTGTTTACCCAGTGCTTGGCTGCCATTGGGGACTGGATGCGGGCGAGCCGATGGAAGCTGAATCCAGACAAGACTGAGGTAATGTGTGACCTGGGAGATGTAGGGACCCCTATTATTGATGGGGTCCAACTGTAGGGCTGAAACTCAGTCTCGAGTTTTTCTTGGTTATCATCGAGAATCACAATTCTGAATTTGTTTTAAGCAAGAATAATGCCGATTCTCAACATTTCTCAGTTGAGAAACTTGAGAAACTTTTCTCAAAATACCGTTTATCATTTATCACTTACTATTACTGTTTACCACAAATTACTGTTTGCCATATACTGATTCGCCATGTACCGCGTTCAGCCCAGTAATGTGTATGCTCAAAGTAGTATTTTGCATTTTGTACATGTGCATTACCGGGGATGAAGCCGGTACATGGTAAATCGGTAAACAGTAAATTTCAGCAAAACTGTAATGGTAAACGATAAACAGTATTTTGAGAAAAAATGCTCAACTGAGATCTCAATCTGTTATCAAGATTGTACTAAGATCTCGGTGATAATTCTCAATTTTTGCAATATTTTCATGAGAAAAAAAATGGTTCTTATTTCAAGCCTAGAACCTCCTATGGTCACTCAGGTTCGCAGTCTTAGGGTGCTCTTGAATCCACTGCTGTGCCTAGATTGTCAGGCTGCAGCACTGGCCAGGAGTGCCTTTCACCAATTACATCTGGTGAGAAGGCTGCTACCATTGTTATCAGATTCGGATCTGACCACCATCATCCATGCCTTCATACCCTCGAGGTTGGACTACTGCAATGCACTCTATGTGGGGCTGCCCTTGAAGACTGTTTGAAAGCTGCAGTTGGTGCAGAATGTGGCGTCCCGCCTTCTGTTGGGAACGGGTTGCCAGGATCACATTACACCAGTGCTCCAGAGTCTGCACTGGGTGCCAATAGCTTTCTGAGCACAATTCAAGGTGCTGGTTTTAACCTATAAAGCTCTAAATCGCTTCGACCACGTGCAGCCTCTCCTCACTTCACTGGCTCCCCCTCCCCCAATGCATCCTTCACAAACTCCTAGTATTTACTTACAAAGCCCTTCACAGCCTGGCTCCCCCTTACCTCTCAGCCCGTATCTCCTTACACACTCCTGCACGCACTCTCCGCTCCTCCTCTATCCCCTCCTTTGCTCTCCCTCATCTCCCCTGCTCCCCTAACTGCCTTCACCCGTTCTCCCTTGCTGCCCCCTATGCCTGGAACTCCCTCCCTGCCCACATCCACCTTGCCCCCTCCCTCCGCTCCTTCAAATCCCTCCTCAAAACCCACCTCTTCCTCACCGCCTTTCCCGACACTTGCTAGATCTTTCAACATTTACAGTCTACCCTCCCCGCAGATTCCTGCCAACTGCAACCGAGCCAAACCCGTGCACCTGAGACTTCGCATCCGCTTGAATGTTTTGTCCCTTGTTTCTCCTTACAAGTTTCTCCCTACAAGTCCTTATAATAATAATAATTAATAAATGGCTTTGGCCCCAGGTATCTGAAAGACTTCCCTCATGTTCCCTCGTGGCCCCTAAGGTCAGCCAGGGGTGCCCTCTTGCAGGTGCCATCTCTCTGAGATATTTTTACAGCTAGGGCATGCAGAAAGGCATTCTTGGTGGCTGCCCAGCGATTATGAAACTCCCTTCCCCTGGGGAGTCTGCCTAAGCCTGAGCCTGTTCATCTTCCGGAAACAATGTAAGACCTTTCTATTTGGTCAGGGATTTGGCAGGCAGGGATAGGGTTGGATGGGATTGGGTGGGGGTGTAGGGGAGGGTTGGGCGGGTATAAAGGAGATTTATTAAGTATTAATTATTATTGATTATTATTATTTATTAATTTTAATGATTTTTTAATTACTATTTTATTATTGTAAGCTACCCTGAGCCTCTGCGGGACGGGCAACATATAAATTTGACAAAATAAATAAATAAAATAAAAATAAATTAGAAGAGGTCATAGGTAGAAAGCTGAACATTTTGTATTAAGGGAACTGTTGTGACTTTTCTCACCTAAGAAATTATGGGAACCTTAGTGCTTGAGATAGGCATTTTAATTGGTTGTTAAAATGATCAGCAGTCAAACAAACAACTGTTTTAATGTTAATTTGTATGACTAGAACATACCCATTTTGTGCTAGTGCTGCTAGGTCTCTTAATGCAAGTTGTGGGAGCAGAGAGGGCTGGGTAGGGGTGGCAAGTGAAGTATCAGCACCAAAGCAAGTGGCAAGGACCCTGTTGTCAGACACTAGTGCATCAGTTTTGTTCAGTTTATGTTTGGAAGATTATTTTCAGAATTTTGGACTATAATTGTGCAGGAAGGGATAGATTGTGCAGCAAACTCTCAGACATGGAGAACAAGAAGCATCTTTAAAACCAAATTATTATTTATATCTAATCCAGATATATTTATATCTAATCATGATTACAATGCTGAATTTATCAGCCTATTCGTTGACAAAAACTCTGAGACTTCTGGTACATGCAATCCACTTGATTCAGGTGTCTACCTCAGATGAACTACCAGGACCCCTGCTGGCTCTGCTGCTCAAGACTGGGACCTCTGCTGCTGGCATGCAGCTCAAGGGCACCTCAGCAACTGGTCTCGAGTGGAGAGGAGCACTTCCTTTTAGATAGAGCCTTCCCTGACACACTGGAGGAGCTATCCTAGCCTATTTCCTCCCAAGAGACACTCCCTGAGGCACCAGACCCACTCTTTTCCCAGAGACAATCTTGGAAAGGCTAGTTCCGCTCCCCATACTTCAGTCTACTGGAGACTATGCAATCTACCGCTTGACTGCCCCAATCTAAAGTATTACTCATAATTCATAAATTTATTTATTTCAGGCACAAGCTTTTGCTTTGGCCCAGTACAAAATACAATAAAATAATAAAATAATTGTACAATACCATATGGTAAAACAACATAAAACTAAATTGGAATTATAACCCAAAAGGAAAGCTCAGAATGGTCAAAATAACTTAACCAATACAAATGCAAACATATTTAAAATGAATAACCAGTCTCGCAGGGTTGAGACACTCATTCCAACTGTACAGTGCCAAGAGCCTGCCAAGGTCATAAGGCATCACTCAACCTATTCAATGTGGGGAGCTAGTTTCTGGATACCGCTACTTGCATGACAGGCAAGTCTGCTTGCGTCTGCTTTAATATCAGCCTCTTTTTCCCGGCCAACCAAACCAAACAAAGGATGCAATAGAAAAAAATTAATCCCTGGAAGCTACCTTAAGAAGTTGTTTGAAGTTACCCAGGTCCTGGGTTATCTGAGCTCCCATCAAAGGGGATATCCACACGGATCTAAGACTCTCATAGTGGAGGCATCTCAGCAGAAAATGCTCCGCAGTCTCAACCTCGTCCAGACCACAGGTACAACAGCGCAGCTCATAAGGCATACCAACATATCTACCTTCCACCACTGCGGTCTGGACGAGTTGAAACCTCAACAAGGTGTAAGATCTGCAAAGCACTCTATTGATTAGTATGTCAAGATAAGGTTCAAACATAACAGTTCTTTTAAGGCTGCCTAACAGTGGCACCACCCTCCAACCAGCAACCGTTGCGATATCATCTTGGGTAGCAATGTCCGTCAATCTGGACTGGATTTCAGCTTTAACGGTGCTAAGAGATTTTCCCAGAAAATACATCAAAGAGAACCCCATATGATGGAGAAGAGCAGCTAAGTATTTGACCCAAGCATAAACTCTAGGTCCCGCGTGTTCAAGCTCTTCCATTAAGCACAGCACCTGAATAGAGTCCTTGGAGTGAGACATCAACCTTAACCAAAATCTGAGAAAAGCTAATTTCCCACGGGACTCTAAGGAAGGTAACCCAGTTTTGGCACGTATGACGACTCCAGAAACACTATCGCCTACCATAAGCAGTCAGCAAAGAAAGTTTGATTGTACCCTCTCCAGAGCCTCAACCTTGGGAAACGGAATGATTTCCAACCCAAAGGTTGCTGTGGGGTGGACCTTCAACTGAAAGGTATGTACTAACGATGAAATTGGAACACCCCCGGACAATTTTACCACTCTCAACATACAGCGGGCGGATGTAGCAGCCTGAGTAGACCTATGTAACCCTGTGGGAATATGTAACCCTTAGGTACATAAAGGTCTTAACTACTGCAAAGAAATTTTGGTTAATGGCCCAGCCAGATTTCATAGGTTGGCCCCCCAAGCTCAAAATTTTGGATTTCCCAATATTGATTTCTAAACCATTCAGCACACAATAGCTCATCAGTCATTCAACTAACCCCCTTAAGCCTTTCTCAGTTTGGGATAGTATAACAACATCGTCCACATATTGTATTGCGTATAGCGGGTGACCTCTGATTCTAGGCGGGTTCAAGAAGTCCCTTTTAATATAATCAACCAAGTCTGCCATATACAAGTTAAATAGGAGGCCAGGACACACCCCTGACGGACGCCCCTTGAGATGGAAATCGGGGCACTAGATCCCAAGGCCCTCCTAATCTAACTCTAGCTGTATTGTGGGAATGTGGGAATGTAGCTGTACTAGCAATGACAGTGAAGCACTGTCAGTGCCCATCAGTTTGAGCTTTTCCCACAATTTGACCCGCGGAATCAAATCAAACGCCTTTGTAAAATCAATGAAAGCCAAGAAGATTTTCTCTCCCCTTATTTGAGTATACTTAAATACAAGATGTTGCAAAATAAAGCAACAGTCAAGGGTCGAGTGGTTGGCTTTAAACCCAAATTGCTCCTTGGGGATCAAATTTTGCTTATCTGCCCAACTCTGGAGTCGTTGGTGCAACAATCTTGCATACAATTTAGCTACAGTTGGGAGTAAGCTGATGGACCTATAGCAGTTGGGATCCATCCTATCTCCTTTCTTAAAAATTGGCACAATCCAACTCTGGCCCCAGCCCACAGGGACTTTGCCAAAGTGGTTGATTGAGTTAAATACTTTACAAAGTATCTGAGCCCACCAACTAATGTCCGCCTGAAACACTTCTGTAGTAACCATATCGGGTCCTGGTGATTTATTGGATTTCAGTGTCCAGATATGCTCCTCTATTTCATCCACAGTAAATTAAAAAACCGAAGAAATTAGGGTATCTTGAGCAAATGCCTCTAAACTCATCCCACTCTCATGAATATGGCACTCTTGTTATAAACGACCAAAAAAAGTTTCCCAAGTAGTGTGCAGAATAGGAGAGTGAATAAAACTACGGTAGGTTTAATTATTCCATTCATGATACTCCAAAAACGGCTCTGATTCTTTGTTCTCAGGGCAACTACCATTTTTGTCCATAAGATGTTATAATAGGCCTCCCTTTCCCCCTTTATTATCTGTCTATAATGACTCCTAATGAGACGATAAGACTCCCAAGCCATTTGGGACTGCTCCTTCAAGCAGCTTTTTTTCCCCATCAGCAACTGTTTCTTCCAGTATCTACACTCCTGGTCAAACCAGGAGCGTTTAATCCTGGGATGTACTTGCTCACAACATAGCGGAAGAGCTTTAACAAAATACCCCATAATCTCCATAAATACTGAAACTGTAACATCTGTGGGCCCGCCCTCTAACAGTGTTGCTCTCAGCTCTATTATTGCCTCAGTGGAACACAGCGCAGCAACCTTCAGTATAAGCTGAGCCATGGTCCATCTTTTAAGATAAGTACTCCCAACCTGAGTTACATACTGGGTACTGTCTACCTGGAAACCAAGAACCTTAAATCGAACAGTCAAAAGGGCATGGTCACTTTCTGGCCTAGTCTCCTGAGTGAAATCCTCAAAACTCTCCCAAGAAAATTGATCAGTGATGATATAATCAACAGTACTGTTTCCCTGGAGAGCTACAAAAGTAAATTCCTCAGAAGCTTCACCGGTCCTTCCTACCATTCAGTACCACCAAATCCAACTTAAGGATTAGAGTGAACAAACATCGACCCTATTGCTTGATCTCCTTATCCCTGTAGCATCTCGGCGAGGGACCAGCGCATGCAAAAGAGGACTCAGTGAGCTTGGCCTCATCAGACTCCCCAATACGAGCATTCCAATCCCCCACCAAGATAAAACAGGCCTGGGGAAATTGCTTGTCCAATAGACCAATCTCAGTCTCCAAAAATGGCCATATGTCCTCCCTATAGTAGTGAGAAACTAGGGGGGGCGGAATATAAATATTTAACAAAATAACATGATCCCGATTGGTGAAAATAAACACACCAGTCTAGAGCTCAGGTCTACTAACTGGTAAAGGGTGGAACCGCGAGGCCCATCTATTAGAGATTAGTATCATCAAGCCTCCAGAAACACGACCCCTATTACCCAACTTTGACCCCCCCCCATGGGCAAAAGAGCTAAAATGCCCTATATTAACTATTTCCCCTTCTCTCAACCAGGTCTCTTGCAAACAGACAACGTCAAACTGATCTAGGAACTCTCCCCTGTCAGTATCGGTCAATTTAGATGTTAATCCAGTAATGTTCCAAGAGGCTAAAAAGATCGATCCACCCCCCAATGCCCCTTCAAAGCATTCACCAATCCAATGAAGTGGTGTCCCACTGTCAGAGGGGCCACCCAAGTGCCCACTACTGTGGGAGCTAAAAGCAGCCTCCTGTCAAGTGGAATCTAATGCTGGTTGAAGGAGAGAAGTCTGAGCCAAAGGCCTCAGTCCTTTCCTTGGGCTTATTTTGATACATCCAAGATATTGCAACTCCATTGGGGGCTTCAAAACTACAACATTAGCAGCCTTGGATATTATGACTTCTTTACCTATGATCTCATCCATTCTATCATCAGGGCCTAGCTCTTCCTGGGCCCAGAGCCTAGTCTCCAGCCATTCTTCTGTGGTTGTCAAAGAATAAGGTAAACAATGCAATGGAGAAGGTGCCTTGAACCCTTCCACTGAAATAAAGCCCTTAGTCCCAAATGAAGGAGGACATTGGTCCTTCTCCTCCCCATGAGACCAGGTTCCAAATTCCATGTTCGTGCTCACTACAATTGTCTGCTCCTCCTCCGATCTGAAAACTAAGGAATTTATATCTTGTGGCAAAATATTGCCTTCACTAGAGTCCCTTCGATGAAGCTCGCACATTTTACTAGAAACGTTTCTTCTTTTTAACAGGGCACCTTTCTATGTCTGGCTCTAAGTTAATTAAAATAACTAAGGGTAAGTCCTATTTCCTCACATGACTAGGGGAACAGTCTTGACCCTTATCGTCAACACCATGCCTCCTGCACAGACTAACAGGGACTGTGTTTTTAAAGCATCTCACCACCTGGATTCCCAAGTACTCAAGCAGTGACCAACGTCTATACACAGAACGAGCCAATTGTTCAGATTTAAATAAAACAACTGCTCTGGCCTTGACATAATTGAAAAACAAATATTCAATGCAGCATACATCCTTAGGGGAGAACAGGCCCGGCAATGGCTTGTCCATAAGATCCAAAAAGTGCTGGATCTGCGCTGCTTGAGTTAATAGACCATGAAGTTTAGGAAAATTGACAAAGGCCAACTGGCAGTTTTCAAGCTGTAGCTTCCAGCCACCCAGAGGGGAATTACTGGCAAGGACGCATGGGGCCTTTGGCAAGTTCCCCAATTCTGGCTCTGGACTCATGTCCAGGACATATGCCCATGGATCTTGAATATCCAGATATTCCGTAGCATGGAATGTTAACCTGTCAGCAATTCCCTCCACTTTTGTTTGAGGCCCCTTTGAATGGAGGCTAATAGGAATTGCTTGCTGCTTGAGGTCTAGGCTATTTTGACTAGACTTAAACTTTCCTAGGAGAGTTACGTTGCTTAACTGATACTTTGGGTGCCAAAAGGTGGAATAATCTCTTAAAGTAAGCATTTCTGCTAGATGAACCACCATTCCATTAGACCCAATCTCCCTGTCTTAATGTTTTTACTTTTCTTTGTGGTTAATTTCCCCATAGGCTTTATTTTCCTGGCACGTCTAGCTCCATCACGGCCTGATAGAGGTATAGTAGAAGTATGATCCTGTGTCGAATCAACATCAGTCAAAGGTACAGCCTTAGGCAGCACATGGTCAGACAAGAGCATTAGAAGATCCAAGGCTTTAAACACTAGCTCCCTGATAACAGCAATATCTTTAGCTAGTACAGTTGTAAAATTGCTGTTTAAAATAAATAGTTCCCCCAAAAGTTCACTAACCGAAGATGGAGTATGGAGAGAGGACCCCACTGGGTCTACTGAGAGCGGCACGCCCTGAGGCAAAGCCCTAGATACTAAATGGGGATCTGCTTCCTTATCCTGAGGGACAAGAGGTAAGGCAATGGGGCCTGACGAACGTGCCCCCACCTCCTCGAGTGTCAGACATTCGACCTTCTGGGAGCTTGAAAGATCTGTAGTTTTATTAACTAACTCTACCTTATCAGATTTTTGTATCATACCATTTTGTAAATTCTGCCGCCTTGTCCTTTTTAAGGGTAACAGATCTGTAATTTGGCACTGAAATGTTCCCTTTTCCCCAGGTTTAACCCGCTTTGCCAATTGCCTGCAGGCTTTCCTAGTGAGAACCATCGTTACAATAATGGATTAGATGGGAAATGCCAAGAGCCTGCTTCTCATCCCCAGGGAACACAGATAGTTATTGCGAAGGGCCCCCACGCTGAACTAGACAAGGATTTGAAAACACACAGCCACCACCACCACAACTATAAACAAAATAAAAGAAAACAACTATACATAAAACCCCATACGAGCATAATACACATACTTTAAATCTATAACCCAACAATCCAAACACAGCGTGGTCAAATATGGTTTCCAAGGGCTCACAAGGGCAACACCCTTAGTTGTCACCCTTTGGAAGGTATCCAAGGGTTGTCACCCACAGGCCCCAGTCCTTGCAAATATACGTGCAGCAGGGGGAGGGGAACAAGATGAGTAGCAGACAATCCCCCTCCTGTCCAGGCCCCTCCAGGGAACCCTCAGCTGGGGCAATCACCTTACCCAAAATCTGTATTATTCTACTAATCTACACTTTTCCCAGCCCTGTCACCTACTGCAGCATTTGAGAGGGTATTTGAAAGTGTGGGGAGTTCAATCCTGCAATGTTTCTATGTCTCTCTTTTACACCCCTCAGAATTTATTTCTGTCATACCATAGAGCAGAGGTTCCCAAACTGTGGGTCATGACCTCAAGTGCCCAAACTGTGGGTCATGCCATCTCTGAATGGGGCCACTATTCTAACTGACACTTGATGGTCTTTCCACATCTTCGTTGCATTCTGCAGTCCCTGGATGTCAGACCCCCGAGCTTGCACTCCCACCCTCAGGGCTTCCGAAGTGTGTGGCCAGTCTGCCTGCACCACCCCCTTGGCCTGCTTCAGGCCCAGCCACTCCCTACAAGAGCCCTTCTACCTCGCCCTCGCCATACCTCTCCTGTCTGTCTCCAGCTCCTGCCATGCCTCCCAGCTCCCTGGTTGACTGCCAGTCAGGATAAAAGCCTGGCTGTTGGCAGCAGGAAGCTGAGTGGAACAACTCTCTCCTTAACTTCATGTCTTGCCACTGCATGAACCTCTTGTTTTCAGTCTTGCTCCTTAACCCCCTTACCTAGCCCTTGCTCCTAGTCTTGCTTCTTTAGCCCTTGCCTCCAGTTTTCCCCTCCTGTCTTGTATCCCAGCCCTGTTCCTCACCCCATGCCCCAAACCCTACATCTGTCCACATCCTGCGTGTCCCTTGTAACACGAGGAAAAGTTTGGGAACCACTTCAGCAGGATTTCATAGCATCTGGGCTATATTAGATATTTAATGTACTCAAATGCATGGTGACATGACATCCCCGGTCGCAAGGAGTCTTGCATGGTAGTTTCAAACCAAGATGCTATAACTATAAGAAGAGGTCTTACAAAGAGTGGGTTTTTTTTCTCTCTCCTTTGTAGGTTCTGATTTTATATGGCTGCCTATGGGAGCTGTTCTCGGAAATTGTCAGGACAAATTACAGTTTTTTAGAGACTTACCCTGGGCCTTGGAACACGTCCTAGAGAACAGTGAGCCTAATTTTTTTAATCTCCTATTTGAACCTTATTTAATTCAGTTCTGAAAATGTTGGGAGAGGTGTTGAATAACATTTAAGGGTTCTGAGATTAGTATGGGTCAAAAAACTATCTCTGTTTATTAGAACTAGAGCTTCAGCAATTTATTATTCATTAATTATTATTATTATTATTATTATAAGCATTTGTATAGTGCCAGCTGTGTACCTGGCGCTTTACAGAACAACAAGATAGACGCGGTCCGTGCCTACGGCTTACAATCTAATAGACACGGAGGGAGAAGACAAGGAGAGGGGACATAGGGAGAGACAAGGGATAAATAGCATTCAAGCAGATGCGAAGTCGCAGGTACATGTGCTTGGCTTGGTTGCATTTGGCAGGAGTCTGTGTGGAGGGCAGACAGTAAATATTGCGGGGAAAGTTCTAACAGGTGTCGGGGAAGGCGGCGAGGAACAGGTGGGTTTTGAGAAGGGATTTAAAGATGCGGAGGAAGGAGGCAAGGTAGATGTGGGCAGGGAGGGAGTTCCAGGCATGGGGGGCAGCAAGGGAGAAGGGACGAAGGTGGTTAAGGGAGCAGGGGAGACAAGAGAGAGTGAGGGAGGGGACAGAGGAGGAGCAGAGAATGCGTGCAGGAGTGTGTAAGGAGATTAGGGCTGAGAGGTAAGGGGGAGCCAGGTTGGGTGATTTCAGATGTTACGGGCGCCCGGTTCACCACAGTGGATTCCCGGTGGGGGTCAACCGAACAACCACCCCCCGGGGTGAATAAAAGCCCCGAACAGACGGGACGGGCCCGGAGCCACGGCAGGGAATCGGGATGGGGCAGTGCAACAGACGTGACGCCGATTCCCGGCCGTGGTCAAAACACCCAGAATCCACTGGGCAGGGGCAGGACACAGACATGGCCGCCTGAGGGCAAACAAAGCCAAAAGGCACAAAAGGGAACACCCACACAAGGGATACTGGAAGGGAGGGGGAGACGAGCCGGACAGGTACCACGCACAACGGGCACACAGACAGCGGGGGCACAGTGGAACGCACAGCACAAGCACATGCCCGAGCACACACACACAGACAGAAGGGAAAGGAAGGGAAGGGAAGGGGGGACACGGGCGCCCGGACAACACGCAAGACACACTGGGCACGGGGGTGGGGGCGGAACAGGGAAAAGGGG
>QEPC01010771.1:199154-209718 GCA_003113815.1 Sphenodon punctatus
GAGAGAGAGGGTGGAGAGATAGAGTTGAGTGTCATCAGCATAGAGGTGATATTGGAAGCCGTGAGAGGCAATGAGTTTGCCAAGGGACAGGGTATAGATGGAGAAGAGTAGAGGGCCCAGGACAGAGCCTTGGGGAACCCCAACTGAGAGGGGGAGAGGGAGGAGTTGGAATTGGGAAGGGACACATTAAAGGAGTGGTCAGAGAGGTAGGAGGAGAACCAGTCAAGGACAGAGCCGCAGAAGCCGAGGGAGCGAAGAGAGTCCAGTAGGAGTGAGTGGTCGACAGTGTCAAAGACAGCAGAGAGGTCAAGGAGGACAAGAATGGAGTAAAAGTGCTTAGATTTAGTGACAAGTAGATCATTGGTGATCTTGGCAAGGGCGGTTTCAGTGGAGTGAAGGGGCCGGAAGCCAGATTGGAGAGGGTCCAAGGAGGAGTTGGCAGAGAGGAGATCCAGACAGTGGGAATAGACAACACATTCCAGAAGCTTAGAGGCGAAGGGAAGGAGGGAGACCGGCCGGTAACTAGAAGGGTCGAGGGTGGACATTTTGAGGATGGGAGAGACAGTGGCATGCTTGAAGGCGGATCATTCAATTTGATCATAGAATGTCAGAGTTGGAAGGACATTTGCGGGTCATCTAGTCCAACCCCCTGCTTGGATGCAGGATGTCTACAGCTACAATATCCATGACAATATCTCCAGTATTTATTTATTTTTTGAAACCTCCAGTGATGGAAAGTCTATGATCTCCCAAAACAACCCGTTTCATTGTTGCACAGCTCTTAGCATTAGGAATTTTTTTTTTGCTATCTCATCAACATTTATCTTCCCTACATGTGCAAATGGTACTGCAGTGGAGGCTGGAGGTGATAAAGAGCCATGTGTCCTGAAGAAAACCTGTTTTGGATAAACTTATTGTAGTACAAATCCCTTCCCTTTCATGAAATTCTTCTCGCTGGTATTCGCTGGTACAGCCTCATGGCTGTATATTTTTTCGCCCTTGCCTCCTCCCTTGTCTCGCTTATAGATTGTAAGCCCCTTGGGGCAGGGACCTATTTCCAATGTAATGATTGTTCAGTGCCAGGTACGTTGCTAGCAGTATATAAATATTTAATAATAATATTATACTAGGCACAGTATGTACACTTATTAAAGTGTCCCCAATCTGGGTTTTCAGATGACCAGTAGGATCCAGCTATTTAGCACCAGTGCTAACATTTAGTGAAGTATGAGTCCCATTTATTACAGTGTTACCACAGGCATTAAAAGCCAGAGGATCTTGTACTAAGGGCACACTCCTCAAGCAACTTACTGCAGAGTGGTTCCATTTTGAAGTCATTGGTACTACTTCAGAGTTAAGTGGTTTGTGTCCTAAATCGACAAAGCAAAGGTTATGAGGGGTAAAAGAGGCACAGGGAGGTGAAGTGAGTTGCCTGGGGTCACACAGCAAGTAAGCGTCAGAGCTGGGAATTTGTTTCTCCTTGTGGTGCCCCCTCTGCCCAGCCAATCACTGCAATAAGCTACTCTGTGGAAGAAGGAGGAAGCTCAGCACAGCAGAGCCAAGATACAAACTATGGCTGTGCCTTTCATTTTGCTTCTTTTTTTTTTTTTTATCTTCTCATCACAGATGACTGACAACATTGACTGGTTACAGAGCCAAAGAGGTCTGTGTAAAGTGGATCGTTATTCTCCTAGTGATGAGGAAGAACACAATTGGACAGTACGATTTTTTTAGAGTCTTTTTATAATTTATTTATTTTTATAAGAAGTGCAACAGAGGGAAAAAATATCCAAGAATTTCATGCAGAGTACCAATATTTAATTGTGTCTGTGTGGATAAAAGGCAGAGTTTTTGTGAATAGGCTGATAAATTCAGCACTTCACATTGTAATCAGGTTTTCAGCCATATTAAAATATAAAACAAAAGTTTGCACTAGTGTGTCACAAGTGTGGATTCCTTCAGAAGTCCCATTGCACTGAGAGTCCTCACTGTAATGCCTTTCATTATCCTGGGCCCTTGGCTATAACAAGCAGCAACTCAAGCCTCATCATTTTGTTTGCCATTGACTATCACTTTAATTGTTCTTTTACTATATGTACCTTTTACAATAATGAACAAAAAGGTTTAGCTCCCATGAGGGCTCTTAGAGTCTAGAAACAGCATAGCTTAAGGTGTTGGACTTGGGAGACCAGAATTCAAATCCTATTTTAGCCATGAACTTGCTGAGTGGCCTAGGGCAAGTCACTGTCTCTCGGCCTCAGTTTTCTATTTGTAAAATGGGAATAATAATGACTTACCTCACAGGGTTGTTGTGAGAGTGAACTAGATAAGGATTGCAAAGCACTTTGAACACTAAAATCACTTTAGAAATGGTTAATTATAGCAAGGTGTATACTTTTGTTCTTCAGATGTATGTAGCAAGGTTCATGACTCACAGATATTAATTGCTGCTCCCTTACAGCAAAGGATTTACTACTTGATTTTACAAGGTACTGAGTACCCACAGAAGTCAAGGGAGCTGAGAGTGCTCATCACCTTGCACAGTCAAGCCCTTAGTATCCAAATGAAGAGAAGCAAAAGCTTCAGGTCCATGTACTGTTAATGGTGTATGAACAGAATACCCTTCAGGAGTATGAATCCTAGTGTCGTTTTATTTGGAATAGATTTTGCCTAACCTTTTTGTCTAAGGCAGGGGAAAGGGAACATCTGGCCTATGGTGTAAATCTGGCCCGTGGCTGTTTCGTATTTAGCCCCGTTCCCATTCTTGGATCTGTCCTGTGGATCCAATCCCTAACCTCAAGCATCAAAAGAGTGAGCTTGCAGTTACGGTTTGTTTCAGCTAGAGTGTATGCTAGGCTCAAGTCTTATTTTTATTTTTCTGTTCATTTTTTTTTTGTTCCTTTTATTTATAATGTAGATTGTAAGGAATAATTTGAATGTATCTTAAAGGTCAACAATGGATATCATTTTGTATATTCCTAATAAAAGAAAGTTTAAAATAAAATTTTAAAAAGAGTGAGCTCCACGAAAGGGAGCAGAGATGAGGGCATGAACTCAAGGACAGGGGATGGATCCAAAGCACAGATTCATGATATGGTCCATTCCCTTTCTTCCCTCATTCTGAACACACCCTTTAAAGTATTCTCAGGCCAACTCCAATCTGGCCTATGGAGCTTGTACTCATTTTCAAAATGGCCTGCGGTAGGGGAAGGGTTCCCCACCCCTGATCTAAGATTTTAAAAAAAAACTTCATATCTTTGTTTTCTTAGATCAGTCAGTTCTTCTTTCCTCTTCTTCAGACTCCTTTGAAAATTACTACAAGCTCCCCAGGCCAAATAGGAGTTTGGAGGGGAGGGGAGTCCTTCTACACTCCCTACAGATCCTTCCCCTACACTCAAGCACATTGGTTTGCCTTTAAATGAGTCAGTTGCAAAAATTGTATGCTCTTTACTTTGCAAAGCCCTGTGCTGGGAGAGAAAGTAAGGATATGCTGGGCTTTGCAAGCCACTGAGAGCAGGTCCATCCACCCCCCTGCCAGGGCAGCCCATCAGGGAAAAATCCAAGCCACAAAGCCCTATACTGGGAGGGGGGGAGGGAAGCAGATTCCTGCTCGCTCTCCCCCCCACCCCCATGCAGGCTTTACAGTGGGGCCTGGGCTTCTCAAGGGGCTGCCTTGACAGAGGGAGTGGGAAACCTAGGTCCTCCACTCCTCCTGCCAGGGTAGCCCCTTGGGAAGCCAGCTTTTCAAACGGCTACTCAGCTCTAGCCAGAGTGGCCCCTTGCAAAGATGCAAGCAGATGCCTGGTCAATTTCAACCTGAACCTGACCAGACAACCACTTTAGGGCTTTGCAAGGGGCTGAGTTGGCCAGGAGAACTAGGACCTCCTGGGTCCCAGCTCTCCAGGCCAGGCCAGCCCCTTGCAACACTGGGTCAGTGCGCTCCCACCCCCCTCGCCAAATAGATGTTGGGGGAGGGGACAAGGACTTGTAATCTTGCCGAAAACCCGAACCAGGTGTTGAGATCCCAGTGAGATCTTGAGCTTGGTTCTCGTTCTTGTGATTATTGTTGTAATTCTCATATCAGCCCTAAAACCCTTGATGGTTCCTCAGCACACAAGCTCAGAAGCATTAGCCAAAGCACTTAACAGTGACCTACAGGGAAAACACAGTGTGGGTGGCACCCAGACCTAATTTCTCCAACCTTAGGGCATAATCCTTCAGGAGGATTTCAGGCTGCGTCTACAGTGGTGAAGCAGGAAGGAAGTTGGTATAAGGAGTAAATGTATATTTGTTAAATATGGCAACGTAGTGTAGTAAATCAATGCTTGATGTTTTGTTTAGCATATTTTTCATATGGAGGTCTCACTGATTCCTCTATCTGTGTGTATGCTTTGCTGCATATTGCAAAGAAAAACAATAGTAATTGGATTTTTGTTTTGCAAGGGTTTGGGTGAAGAAAGTTCCAGAAACACAGGCCTTTGCCAACTGAGCTAAGACCTTGCCTCACTAACATTTCGCAGGGACAGAGGAAAAATGCACATGTTTAGGGTGCACCCTAACCTTCCTTTCGTTGTTGCTTTTTTTTAAGGCCATGAACATGCATCCATAGCACTTTGAGAGTTAAAGTAAAGAGAATTTTCACTGATTTTTACTATTTAGTGAAACAATTAAATGGTGTAAGATGTGTGTCTTTGGCTTGTTTTTGACTTGGTTCAAGCTTTAAAATGGTGTCTGCCTGTATCTTGTATCACCTCTCAAGTCACTTATTAAAATACCCATTAGGTCAGGGCTAGGGAACCGTCTCCTTCCTACCCAATGACTCTGCTGAAACTTCACTACTGATGCTCATGCTTCCAGGGCCCCAGCTCAGCTCAAGGTAAACCCTGTCCCCCTAGTTCTCCCTCCAGATGTAACAGTAGCTACAGATAAGGACCTGCACCTCGTTGTATGCTTACTACATTTGTGGCTGAACAGCAAGGAGCCACTGAATAGAAAACACATAGTGCATCATGAACAGACATAATGATCTGCTGTGTGTTTGTAATCCAAAAGAGTGGGTAGTGTTATATCTGGTAACACCCAGCATGACTTCAATTGAGAGGTATTTGTTCCAAAGGAATATGAGCGTTAAGGAACTGCACCATTGTAAAATCATGTTTTGTTCCAATCCCTAGACCGATTCAGCAAAACTTTTCCAACAAACTGAAGCTGATCCACTCAAAGTCTTAAGCTGGCTCCGAAAAGATCTTGAGAAGTGTGCAGCTGGAATCCAGAGTGTGCAGAAGGCAACCGGTAACCAAAAGTGTGGTACAAAATCAAGGGAGCCATCTCCATCTGCAGGTAGGCAGAGTGTCCAAAATCAAGATGCCCCCTCCCCAGGAGCTGTCAGTGCCTGCGATGAGGAGCTTAGTGTGAATGTCAGCTCCAACAGGGGGTCACCCAATTTTCATTTGGAGATGAAATCAAGTCAAAAGGAATCTAAGGACGAAGAAAGTGATTATTCTCCAAATACCAAGCAAAAAGCAGATGAAATGTCTTTTTATGTTAACAAACTCTCTAACCTTGCCATTGCAATGGCACGTAAAGAGATGAATGAGAGGTCAGATGGTACAGATAAGTGTATGCACAAGTCACTTTTTGCCTCTCTGGGGCATCCAAGTGGCAAGTCTATTGCAGAGGACAGCAAACCCTTCAGTCCAACAAAGCAAAGTAAATATGAAGATAATTCATCACCTAAGAAAAAAACTTTATTTTATGAAGAATCATCTTCAAGTAGAAATGAGAATAGTCAAGAAGGATATAAAACATGCCACCATAAAAAACAATTTGGCCCAGATGAATTTACAAAAAACTTAAGCAAAGGGATACTGGTTTATGCCAACAATGTGGTTTCAGACATGATGATATCAGTGATGAAGACTATGAAAGTTAAAACGGATGACACAAACATAGCTTGCGTTGTGCTGAAAAAAGTGTTGTTGAAACACTCCAAGGAGGTAGTGTCAGACTTAATAGACTCCTGTATGAAAAATTTACACACTGTCACAGGAACACTCATGACTGACTCAGATTTTGTTTCTGCAGTGAAGCGCAGCCTGTTCACCCAAGGAAGTCATAAGGCTGCAGAGATAATACAAGCAATGCTTAACCGCTTGCATACAGCTCTAGTAGTAAAAAACCCAGATCAGTCCAAGTCTCAAAGGCTTGCATACGCATCAGTAAAGACAGGTGCAGGGGCAGACTCAAAGGCTCAGAACTTGAGATTTTCAACAACAAAAACTGAAACTGTTAAAGAGAGAGATAAAGAAACTACCTGTTCTGAAACCATAGGCAACCACATAATTAAAGAGGGGCTTTCTCTCTGGTATCAAAAACAACAAAAATGTAATGAATGTACAAATTCACAGTCAAAGGCAGCTGATAGTAGAGTCTCAGGAAGTCCATTGAGGAATCTAGAGAATCTGGATCTTTCCAACATGACATCAGAATCCTGGGCAAGAGACCTGATACTGACTGCATTACTGCTGATACAGTATCATCTAGTGCAGGAAGAGAATGTGGTCAAGGATACATCTGAAGGTGGTCAATCTAGCAGAGCTGCTACCTCTGCATTTGGCTTTCTTTCTCAAGAAAAAGGTAGTTCCAAGCCACCTTCAGCAAATCTGGATCAATTAAAACAAAGTGAAGATGACCAACTGGAGCAGAACTCTGGAAATGACATGTCAAGTGTTATGTTAATGCTCGTCCAGAAGTTAATAAATGAGTCTGTTGGCAAAATAGGAGGAAATTCAGGAGATGCAGGGATGGATGAAACAAACTGCAACCCTGCCAAAACATCTGAGGGTCATTGCTCTTCAGCCCTTTCAGATGTTGATCAGTCCTGTGACGAGGCTATAACTGGACTGACAAAAATGATTATGAATCAATTTGACATTAAGGAAGGGGGCAGTGGACAATTTGTTGACAGTTTGGTGGATACTGTGACTAAGTTGTGCCTTATGATAGCCAAATACAGCAGCCCCGAGTCTGCTTTAACAGAGTTGGGGGATGGAGAAGATGGCAGAAGAAGTCCTATGTACTCCAGGGGTACAGGAACTGCCGAGAGTCGATGTGGGTCAGGAGAAGACAGTGGATCTGGCCGCAGGATGGTAGTGGCCAATCAGAATGCTCCTGAGAGTATACACAACAAGCAGCTCCAAGGTGTCCTCCAGTGGGTGGCAGCCTCTCAGATGAATGTACCTGTATTGTATTTCATGGATGAAGATGACGAGGTTCTGAATAAGGTAAGCAATGGGTATTTGGGTAATGAACAGGGGTATTGCAATATTGTAGTTGGGTTTGTTATGGACTTGGGACAATTGATAAAAATAGTGGATAACATGCACCGCTTACTTGGTTGGGATAGAGTTAGGAGATAGTACTCAAAGTCCTAATAATTGCCACTGCTCTTATAATAGTGTGGGCAAACTGCACCTTGGGAGCCATATACAGCTCTTGGACAGTACAAGCGCCGCTCTTAGCTAGAGATGGCCCTGGGCTCTGCACTTCCTTAATTTTCTTGCATCTTACTTCATTGCATCTGAGTCTCAGCAGCTGAATTGTGCCTCCTCCTCAGAATCTCTGCAGCCAGGATCGCAAGGCACTGGCTTTGCCAGCCAATCACAAAAGCAGGAGAGATTAGTGTTTGTGGCTTGTGGCTTTCAGTTATATGAAGATTTTGGTATGCAGCTTTTAGAGATAGGAACTTGGTCCACCATGCTTTTTAATATAATAAAACTTTAAAAGGGTAGCAGGAGCTATTAAAAGAGTAGGGGTCTTGTCCATCTCCATACCAACCCATGGATGTTCTGTATGATGCACTCACAGATACTTTTTGTTAAGTTCAGAAAGCTACTGCTGCATTAGTTCCAAATATGAGCAAAGTTTCTAAGATGATATCTTTTTATTGGTCTAAAATTCTGTTGGTTCAGACAAAATAGGTAAGACGATGATTTTTTTTTAGAACAACTTCTGTTTTGTCTTTTCTTGAGTCGAGTCTGAAATATCCCAAGTGATGCATCTTAGACGTGTTCCTCTTCACATTTAAAATTAAGTTGAATAATTATATTTCCTCAGCATAACCAATGTGATTTGCACCAAAGGAAGTTTGGTGCAAGTGTCAGTTTCTGCCAAGTACTGACATTGGTCAGTGCTGTCAGCTTGCCTCCCCGAGTCAGCAGCTGCACTCTGCACAGAGAGCATGTTGTCCTAGGGAGGGACTTTGGCCTACACTGCAGGGAGAGTGGGAGACCAAAAGGCTCACAACTCTAGAATTCCTTTTAGTGTAAATTAACATAGAGGCCTGTGACTCAGCTTGAGCCCAGTGGGACCTGACTGCTACCATCGGACTCTGGGGCAGACAGATTGTCCACCAAAGCCACTCAGGCTGAGCTTCCCATCAGCGGAAGGCCCCACCCCCACAGAGTGCCATGATGTCACAGTACTCCACCTGGGCAAGGCTATGTTGGAAAAGGGCAAAGGGAATGCCTTAACCCTGCTCGTTAGAAAGCTGCTTGATATCACAGGAGTGGTAGAGCTGTCCAGCCTGCTTACCCCTATGAACCTTGCCTCCTTCCCATTTGTTTTTTCCCCATATCCCACTCCTCAATCCCTAGAATCCCCATTTCTCTTCCTTTTCCTTGGCCTGTAGTCCATGGGTGAAGGACTACATTAAAAAAGAGGTGGAGCTAAGCTCCCTCCCCGCGCTCCCCCCCGACTCCTTTCCAGCCTGGTCTCACCCCCACAGAGCTCCATGATATCACAGCACTCTGTGAGAGCAGGGCCACCCACAAACACATCAGGGCCATGCTCAGAAGAGCCCGGCTGCATCAGGCGTAGGCTTAGATCAAGCTCAATACAGTCAGGCTTGGGTCGAATTTTTCTCTCACTCAAAGGTTGTCTTTCTTGGGGAGAAAATGTTGGAATGAGATAAAACCAGACTTGAGGCTTCCCTCATTATTCTCAAAGGACCGGTACAGTTTGTTATATGGAGATGTATAGAAATATATGGGATTTGGATGATGAGGGAGTCTATGGCTATTTTTACATGAGGCTTATTTCTCACGGAAAATCCAGGAGAAATAAACTCGCACACAGGGGGGGTGGGGGGTGCTAGACATTCCTCCCTGCTACCAGAAGTGAGGCAGGTGCCATTGAAAACTTTGAACCCAGAGGGTTTTACAAGTCCGCATCTCCAAGCCTGCACTAGTTCGCAGAGTCCGCTGTTTTCAGTGGTGTCCGGATCACTTCCAGAAAATGGCCTGTGTCAGCAGTGGGAAAACATTAAACAAAGCTGCCATACTACTACTTGTTCACAATACCTCTCCTCTCCAATGAACCAAGGAAAGATTTTTGTTTTGAGTCTTATGATGCTGGTTGAAGCTTTGAAAGGGAAGATAAGAGGAGATTATGAGGAAGAAGTAAAGCAAGAAGAAGCAGGCATGGAAGTAATCAGAAAGGGGCACTGCCCTTGTCTCCCTTGCATGGTGGCTTCTTCCTCCACTGCCCCAGTTCCTCTCTATCCTGAACTTACAAGTTTTATCCCTAGCCCTCTTGCAATCCTGCTACTTCAGAGCAATAGAGTCTGTGGGGATGCTGAAACAGAAATAGATGGGGAGAAATGGGGAATGGAAGAGGGAGACAGCAGGCAAAGGGAATGTATAGTTGGTAGAGAGGGTCTGAGTGTCAAAGGGACTAGCGGACTGGATGGAGAACATAGGGATGGAGGTATGAGGCCCACTGAACTCAAACCTATGGAGAACTGTCCAGCCTGCTTACCCCTATGAACCTTGCCTCCTTCCCATTTGTTTTTTCTCCTGATCCCACTCCTCAATCCATAGAATCCCCATTTCTCTTCCTTTTCCTTGGCCTGAAGCATAGATTGGGGTTGGGGAGGCTTGGTCTTGTCTGGTTTTCTTGGATCGGATTCAATCGGTTTTGTCCACCAATGCAGAGGGTGTGCTTGGAGTGATGCAGGCAACCAGTTGTGAATTAGATACATGCCCCTCTTGGCTGGTGAAAGCTATCTGGGAGACATTGGGGCCATTGTTGGCTGAGGTCGTCACCAGTGCCCTTCTCTTGGGGGAGGACAGGGTGCCTGACTGCCTCAAAACTGCGGTTGTCCGGCTCTCTTGACACTGACTCCCTTGCTGGCTATTACCCCATTTCTATTCTTCCTTTTTTAGGGAAGATTATTGAACAGGTGGTTGCCTTGCAGCTTCAGGCGCACCTCAATACTATTGGATTCCTGTACCCATGTCAGTCAAGATCTCATCCTGGGCATGGCACTGAGACTGCTTATGGCCTTGGTTGACGACCACCATTTGACAATCGACAAGGGAAATTGTACCCTGTTGATTTTGTTAGATCTTTCAGTAGCCTTTGATACACTTGATCAAGTGTAGACAAGATCGCTCAGATCCAGAGTAACTTTGACACCGGATTGGAAGCAGTAAGCAAGGGGCACGAGGTTATGGAGGCACCGTCTGGTCGATCTTTCTGGGATGAGTTTCAGGAAGTGACGCCG
>QEPC01010771.1:210661-224271 GCA_003113815.1 Sphenodon punctatus
AAAATCTGTCTGGCTGGCATCTTCCTTGACTGGCTTTGATAACACCTCATGCAGTACCATTACCTTGGTACCGTTGGCCAGTCCAGGATTTCCTCACAGAGAGGGGGGGTGGAGGTGTTGCAAAAGTTTGTGTGGTTATGCCATGACTAATGGCAGGGTGAGGGAGAGCCCTAAAGTCAGGATCCCCATTACCACTCGCTCCTACTGCAGCTGTAGGACTTCCTATCTTCTCTTCTCCATGCTCTGCACTGGCTGCCTATAGCGTACCGAGCCAGATTCAAGGTGTTAGTATTGATTTACAAAGCCCTGCACGGTCTGGACCCTCATATCTCGGGGACCGCCTTGCCCTCCGCACCTCACAGTGATCCCTTCGGTCCACCGGGGGCGCCTTTCTGGAGGTCCCCCGTGTAAGATGGGGGGCCACAATGGAGAGGGCGTTCTCGGTGGCTGGGCTTCAGTTTTGGAACTCCCTCCCGGAGGAGTCTCGCCTGGCCCCGGGCCTGTTGGCCTTTCGACGTATTTGTAAGACTTGGCTGTTTGCCCAGGCCTTCGGAGGGGAGGGTGAGGGGTGGGTTAATTTCTGTGGGGGGTGTTTAAAATTTGTTTTAATTTAGATGTTGTAGACTTTTTATGTTCAAAAATTGTTTTATATTATGTTGGAAGTCGCCCCGAGATTCCGTCGGCATGGGGGGCGGCATATAAATATAAGGAAATAAATAAATAGAAATAAAATCATGGAGTGCTCTACGTGGTGCCGCCCTTGATGACTGTTTAGAAGCTGCAGTTGATGCAGAATGTGGTGGCCCGCCTTCTATTGGGGGTGGATGTCTGGGAGCACATTACCCCTGTGCTCCAGCATCTGCTCTGACTACCAATAGCTTTCTGGGCACAATTCAAGGTGCTGATTTTGACCTATAAAGCCCTAAATGGCTTGGGCCCCAGGCATCTGAGAGACTGCCTCCTCCCTCATGTCTGATTGTGGCCTCTGAGGTCAGCCATGAGCACCCTCTTGCAGGTACCACATGCCTGTGAAGTTTTTATGGCTAAAGTTTCCTCTAGCTACTTCAATTTTCCAGTGCTGTCAGCCTGCAAAACCATAGAAGCATCTTAGCCAGCAAGAAAGTCTTTGAGGACAGCATGAAGCAATTGGGACAGAGGGTACTATGTGTCACTTGGGGGAGTGGGGGGAGCAGGGTGAGAAGAAGAGAGTGTGGAAAAGAGGAGGAGCATCATCTGTTTGATTAACTTTCCCTGCTCTACTAAGGGAGAAACTATGCTTGTTGGTAAATCAATAGGAGATTCTTAGTTCGGGACTGTCACAAGTCATCCTTTGTTCCACACCAGTCAGAGTTTGGATGGCATGGAGACAGAGTCTACCCAGCAAGTCAAAGTAGACAAAGAATTCTGTAAAGATACTTTTGTCTTCTGTATCTGCCACCCTAGGATCATGAGCTCAGAGATAGACCTGGTGGGATGATGCTCGGGGTGTTTCCCTCAGTGATGTTCATATGGCACTGTCTTGGCTGATTCCTCTTCTCTCTGAGTGGCACCAGGGTTTTTAAAGATTTGGGGGGCAGAATGGCTGAATCTTTGGTAGGCAGGATAGTAATACCTTTTGGCTTTGCCTTTACTAAGACATGCATAAAGGTTTTGACATTGTGGAGCTCCAGGAGATAAAAAAAGCCAGATCTCCTTGTTAATGATGATTTGCTGAAGCCAACAGCTGTCTGGGATTACTTTATTTCTTGTTCCTGGTCCCAAGAAATCTGATTTCTTATACCACTTTCCTAGGAAGGTTTCCATTTACTTTTTCCAATGTTGTTTCCTACACTGACTTTTGTTTACTGCTACAAGTGAGAAATGCTAGGAAAGTATCTTTAGTTCCTAAATGACTAGATATGTTTGGGGAAATGTCTATCCTGAGAAGAACTGCTCGTTATCAGAGAGATATAATTTGCTCTATATAACTTTTCCACCCTAATCAAAAGCTATCTTTTCATCTTGGTATTTTCCTTATGAGAAACCTGTAATTTTTAGACTAATTCAAGAAAGAGAAGGGAACAATTAAAATATTCTGTTACATTTCATTTGATCTCTTGGACTCTACTGCCATGTCTTTGATTCCAGCTGTCTCATTATGAGACATTACAGCTTATAATTTTGGTCTCTCCACTGATGTCCAGGCTGAAGCTGAAGGTCATATCACTCTAAAGACTTGCCTGTCTTTAGCTCCAAGACAGATGTGATCTTGGAAAAAATGAAAGCCATAAAGTCCACAGCCAGGTGTCTGGACCTGAGTAAGCCTATGTTCCTCAGAAAATCCTCATTCAGAATCTATGAAAAGGCTATCACAGTTATTCTGATCAGGAGCCAGCTAAGAGGAGTGGCGTAGACTGTCTGGAAAATGGTCCATCCCTTTCAGAGATGATTAGGGTCTTTCTCCTCTTCAGTGTAAGAGAATTAGTTGGACTATTTTTGTCTGCCCTGCTCTTCCTCATTTGGGCTGGCTATGAGTATGTTGGAAACCCAATCAGAAGTCAAAGGCAATCCTTTGTGTATTCTCTACCAGTATCCAGGAAGGCAGGCCTCAACTGGCCTCTCAATGTCCGCACAGTACCAGTGTCCTTTGGCGTTGCCCTTTGGCCACTGTCTTCAGGCAGCCCATAGCCCCTGGAGAACACACACACGTGTGTTGTTAACACACATGTGTAGGAGGTTAACAACAGGGACCCTATCAAGCAGCCAACAACCAAGCCAGAAGCCCCTCTTCAGTGTGAACAATCTCCTCTAATCGTGTTGCTTGTGAACATCAATTTTGAGGGTGTGGCATTAGCGCTGAAATGAATTAGAGTAATTTGATCTTCAATATCATTTTTCTTCTGCCCCATTCTTTTTGGGCTATCCCATTGTATCAAGCTATTTCTTCAGACTGTTGGGTGCAGGGATCATTGGATATAATCCTTCAGTTTGAAGCCAATCAAACATACCTTCCCCTTTCTTTCCCATGAGTCGGCCTCATAAGAAGTGCTGTGAAAAACCCATTTGGAAATGGGAGTCACAAGTTGTGCCATAACATTACCAAAAGGAAAGGGTTTGATTTCTGCTGTTCTCCTATTTCCCAAATAAAATGGTGGCTAGATATTTCTCTGAATCTTTCTAAGATGCCTAAGGAGAATTGAATTCTCCATGATTTCTGTGAGGAATATAATTCTTATTCTCAACAGAATAAGACCACTACTTTGGTCTAACATTGACTCCTACAGTATTCATCAAGTGCCTGACAGTGTTGGAAGCTCATGTCACCTATGTCTGCAGATGTATTTCTACCTGGAGAAGAGCAGTATTTTATGGTGGAGTTGTTTTATACTTCATTGGAAACTGCTCAGTCTTTACATCTCTTGGTTTGATAGCAAACAAAAATGTACATTGATCCTGGTTTAGATTCTGTCCTGGGATATATGTTGTCTTAAATTTTGCCAGGGCTCTTTCTCACCTATCTCAGGACAAGTTCCAACATCACATCCAGACAATAAATCTAGCTACATCCAGGCTAGAAGTTTCTGTTGTATTTTATGTTTAAGAGTGTAAGGCATTTATCATCCCTTATTCAGCATTCTAGACATACAAGCACTCTCAGCTTGAGCCTGGTAGTATTAATAATTATTCTTGTTGATATAGCACTCTTGAGTGTGCAAAGCATGTTTCAGGCATTATCTCATTAATCCCTATGACAGTATACATGTGTTTCCTCATGAGTCAAAGACTCAGGAATATGACTTTAAGTCTTTTGGTGAATAATACCAGACAATGTCTTGAAGGGGCTACATCTCTCTCAACCAGCTTCACAAATAATGAGGATATGGATGCCTCCAATTTGGGTTTCAGGGCATTCCTTAGATCTTCAGTCGTTCCAGGTTTTCAAAGCCTTGGCAAGCCCAAATTCTCCATAAACTTTCTAGAGATCAGATCTGCTCTCAAACCTTTCTCCGACATCTCAAAAGGTAGCTGGTGCAAACTCTTTGAGCCTTTTAGCCATAAACAGGGACACGTGTTTGCTGCATTTTCTCCATTGCCATCAGTGGGGAAAACAGAGTAAGAATGGGTCCCTGGTTATAATGTAAATACCTGATGATGCTTTTATCTCTGATACCAGAAGAGGCAATTTACTTGTGGGCATGGTGAATCTAGAATGAAGTAACATCCACCTGCTTTGCAAGTGGCAGCTATAAAATAAAAATGAGATTAACCGAAGGCATGAATAAAAAGGTGTGGATTGTCACAAGTAATCACTCGTATCCTCAGTGCTCATATTTGTCAGGTAGAGGCATCCAAATGTATTCAGCCCTTACCTGCCCCTGAGTCGTCTTCTCCCCTTCATCTATGCTGCCCCAAATGCCTGGAACTCCCTCCCTGAATGTATAGGTTTTGCTCCATCCCTCCCAGCCTTTAAATCCTTCCTAAAAACCTGCCGCTTTCCCTAGCTCCTCATCCCCACAGAGTGCCACTGATGCTTCCTTTACTGTCCTTTCATTCAGAGGCCCCCTTCTCTTCTGTAACTAAGCTAAGTATGTTCACTTGCATCTTCTCAATTTTGTGAATGTAACCCTGACTTTCCCTATGTTCCCTTTTCCCTTGCCTCCTCTCTTCTCTCTCATAGATTGTAAGCTTCTTGAGGTAGAGACCTATCTCTAATTAATGACTGTTCAATGCCTGGTACATTACTGGTGCTATATAAATACTTTAATAATTATTAATAATAAATATTTATGTTTTACAGTGGGGCTCTGTGGAGCTAATGACGTAACAGCGAAGAGCAGTTTACTTATAAACAGTAATTCTTGTTCTCCAAATGTTTTGCTTTCACAGTTCCATGTTGAGATCTTCCCATCTCTCCTCTACTTCAGAGCCCCCTTAGCTACAAATGGGGCTTCTGGATACTTTTATCCTTGTCCTAAGAAATGTGAGAAACAAAAGAATTGCGCACATTCCCTGATAGTCCACTACTGCCCAAATATGATCATGATTAAAGAATTACTGTATATAAGTGGTTGCTCATTTCCTGATAGGTCTAGTTAAACTTAGGAGGTCTGTCAAAGGAACTGCGGGAATGCCTTTGCCTGGGACATCTATACTACACTGGACAAAGCTCTGAATAATTTATTATGGGTACAAACTGGTCTTAACTAAGGAATGGAGTCCACATAGCCAACAGTAGTAGGCCTTTGGAAGATTTTATTCCTATAATAAACTTTTCTCCTGTTGGCTTGGACTTTTCTCCTCTTCAAAAATAGACCCTCTAGGTTTCCACATCTTATTTTGTCATTTGATTTATTTATTATTTTGTTAGTGTTTTAGTTTCAAAATTGTTAAAAAGAAACTATTTTTCCTTGAAAGTGTTTATGATTGTACAGTTACCATAGAACATCACTATAGTCTTACCAGATAGTAAAGGCTTAGGAGCAAGGCTATATTGTTTGACATCAGCACAATTGACATGAGTAGTAAACATGGGAGAAAAGCCCTAAATAAGTAACTGAGTGGCCTGGGCAGATGATAATATTCATAGTGAGATACCCAGCACATTTTAATTTCCTTTATTTTTCTGAATAAAGAAAAACCCCAATCATATTGGCCGTACCCTTCGGCGGGGCCCTGCGGTGGAGGTGGAGGGGGTAATGTATAGTAGGGGGATTGTTAATTTGTTTATGCTGCAGCTGGTTAGACTATCTCCCCTCAGTGAGAGGGAGGAGGAGATAGAAGTAGGTGGCCTCACCTGGTGGCAGCAGGTGAAGAGGGAAGGAGATACTCATGCTGGACCCGGGGTGTTGGGTGCCAAAGTGAGGAGTTGTGAAGGCAGTAATATGTAATATGATGTATATTGATGTCCTCTGCGTAGGACTTGTTAGAATTTGGATAGCATAGTCCTCTGTGTAGGATCCATGCTTAGAGTGCACCGATTTGTGAGCCGCCTTGAGCTGACTTGTCAGGAGAGAGCGGAATATAAGAATCAAATCAAATCAAATCATATCCATACTGGCTTGCCCATTATTACTAGGCATGTAGTAAAAGTAGGTTGAACTAGACAGAGCCAGTCTCTAGAAGTATTCTCATTTTCTTCCTCTGTGATTCAGCAAGGTCTGTTCTTCTTGCTTTCAAAGCCACAAGTTGATGGCTTTTTAATAAACTGCAGACAAATAAGTAAAACCAAATTGTTTTCAGTGAGTGGCAGAAGCCAAGGAACAGTGTGAGATTTTCGTAAGCAATTACGCTATAAACCAGGGGTGGCCTTACCACAGGGCAACCCTGGGCGATTGCCCAGGGGTCCCTTGGTGGCCCATGTTTTCACCAGGCATGGTGTGGGGCTCCCAGTGCTACCCCAAACACAACCACCTTTAGGGCCCCACAGAGGGTGCCCTGAAGGGCCACCAAGGGGCCTTACATTTTATCTTCATCCTGGAGCCTGCAAATTTGCAGAACCCCCTCAGGCTGGCTCTGCCATAAATCCATCACTGACCTAGGTATTCTGAATGAATTGAATTTTGCTCACCTTACGCTGGGCCTGACCAACCACCCATTACTGCTGATGGGAGTCTTTCTTATGACTTCAGTTGTCTCTAGACTACTTGGACTAGGGTCACTTTGAGTCCCATCAAGTCACTGGGAGAACTCACGTAAGTAGGAAGCATACAATTTGCCATATAACTTAGCAGCAGATGATGATGATGATGATTGATTTCTCTGATACCCAGCCTAAATATTCCCTTTATTAACTTTATCCTATTTCTCCTAATTCAGTTTTCCCCAAACTCTGAAATTCACACACACACACACACCCTTGAGGGTCCTCTTTAAGAGATGTTTTGGGGAGGGTGCATGAAGAGGAATGAGACAAGCTGCTTCTGCTATGACTCTAGGAGTCTCTGTGCTGTGATGGGTAAAACATCTCCTCCTCTCCCTCACTGTCTCCTCCATACTATGTGGGGAAGGAGTGTCAGTAGAAGGGGGGCTATAGGACTCAGAGGTGTGTGGGGGTGGGGACAGAACAGCGGCTGTGGCTTCTCCACCATGGGGCAGTTGACTGTCCCTGCATGGTGAGCAGAACAGGGGCAGGGACTGCACTGGGTGAAGGACAGCAGAGGCTGGGTGTGGGACTGTATGGAAGGTCCCATGAAGGGACACATCCTGGTATGAAGCAGGCTGAGGGTAAGATTGGTGGGGCCATGGGAAAAGGGACAGAAGCTAATCGAGTGGGCTGATGAGGGGCTGTGAGGGCTGAAAAGGTATGTTGTTCTTAGAACAACCAGACATAGAGTGCATATGCACGCTGGGGTGAGTGCCCATTCTCTCCATTCCAACCTAACTATGGCCCTGGAGCAGACCATGGCCCACTGTGCTTATTCCATTCCTCATACATCAGCCACAGACCACTATTGGGGATTGTCCCCCATGGAGTGAGTGAGTGAGTGGAATGTATCTCTCAGCCCCCTGCTTCTCCCTGAGATAATATTCACCAACTCTACATCCTGCTTCGATTTGGCTTTGTTTGTGTTTCATTATTCACAGCTTCAGCAACTGTCTTCCCTAGCAAATGAGAAGGGCTACAGCGTGGGGGAAGTAATGCAGGCAGTGCTGAAGTACGAGAAGGAAAAACAGCTGGGCGAAGCCCTGGGCAACTTTATGCGCTTGCCAGTGTTGGACTGGCTGCTTACTAACCTGTGATCAGAAGTACCTCTTCTCTCCCCCACCAGCCGTGCTTCTGTTCCAGCCAAGCCCCCATCACAGCGCAGCTCTATCAGACTTACCTTCACACTACTCATTTATCAGATATGATATTATGAGTTGTACTGAATCCTGCTGGGCAATCATATGAATAAAAAAAGAAAATAGTTAATGAGAGTTGTGGTTATTATTTATTATTATTATTATTATTATTATATTGTTTATTTTATTCATTTGTGCCCTGCCACCATTCTGCCTCTGGCAGCTCGGGGCAGCTCACATCCAGATATAAATGCAATAACAATAAAAACCAAATAAAGTAATAATATAAAAGCAGCAATATAAAAATACATTAAAACAAGGAAGAATGTGTAAAAAATTTAAAAAACACCCGCCCTCAAACCTCCCGTCCCCTCCACCAAACACCTGGCAGAAGAGCCACGTCTTGCACTGATGGCGAAAGGCCACAAGGGTTGGGCTGAGACAAACACTCACCGGGAGGGAGTTCCACAATATTGGTGCGGCCGCCAAGAACACCCACCTGTCAGTCCCCACTCAACGATACTGAGGGACCTCTAGGAGGGCACCTCCTGACGACCGCAAGGACCGCCCTGAGTACTGGGAAGTGGTTGTCTCAAGATGATCTGAATCTTACACCTCGCTGACACCTACAGCTTGATACTGAGATTTGAGACTGAGATTCTTTCCCTCTGCAGGCAAGGATGTTGGGGAAGAGCAGTTAAGCTCCATAACTTGACATTTCACTGTTTGCAGCCAAGTTTTGTCATTCTCCAATAGTTGGTGACTAGAATGCAACCAGAATTTTGCTCCGGTTGGGCATGCCCAGACCCCCAGAATTTCTAATCCAGCACTCCCCACCCTGCCTTCTTTTTTTGTAGGCATGAAAGGGGACAGTAGCTGTTCCCCTCTTCTGGCTCTGCCCTCCCTTTCCTGCTACTGTCAGGTTCCTGCTCTGCTGGGAAGAGCAATGGCAGGGTGAGGGAGAGCCCTAAAGTCAGGATCCCAATTACCACTCGCTCCTACTGCAGCTGTAGGACTTCCTATCTTCTCTTCCTGCTGCTGCCACTCTCCATCCCTCCCTGCTGCCAAGTGCTGCCTTGTGCCAGAGGGAAAGGGGCAGTGAGGTGCCTTGTGCCAGAGGGAAAGCAGTGCCATCTCTCCACCTGGGGTGAGATTCTTGCATGGGCAGATAGAAGTGTCTGGTAACAGAAGCAGAAGCACTGCAAGCTCATGCTACTGGTGCTTGAATCCTGGGGGTTGCATCTGTAGCCAAGATGGTAGCCCTTGTCCCTAGGCCTCCCCACTGCTTGTACCTCTGGGCACTGGGCTTGATTCATTGCTGCATGTACAGAGCATCTTCTAGTTTGTATCCCTTTGTGTCCACAAAGGCAGGTGCTCCTGAGCTGAGGGAGAAGGGAAGTACATCAGGGTAGGACAACTTTAAACTCCATGAGAACCCTCTTTTCTGAAGCTGCCTGGGAGTTGGTTCATGAAAATGGCTACATAAATTCATCTGAGATTTCTAAAGGGCTGTGGGGTAAGCATGGTAACTGTACAAGTATCTGAAAGCTGTCATCACCAAGATGGTCAAGAAAATACTATGATGGCACAAGCAATTGTAACTAAGAAGAGCTTTCTTTCCCCTTCTCCCTCTACCAGAATCCCGAAATTTGTGGCTGAAGGACCAGTTTCTTCCTTAATTTGACTTCCCCAGAATTTCCAAAGGGGGTGGGGAAAGAGTATGTGAGAAAGAGTGACCTTGGGAGTTTTCAGATTTGACAATAACCTGCATTTCCATGCTTTGACCTATGTGGAAATGCCGGCTACCATTGGAAAGTGCCTGGGCCATTCCCAAGACAGTGTTGCCGCTTAGGCCGGGCTATGATTCTGGAACATCTAAGACACAGCCTGGGCTAAGCATCAACACCACTTCAGGAACGGCTGCCCAACCTAGTGCAAAGCGTGCCGTTACAGAATGAATGAATGGATGAATAGTTTATTAAGCGTGACCAAGGTCATTGCACATTTAGAATTATTATAAAGAATAAAATAAAATAGGTAGTGACCATTCCTAATCAGAAACAAGATATATATGTAATCATAAATAAAAGTTAACTGAAAACATAATTAAAATAGAAATTGCTCTAAAAACAGCATGTATATAATGACACACACATTATACACATATATATAATGACACACATACAACAGACAATATATAGAGATATGAATGAAAATAAGTGTCATGGTCCAACACCCAAAGGCAATTTATAGCTGAGAAATGCCTGCCTAAGATTCATTGCCTGTATAAGAAACCTAATTATATTCAAAGTGTCATCAGCCACCTGATCAGACAATGCCAGTTGGAGAAGAGAATGATCTGACCTGCCCGGGAACTTTGCCAGGAAAGAATTAAGTAATTTGGCCCTTATGCCATCATAAAGATGACATCTCAGCAGCACACGATCAATAGATTCCACTTCCACGCAATCAAAAGGGCATAAACGTTAGAGAAAAGGCAATCCACTCTACTGTCCCTCCAAGCTGTTACAGAGGAATGACTGCTTTACTCAACACAGTCGGGGTTCTCCCAGAGCCGGGCACCATGGCAGCCACCATATCTTCCTGTCAGCCAGGTGCAGGCCACTTCACACAGCGCATGGGCATAGCCTTGTGGATGCATGTCCATGCGTTTCCCTGGCCCAGCCGCTGTCACATTTGTTCGGCAGCCGGGCCAAGTCCCAGCCAAAGTGTTGACTCCCACCATTGCCCAGAGATGTCCATGGCGGCAGCGGGAGCCGTCACATCTGAAAAGTATGTGAGTGTGTGAGAGAGAGACCGAATGTGATGACATTTGATTTAACTTGGAGATGTAATGGTGAAAATAAGGGGACAGAGCCTTGGTGGGCAAGAATGGATTCCACTCACTTTGGATTGTTGTTACTCCACTGCTGACTTCTCTGTATTCCTTCCAGCACAACAAAAGCAGAATGAACACTATCCTGGCATGGGCCAAAATCTGCCATTATTTACTCTAAATTATTTCTGGGATAACTCTACTCAAGTCAGTGGGCCAAATTCCTCTTCATCTGCACCAGTAAGAATAGCAGCTTCAAATCTCAGACTCATGTAGGAGCAAGCAACTTTAAAATCTGTCTGGCTGGCATCTTCCTTGACTGGCTTTGATAACACCTCATGCAGTACCATTACCTTGGTACCGTTGGCCAGTCCAGGATTTCCTCACAGAGAGGGGGGGTGGAGGTGTTGCAAAAGTTTGTGTGGTTATGCCATGACTGGATGATGGACTTTCTCCAATAAAGGGTCCAAGAGAACCCAAACAAGCTGGCTCCTTGGCCCGAAGGAGGTGATCCATTCCATATTTAAGCTGGTGTTACTAAGATCATCTTCTTCTCTAAGTGACCTCTTGATCTAACCTCTCTCTGAGCCTGCTCTTAAACATGAGGAGAGGGCAAGATCACTCCAACAGACACTGCTTCCTAGACCTGTCTAGCTTCACATGATTCCTGTCTAGGGCTGAAATGGGTACTTGATTTAGTACCCATAGGTAATATTTGCATTTTGGAATACCAGATTGGCACCTGGATACCTGAAAATGTGGTCATTTTTATCAGTTACTGTTACTGATTTTCCAGTTACCAATTGGTATTTAGAAAACTGAAAAATCAGAATGGAAATTAAAAAATTCAGGACCAGAAGTTGACTTTCTGGGACCAGAAATCAGTTTTCCGGGACAGAAAGATAATGAATAGATGCCAGACACCAGTGAGTAGACAAAAATCAGGACCAGAAGTCACCATTCCGGGACATTGGATTGGGTTGCAATCAGGTACCTATTGGTACCCAATGTTGTTGGTTCGATTCAGGTACTGGAGATGCGACTCGTTTTGCGGGTCCCCACTTTCAGCTCTACTCATACATGTGTACAGAGGCCATCTCAAAGAATTCCAAGTAATGGTAAGTAACCATGATTTCTTTTCCTGAGTTTTTATTATACTAAAATAGAAAAAGCTGTCAAATAATGAAATTTCCCTTGTGCTGAGCATGGAAAGTTTCAGAGGAAAAGAATTCTGGACAGCTGGAGGACCACACACACTTACCTCATCTGCAGAGTACAGCTGGTGATTTCATTTCAGTCTGCGATACTGTTAGATCTGGGAGGTCCACTTAAGTATGCCTTGAATGGGGGAAATAGTATCAACAGACGGCAGAGAAAAGATTGGTTTACAGTGAGTCTGCAATCTTAGCGGAGTTGGTAGACAGATTTCTCAGACTCTACATCACTCTTTTGGGGAGCAATGAGCAGCTTTTTTATGCAAGTACATAACTGATGTTCTCAACAGACGGTGGTGAAAAATAACCTAGGGTGTTTAAAGAAGCAGAGAGGGCAATTAAGCTAATCTTTCTGTCTGTATCAAGGCATCCTGCTCCTATATGAAAGTTCTGAAAATATAGAACAAGCACGAATAGTCATTTGAGGAGTCTGCAGATCTCACGCACCATACACAGATATTCTCACAGCAGTTGCCAGCTGACATAAGTCACTTTGTGAAGTGGCATGGGCTTCAGCTTATGGAAGGAGTTTTCTGAATGTGCTACTGATGGAATGGAAAACTCTCTGCTCAAGTCAATGGCAATTAAAATCTCACTCTTTTGCAAAAGCTGACCATGGGGAAGAAATAAAAACCTGCATTTCACATTTAATTACTCTCAAAAGCCTAAGTGGAGATAGCAACAATATGTAAGCGAGGGGCATCTGGGATGTGGATGGACAGCGGAGTTGGGGTGCAGGGCACGATTGAGGCCAGGGAAGGGGGTTCAGGAGGTAAGGCTGAGAACAGGACTGAGCTGAGAGCAGGAAACAGAAGGAGAGATGAGAGCTAGCAGGGGGATGAGAGGTCTAGGGGCAGAGAGAAAGAGAGGATTTCTGCCCAGTTTCCTGCAACTGCTAGCCAGCCAGGAAGCTGTGAGGTGTGGCTGAGCTGGGACAAGGAGTGGGGCCTACGGGGCAGTTTCAGGCTGAACCTTCAGGCTGAACCAGGGAGCAACAGTTGTGTGGCTAAGCTGGCCCATTGGATTATAGCAAATTCCAGAGCCCCAGATGGTGAAGTTTCAAGACAAAATACATAGCATTGGGACACAGTATTTGTACGAGACTCATCTCTTCACAACCTTGCTCCCCCCTACCTCTCTGCGCTAATTTCCCTGTGTACTCCAGTCCGTGAACTCCACTCCTCCTCTGTCCCTTCTCTCACCCTCCCATGCCTCCCCTGCTCCCCTAACCGTCTTCGTCCCTTCTCCCTAGCTGCCCCTCCATGCCTGGAACTCCCTCCCTGCCCACATGCGACTCGCCCCCTCCCTTCGTACCTTCAGATTCCTCCTCAAGACCTACCTCTTCCGCTCTGCCCTCCCCGACTCCTCACTCCCCTCACCCAACTCCTGTTGATACCCTCCATTCAGTACAATCTGTTACCTGAGGTCTGTGTACTCATATCCTCATCCCACGGACAGGCCAGCCATCATTCTTGATGTAACCAAGTCAAGCGCATGCACCTGGGACCTCACATCCTTGTGACTGTTACACTCCTTGTCTCTCCCTCTGTTCCCCTTCTTTCGTCTCCCGTCTACCCCCCCACATCTCTCAGATTGTAAGCCCTAGGGCAGGGACCGTGGTACATTGCTGGCACTAGTGGTGGGACCCCGGACCCATTACCGGCTACCGGATTTACCGGTTACCGGTTCTGGGAAAACCGGATTCCCGGATTAAATCCGGTATACCGGTACCGGATTTAATCCATTGGTTTCAATGGGGCGCTGTGTCCCCATTGAAACCAATGAAATATCCCTCCCCC
>QEPC01010771.1:233372-251268 GCA_003113815.1 Sphenodon punctatus
TTCCGCCCGGGGATTGGCGTCCAGACGTTACTTTTCCTTGGTTCCTGGTGGGGGTCTGTTTGACCACGCTTCCCGGGATATTCCCCCGGCTAGCCCGGGAAGCGTGGTTGAAATTGACCCCATGTGGGTATTGAGCGTGATGAACATCTGGCGCGCGCCGAACAGACGTTCACAGCCCTTTGGCCCCGCCGCGGGGTTGAGCGTGGTTCACTGTGGTTGAACGTGATCTCGTAACGTCTGAAAATACCCTTAGATTCAACTATCTAATAAAAAATAGTTATAAGCTTTTCTGTTTCCCAGTAAAAAAATTGCCTGGCACAAAGGGGCGGAAGTACCCATCCAGTGGCTCAGGGTCCCCTTTTACAAATAAAGCGTGTGCAAAGTGTGTCAGCATTTCAACCCGCAGCCTTCTCCCAAAGGCTGCTAATTAGCACAGAAGGCAGGCTTCATTTCTCTTGCCAGGGTAGATGAAAATGATTTTGGAAAGCAGCCCAGACAGAGGAATTTGTCATTAGGTTTAGAACAGTTGCTGCTCTAAGAACTAAGGGTTCAGCTTATGCAAATCATTTCACCAAACACGGGTTCTGTGTTCTTTGTATTATTTTGTTAAAAAAGACATTTTTAACTAGTGACAAGGACTCGCTTGCAAGATCTTGTCTGAAATTAAAAAGAAGTTGTTTCTTTCCTACTAGCCGCTGGTCTAAAGCACATAGGTAACTGAAAGCAGGGACAGAGGCAAATATTCATGGAGGGCAGAATTGGAAATAGCCTATTTCACTATCTCTCCCATCTTCCTTGGTCCATGGCAGAT
Organism: Sphenodon punctatus; assembly: GCA_003113815.1. NCBI lineage: Eukaryota > Metazoa > Chordata > Lepidosauria > Sphenodontia > Sphenodontidae > Sphenodon > Sphenodon punctatus. Next base: position 234,184 of record QEPC01010771.1, read on the forward strand.
GCAAGAGATTGATGTTTCCTGCAGGACATTTCTTAAAGCAATGGTTCCACAAATTTTGCCTGGGTGATCCTATTGGAGACTTAAATATAATCCTGTGACCTCAGACAGCAACAGACGTGCGAAGTATAGCAAATATCATTATGATCTATGATCCCATCCACAATAGGATGGGGTGCCAACTAGAGCTGAAACAAGTATCCATCAGTATCCAGTATCTGGATGAATACTGCAGTATCTGCCAATATCTGGTAACCAGACGGATACCAAACGCCATTCCATTAGTGCCGACAGCTAAACCGGTTAACTGGATAACCAATTTACTACAATATGGGACATTACCATTTACCAGGTTACTGTTTGCTGCCTATAATTTTTTTTAAAATGTATTATTATTTACTCCCTCTGGACCTCGTTTTAGAGAGGTAATAGAAACATTTGGTTATGCGGTAATAAAGTAATGTGGTAAATGGTAATGTAGTTGTCAGTCTCTGGCACCAACCCCGCTTGACGGGAACAGCAAGACCCGCGACACCACGGGACGCCACACGGACAGCAACCACGCCCACAGCCACACCGCCTATGATGACAACACTTGGGGACGCCGCAGAACCCTCAGATCCGCTCCCGGCAGCCCCAAGCCAGGAAACGCCGTCTACTGCCCCGGGCCCGCCCCTGGCCACGCCCCCACTTCTGTTACACCACTCGGAGCACCTTCGGGCGCGTACAGGAGTGGGGCATGGAACTTAAAGGCCAGCGCCGCTGTCAGAGCGGCGCTGGTGATTTCAGAGAAACCGGCCCCCTTGCGCTTGTGCTCGTGATTCTTGTGGATTTGGTGCTTGCTACAAACTCCCTTTGAATGTGTGGACCTTCCTCCCACAACCTTACCTTGGCTGACATGTGAGTGACTGGAAGAGTGAATGGAGCATGACAGTGAGCATGGGTGGTTCCTCCCTTTTCCTCCCCTCCAGGGCCCCCTCCCTTGGGACAGCACGAGAGTGGGTGTATTCCCCTTCCCTTCCTCCCAGTCAGAGGTGGGTTCCTCTCCTCACTACGTTCCTCCTCACGGCCCTCCCTCGGCCCCTCATTCCTCCCCTGAGCGTGCGTGATAAGGTGTGGGGGGGTACCTTGTGGCCTCTCTGGGTGAGGGCACCCTATGATGATAGTGGCCTGTTCTCTTTAATTAGAGGTAATGGCCAACCTACTATCCTGACGGGCATTGTCGTCCCCCATTTCCCTCGTGACCCAGGAGAGCCTTTCATGAATTGGTACTGCGTATCTGAGAGAGTGAGAGCAACCTCCCCAATACCCCCCTCCCAGTGACAGTAGTAAACAGTAATGTGGTAATATACAGCAATCTGGTTTGGTGGCTAACCTCCATGGTAACTGCTTAGTTACCAAATAATCACCAAACTAATCGGAATATTGGATATTCACCATGGATAATTTTTTTGCTATCTGTTTCAGCACTAATCCAAACCAACCCACAGTTTGGAGACTTCTGACTTAGTACTGTGTCTAGTCTAACATTTAAATTGCTGATGTGATAGAACTTTCCCCAGTTCACTTGGGAGATGATTACACAGCTTAGTGCATTTCACTGCTGGGAAGATTTTTCTGATGTCCAGCTATCCCTTTTTTGGGGGCATAAGTTAACTTATTTTAAATTAAGTGGCACTTTTGCTGCCTATTGTCGCACAGACCATATCAAGCCAACCCAAGACATACTTTGTTCTATGTATTAACCCAGAGAAGTATGTATTAATCCAGAGAAACTCTCTGGGTTTCACTGGGTCATCCAGAGGTACCCGTGACTAGCCTAGAGATACTGGGGCTTCCAGGGGCAGAAAGGAAGCAGGCAGGCCAAAGGGACTTTTCCGTCCCTTCTGACGTGGCCCCGCCCCTATGGAATGCTGTGATGTCACAACACTGCAAAGGTGGGGTTATGTCAGAACCAGGGCAGGATAGTCCCTTTGTCCCACTCACTTTCCAAAGTGGCCCCACCCCCTGTGGAGCATTGTGACATCACAATGCTTCATAAGGGACAAGGTTATATCAGGGGCGTGACAGCCCCTTTGCACCACCCCTTCTATGTGGTCCTGTCCCTTCATTGTTGCCTCCCAGAAAGAGGTGGCAACTCAAATTAAAAATCATCAGTCATGCAAAGAATCATACCTTGTGACAAGGTAGGATTTTGTACAATGAACAAATTGTACAAAAATAATTGAATGATCTGCCCTAGAATCAGCTTGCTACTGTGACTGTAACCCACTGAATTCAGCGGCAAAGCTCCCAGTAACTCTAATGGGTGAGAATTGAACCCTGTGAATTTCTCAATGTTATTTTAATTACCATGAAATGTGGATACTCTTCCAATATCCATCCAGGCTAAATTCTCACAATCACAGAATGACCCTCCATGTTTTGCTATCGGACTTTTGCTTATGTACCTTGCTGATCTGAGAATGTAATTACCTGACTCCTGGGAGAAATTAAATTTTAGCAAGTGAAGAGATGAGAAACTTTATTGAAACTTGCACTTCTCCCGCATAGATTTAGTGAAATAAAAAAACCACATGGAGGCAGCAGTGGGTCAGAAATGTGAAAGGGGCCTCTCTGCTTTATAATGATGACTGGCTCTTAGAGTGTTCGTTTTTAACTCTTTGGAATCTAAGCTTCAGTATTCAAGAGTACTATTTTCCCTGACTTTTTTTTTATTAAGTCTATTTTCAAACAAAAACAATAAAGACCCACAAATCTGGACACGTCCAACTCCTGGAGCCCATTAGTGAGACATAGTAAGGGAGGAATTGCATAACGTCAGGGCTTGCACGCATGCTGTGCTGAGCTGCGGTGGCTGTTCAGCATGAACAACTGATCAGTGGTAACTGACAATCAGATATTTGCCAAGAGCTTTTATCAGCCGCAGGCCATATCTAGCTCACAGGCCGGAAGTCTCCTCCACCCCTGCCCCCAGTGCTAGGTTAGCACGGCCACAAAAATTAAGGCGGCAACTGCCCTCTGCACCTTGAACTAAGGGTGAGGAAATATCTCTTCCCTGTTTCTAGATGCTTCTAGGAACATACCACAACCACAGCGACATTCAGTAGCCAGGACCGCCACCTCTAAGAAGACTGAAATATATGGACAGGCCAGTGAAGCCCCCTTCAGGTGCCTGCGAGGGCACAAGGCCACTAGGGCCCCTGCATTTTATCTTTGCCCTGGGTACCGCACATTCTAAGGCTGATCCTGTATGGCCCCTCCACATTCATGTGAAATATGGTCTGCCAATACAACATATGAATGGGTGGCATCCCTATTAATAACATGTTAGCCAGCTGTGTTCAACCCTAACATCCTTTAAAAATGATTTGTGCCTATACTACCTGCAGCTTATAATTAGTGTTGAAACAAATATCTGCAATGAATATTGTATTCATGGCTTTGCCCGCTTCTAATCAGATCCAATGAAGCAAACACAAACCGTTAGTTGGTTCCCCCTTCATCTACCAAAATGAATATCTGCTTGGGTTATTTTGTGTTGGTTATTTTACCCATTTCAGTATTTCATTTCCATAATTTTGGTTCTTCAGTTTTGTATGTCGGTAGTGTTATTCGCTTATTTGGGACTAAATATTTAGCACTGAAGCGATGAAATACCATAATTGAATAACCAAAATGACCAAAATAACCTATTCAAAATAGATATCTGTTTCAGTGGTGAACGCAATAGGGATATTTGGAGTGGAATCTGAAAATGCAAATTATACAGTGGAGTCTGCTTAAGTCAAATTTCCATAATTTGAATTTCTGGATAATTTAAATCCAGTCTGTATTGATTCTTGATCTGGACAAGCTGAATTCTGAACCCAGAAATTCAGATTATGGAAGTTCTACTTTAGTAGATCCCACCATTCACAAGTATCAAAATGCCTACTAGTTTCACCTGTAATAACAAAGTTTTCAATGACCACTCATTTCCCCAAATCTCGACAACTATGGAGAAATACATGGACCAGAAAAGTTCTGCAGGGCAAGACGTAAGTGCTGCAATAACACGAAAGAGAGGAAGAAGGATTTCTTAGTGCTCGCTCTCACAACACTCTTTTGGAGGGGAAGTGCCAGTGGCACAAACCCACATTCTGATCATTCTGTGAAATCCTTACCACTTCCTGAGCTGCTTGATAGTCACTTGCTCTCCGTCACCCAATGCAAAAGGTTTGCTTGCAAGGATTGACGCAATCACGTAGCATTGGTGTTGTGTGATTTGATTATTCTGCAGCAAGCTTCAATCCCCAATACATCGTTTCTTACCTCCAAATGACCATAGAATCCTACCTCCTCCAAGTGGCCAGAGAGCCCTGAATAGTGAGTGACTCCCTCCTCCACTTTATGATTCATGCCTCTTCTGGAACATTGCATTCAGGAGTATCTGAAGGGCACTCCTCCATGTCCTTTGCATTGTGGGAAAAATTACCGATAAGGAAGGAGGGGAAGGGGACAGTAAAATGCAGGGGAATTGGGCATCTTGTGAATGCATGGCTATTGGCCAAGGCAAACACAGATTAAGGAACATGTGGTGAGTTTGTAAGGGGGAAGGATGTTGAATTAGGCTCAGCTGTGACTGTGGTGTAATATTTTAGTTTCTCTACTTCTACTTGTCTCTTCTACCAGCATGAGCACAACTTTCTTCCTTCCTGAATCTTAGGTGACCAGAGAGCCAGCTTCCTCTTCTGGCGGCATGTGAATATACACTGAATTTGCTCCCCCCCACCCCAGCTATTTCAGCTGAGTGGCACAGCGGGAGGAAGCGTAGGCACCAACTGTAGCAAAGGGCTCTGAAAGAAAAACAACAGCCAGCAAGCAACTGCTACCTTTGGCAGAGGAAATGAGCTGGTCAGAGAATCAGCTGAATGTTCAGCAGGAGGTTTTGAAGCTGCAAGAAAGCATTTGTGGGAATGACGTGTCTTTTTTTCATGCCAGCGGCTCTAAAGTTTTATCTGCAGCAATTCTGTAGTTTCGACTGACAGGCATTATGGTAAAAACTAAGCAGCATAGTGGTCTTGAGGAGGATATCCCGTTTTTAAAAACCAGCTCAGTCTAACCTTGTAGAGCTAGTTTTAAAAAAAGCAGGCTCTTAAAGGGATATCATCCTAGGGGTGGGACATAGGGCCTTGTTTTGGTTTCATTTCCCCCCCCTGTTTTTTGGATCCCTGTTTTTTGGTTCTTTCTGTTTTGGGATTCAGATTACCGTTCTGTTTCTTTTCCCATTGACTTCAATGGGAAGGGAAACCGTACTGAAGAACTAAAACAGGCGTGTGGGACAGAAAAGTTCTTGTGCCTAACCCCCACCACTCCCATCCCCTGGGGGGGGGGGTCCAACCTCCCCATCCCCCAGGGCCCACTACCATTCTGAGAGGGTGGGGGGTGGAGATCGACATCCTCGCCTGTCTTTACTCCCACCCCCCGGGGCCCTGCCTGCTGGCATGTACTTACCCATCTGGGCCTCGGAAGATGGGGGTGAGGAACCGCTGCCAGCTGAGTCTCCTCTGCTGCCAGGCAGCCGAGTGGGCTGCCTCTACTGCCAGGAGGCCCAGCTGGGCTGCCTCCGCTGTTGAGAGGCCGCGTAGAAGCCAGCGTGGCTATAGGAGGCCTGTCGGCCCCAGCAGACCTTCCCAGTGCATGCTGGCAGAGCTCCCTGCTCTGGCAGCTCACGTGTGCAAATTTTGTGGGCCATTTTGTGCATGTACAGCCCTTTTCCAAAATGGTGCCATATTGGAAAAGGGCAGCCTTTCTGCCATGCGAGAAATGGCTCTACACATGAGCAGAAAGGCTGCCCTTTTTGAAAATGGCACCAACGTTGCTGGCACCATTTGGGAAAAAGGTTGGGCATGTGCAAAATGGCCCCAGTGACCATTCTGCACATGCGTGCTGCCAGAGTAGGGAGCTCCGAGAATGCACCCAGTGGGACCTGGCAGGCCTCCTGCAGCCATTTCCACAGCCTAGTCCGGTCTCCCAGCAGTGGAGGTGACCCAGGGTGGCCCGGCCTCATGGCAGTGGAAGCAACCCCATCCAGTTGCCCGGCAGCAGAGACCCGGCCAGCAGCGGAGGTGGCAGCTCCTCCCCACCCCAATCCTCCAAGGCCCCGAATAGTAAGTACATGCCAGCCAGCAGGACCCTGGGGGGTACAGGATGGAGGTAAATATGGGCCCCGAGGGGTGGGGATGCGGATCCCCACCCCCACCTTCTGAGGCCAGGAGTGGGACCCAGGGAATGTCAATGGGGGAAGTTTTACCCCAGTTTCCCTTCCCACTGAAGTCAATGGGAAGATTTCCCCAGGGACTTCAATGAGAAGATACAGAACAGAAAATCGTGAACCATAATGACATGACTTTTGTACCCGTCGGTTTTAAACCGAAACAGCCAATTTCGGACTCTTTCAGTTAAAACCAAAACTGAAAATCCCACCCCTACTCATGATTACTATGCTGCTTAGGTTTTAGTATAATGCCTGTCAATCAAAGCCAGAGAATTGCTGCAGATAAATCTTTAGACCTGCTGGCATGAAACACAGACACGTAATTCCTAGAAATTAAGTTGTTATATTTACCCTGCAAGGGGCAGTCTCCACCAGACACCAAGAGAGACAGACTCTAGAGAGAGAGCCTTGGTAAATCCTCAAATAGACATTTATCTCCCTCCAGCTCTCTGACTTAAAATACCTGCTCAAGCACCAAGCCAAAGATATAAAATTTGGGATATAAAGGGGACACAAATTCCCTCTGTGCCAGAAAGCCCAGAAAGGCATTGATGTTGCCTGGGAAATACCAGCTGGCCCAGTAGGCAGCAACATAGGCCTTTTTTACACGGACGGCGCAGCAGCACCGATGGGTGGAGATGGGTGTGAATGGGTGGGTGAGCACACCCAGCGAACACCCGGCGGCACCAAGCAGGGAGACATTTACACGGACAGCGCCGCAGGGGGTTGTGGGAAGGAAAGGGGAGGGGCCGGCAACCACCCAGCGGCCAAACACCCATCCCGGGAAGCACCCAGCAAACACCCGTGCAAGTACATGGACAGCCGGGACCGGCAGGGAAGCCCCGCCTGGCACAGCAACAGCACAACATGACCAACCGAGGGCAAATGAAGCGGTCCCACCCCTGAGCCACCAGGACCTGCACGGGTGGGAGGGAGATGGGATGACAGCTGCTACAAAGGAGCCGGCTCCACACAGCCCCGGCACAGAGCCTGGACAGCCCAGCGCCAGTCCCCACCCCCTCCACAGCAGAGCGCCCCACACACAGCAGGCAACAGAAGCACACAGGGACAGGCACACGGCCCATGGAGGACCGAGGGGAAGGCACCCACACAACACAGGCAACCCCCCAACACCCCCCAAAGGTACCCGAACAAGGGGAGAGGTGAAAGCAAAGCACAACACGGACACACAAAGAAGGAACACAAATGCCTTTAATGAAAGGGGGAACCAGCAACAGGAGGCAAAAACAACAGGCCAAGGAGGAGGACGGAGCAACAGAAAGGGGGGGCAGTGCCAGCACAGCAGGTCCGGGACAACACCCGGTCAATAGGGCCAGTGACCCCGTGCCCGGTGCCAGCACTCTGCCTGCACGCGGTCCAGCCAGTGCAGCTGCTCCAGGACGTGCAGGAGGAGCTCCAACAACTCCCCCTGCTCCCGGGTCTGCTCTGTGATCATGGCTTGCACTCAATGGGACAGAGGGAGAGGAGACAGCTATCAGAGCTGGCCCCGGGCAGCAAGGAACAGAACCCCCCATGGAGGGACACAGGCACAGGGCCCAGCAAACAGGAAGCACACTCACGGATGACATCAAACAACCCAGCCACCACAGCAGCAAGAAAAGCAAGCCAGAACAGACCATCACAGAACAGCAATTTATTCGTGCCAGGGGAACAGGGTCCCCCAAGCACAGAGAGGCAGAACTGGGGAGTGCAGGTGGACCCACCACCAGGCAAGAGAAGCACAACAGGAGGGCACAGGAGCACCCGCGGATAGTGGGCGAGGGCACCAAGGCAGCCGCAGTGGGAAGGAGCAGCGGTCACCCAGAGGGGACGATGGGGTCCAGGGAACCAGGTGGCAGCCAGCAGTGATGCAGACAGCAGCGCACAGCCCAATCGGAGGCATCGGGGGGTGGGGAGGCAATGCCCCATCCAGGGCACCGGGGTGGCTGCGAGCAGGTGGTGGCAAGGGACGGTCTGGTGAGCGCTCCCAGGGCGGCGAACCCTACGCTAGACCCTCCCATGAGAACAGACCCCTACAGAAGCCTCGGGAGTGCATATGAGCATCCACCAGGAAGCAGGGAAGGAGCTAATCCGCTCCGGCGGCCACAGCCCGCATAGCTGGAAGGTCCCTCACTGATCGAAGAGTGGCAAGCTTCTCAGAGGAGGGGTCCCTGGTCTGGAGTGGGCACCAACCTTTGGGGACAGCAAGCCAAGGTCCCACGGGAGGGCCCCCACGTTCGAGGGTGTGCACGGGATGCCGCGGGCATGCAGGAGGCTGCCGGTGTACAGGGCAGCAACAGGGGGACCCCTGGATAGCAAGGCGAGGCCGAACCCGGGTCGCTCCATCAGCAGGCGAGCCACCGTTAACTCCGCAGTGGTCCATGGCATGAAAACGGCAGCCGGGTGCCCCCAAGGAGGCTGGCACAGGGGGGTGAAGCTGAGCTCGAGGGAACGGCCCTGGCATGCTGGGGCACCGACCTGGTGACCCATCATCCACATGTACCGTGACAGGAGCCGAAAGCCATCCTCCACTGACAGGGGGTCACCCACCAACAGCTGAACATCAGGGCTCAGCCAGAGGACCACCAACAGCATGTCCACACAGGGCAACCACCCTTCCCCTACATCCCCGGCTGAGGGCCCCGCAGAACGATCGGCCATGGCAGGAATGGGGCCCGTTCCGGTTAAGCAACAGACAGGAGATGGAGGGCTGCAGTGACTGGGATGAGCACGTAACAAGTGGCTACCCTCACTCACAGGTGGCCTTTCATGCCAGAGATAGCCCGGCCCGCTGGGGCCGGGGTGCCGCAACCCACACACAGGACAGAAGGGATGCAGCACAGGTGCCAAGAGATGAGGGAGGCCACAGCCGGGCACTGTGCCAGGACAAGGAACCGAGCCAGGCATTGTATCCACATGAAAGGGCGGACCATGGCAGGGGGGACTGTAGTGACTGGGAGTGGGGAGCTGCAGAACCATGCTGCCGGCGGATGTGTACCCACAGCCCAGGGACATGCTGCTGCAACTCCTGGGTGCAGCCCTCCTGCTGCTGCGCATGCTGCTACAGCAGATAGCCCTGCTCCACCTGCCAGATCAAGGTTCCGTCCTCCTGGGGGCACGGCGGCGGAGGGCAGCAAACCTCAGGAGGGCAGTGATCGTGCAGTGGGCGAGGCGGGCAGCTGTCTGATGCCGTGTTCTGTTGGGCTCCGTGGTGTCCCAGCAAGGCCAGCTCATCCTGGCCCGATGAACCTGCAACATGTACAACTGCCGTGTGACCCTACCAACCCCGCGACAGCACAGGTTGTGCTCCTGCACCAACAACTGGTGGGAGAACATGTTGGCCACCTGGATGGATGAGGAATGGTCAGACCACTTCCGGATGCCCCGCTCCCTCCTGATCCGCTTGGGGGAGCTACTCAACCCCCACCTCAGGAGGCGGGAGACAAACATGTGCTTCCCGCTGCCACCAGGGATGCATGTGGCCATGGCGGTGTGGTGGCTGGCCACCCCCGATTCCTGTAGGAGCGTGGGGGAGCAGTTCAGGGTGGGCACCGCCACCGTGAACAGGGCCCTCCATGATGTGTGCGACCTGCTCGTGGAGTTCCTCTTGGAGCGGGTCATCCAGCTCCCTGACCCCGAGGAGGTGATGCGTGGGTTCGAGGAACTGGGGTTCCTTCATTGCATTGGGTCCATTGACAGCACCCACATCCCCATCATACGCCCACCTCATGCAAAGATATACTACATGAACCGAAAACAGGCCTTCTCCATCAATCTGCAGGCCGTAGTGGGTCATAGGAGCCTGTTTATAGATGTGTATACAGGCCAGTTGGGGTGGAGCCACAACGCGCATATCCTGCGTGCCTCCCCCTTCTATGCACGCATGTTTGACGGGAAGATCGCCCCCAACCTGTACCACATGATAGAGGGGGTTCCCATGGCCCCTGTTGTGATAGGGGACCCTGCCTACCCACTTAGCCCATGGCTCATGCGGGCCTATTCAGTGGCGCGCAACCCAGACCACTGCCTGTTCAATGAGCACCTGTCGTCCACACGCAGCATGGTGGAGTGGGCCTTTGGGCTCCTTAAGACACGCTGGTGCCTCCTGATGAACAGGAGCCAATTCGACATGGACCACACTCCCATCCTTGTCCTCGCAGAGTGCATCCTGCACAATGTGCGAGACAGGGGGCACTGCCCTGGACAACCCACCATCGGTGCACAGGGCTGGCCCCGTGCCCCTGTACCAACATGCCCAGGGAGGGGCATTCCAGCGCATCTCAGAAGAGAACAGGGATGCTATCTGCTGCCGCATCGTTGCCTAGGAAGCCAAACACCGGGCAGTGCCCGACCCACACCCATGTCCATAGTCCCGTGAATCCCTTCAATAAAGCTGGGTACTACTCTTTACCTGCAACCATGCCTCTGTTCCATGTGTGGACTAGGGGGTTCCGGGAATGGGTTCCGTGGGTTGCCTGGGTGTGTGCCCCCTCCCCTTGCTGTCGTCCGAAGGGTGCTCCAGCCACGCAATGTCCTGCCTGCCACCACTTGCCTGTGCATGGTCTGTGTACACCTGTTCCAGCCACCTCAACTTCCCGAGGCCTCACTGGGCTGGCCCCCAGCCCCGTTGGCTGGGCAGGCACTGTACAGTGCCCCCACCCTGCCGGGGACCCCCTGCAAGCCGCACACACACACCCCGGCCACATGTCCCAGTACAGAGGAAGCGACAGCAAGGTATAGGTACAACATATTTATTGGAGGGGGAACTGTACAATGGAAGGGGGGTTAACGTCTGGGGTGCCCTCTCCCCCTCTTGGCCACACCACCGGGGATCACAGGCCGGTGAGTCCAAGCTGCAGGCGACAGCAGCAATCGCTGGCCAGAGGGCCCGGCCTCCTTGTCATCCACTGACCACTCCACACCGGCCTTCGCTGATGGTTCCTGCGGGGAGAAACAGGAATGGGCTAAGTGATCCTCATGTGCACCTATCCCTTTCTCATGTCGGGGCCTGGGCCACTGGGTGCCCCGTAGTCATCCAGGGAGCCCCCCACTCCCCACATGAGTATAACACGTGCCGTAGGGCGATCCCTGTTGAAGCGAGCCCCTGTACGGACCCTTCCATGGTATTATGGACCATACACGTTCCACTATAACTTCACAGAGCTGGTACACTTGCCTCAGGTAATGGTCGTTGCTCCACATCTCATGTGGTGTGTGTGCTCAGTGTGGGTTCTATACTCATACTGTGTTCCCTACCGGGGTCTTGCCTTGTGCAGTTTCCCTGCCTCCCAGTGTGGCCCCCCCTGGTGTTGCGCCCCCTGCCCCCAGGGGCCTGGGGTGCTGTGGCCTTACTGGAGGGGGTCTTACCGGAGGGGGCAGCCACCATGGGCGGTTGGTTGTCCTGGGGTGCATGGTCCTGGGGTGGGGGTGTCTCTTCCCGGTGGAGGGGTTGGGGTGGCAGCAGGAGCGGGACCACGGGGGTGCAGGCTGGAAGGGCGACCCCACAAGTGGGTCCTGTTGCCCTATGTGGGGGAGGGGGACCCCGTGGACCAGGCCCGGGTAGGGTTGCTGCTGGGGGAACCACAGGTGGCCAAGGTGCAGGGGGGGGCAGCGGCACCAGTGAGAAGCCACCATGGTGTTGGTCAGCCGCTGACCCTCCTTCCACGGCATGGTGGGGCCTGTCGCGCTGGGGGTCACGCCGCAGGGCCTCCATGGCCTCCCCATGAGGTCCATGAGCCATGCGGCTTGACCCTCCAGCCCGTCACAGGCACGCCGCTGCTCATGTTGGAGGGAGGCAGCCTGGTGCCTGTCCTAGAGGTGCTCAGGGTGGGACCAGGCCATCATGGCAGCCAGGATCTCCCGGTCCCTTTCTCCCTCCCCTCTGATGAGCTCCCTGGTGAGCGCGAGCTCCCAGGAGTGCACCACGGCTAACCGTTGTGATTCCTCCAGCAGCTCCCTGCTGAGGTCCTCCCTCTGGCACCGGTTCCTGGCCCGCATCTCCCAGTTTCACTCCATGCTGCCAGCAGCTGCACCCCTTGCGTGAGCGGGCACCTGGTCTGTGAACAGGAGGTTGGACAGAACGTTAGTGCTTCCAGCCTGTGTGCCCCGCTGCCCGCTACTGCATGACCTGGGGAGCCTGGTGGGTTGGCCCCCATAGTGTGACAGCTCCCCTCAGCCCTCCCCTGTGGGGTCCCCCTGCGCCACCCTCTCATGGGTGGGGCCCGTGACAGTCAGGTGTGCCGTGGGGGCCACTGTGGGCCCAACAGCCTCTCCCATCTGCCCCCTACACCCCCACTCCTGTTGGGCATGACTGGTTGTGGTTGAACGCCCCTTGGTGCCCCCCCATACCTCCATCCCCCTCCACACCTGACCCCCCTGTGGCCCCTTGGGCAGTGTGTCCTGCCGTGGAGGGTCACCCACCTGGTGGTGGTGGGAGCTGCCGGGCCTGCCACATCCTCCTCCTCCACGACCTCCACTACGTGCACCTCCAGGCTGCCTTGTGCTACAATGGGAAGGGGGGCCGTTAGTATTTGCCGGCCCCCGGCCTTGGCCGCTGTGCCTCCGTCCAGGCCGTTCCCCACTCTCGGCCCCACTGGGGCGATCATACCTGGATCCTGTTCCTCCACTTCCTGGGGGCCATTCCAGGTCTCTGCATGCTCTGCACGCGCCCCCCGGTAGGCCTGTGGGTGTTGGGGGCGTGCGCTAAGCGTGGTGGTCTGGTGCTTGGATTCCTGGGGCGCCTCCTCCACCTGTGGGATGGGGCTGTCCTCTCCCGCTTCCTGGCTGGCCTCGCCAGGGGCACTTCCCCCCCCCTGCTCTGTGGGGTCTGTCTGGAGGGGTTGCGTGGTGGCCCTGTGTCTGCCCTGGCGAAGGCGCTGCCATGTGTGCGGGAGGCCACAATGTCCCTGTCCATGCAGAGGAACTTGTCCAGCTCCTCCTAGATCTCGGATGTGTGCATGGCCCGGCCGGACTTGAGATTGTTGTCCTTGATATGTTTATATCTGAACCTCAAGTCCTTTGCCTGCTGTGTGCACTGGGTGGCATCCCTATTGTACCCCTGCCACTGCATCTCCTGGGCGATGGCTTCATAGACCTGCCTGGTCTTGTAGCTGTGCACCAGGTCATGCTGGACCCTTTTGGACCCCCCCCCCCACGCGTATAAAGTCCCTGATCTCCTGCCTTGACCAGGGCTCCCCCTTTTGGGACCCGCGCGTGGGGGGCCGACTGGCTTGGTGGCATGGGGCCCACCCTGTGGATGTGGTAGCCGTGGTGATGGTCGTGTCCTGTTGGGCGTAGTTCATTAGGGTTTACTCTGGGTCCTGCTGTCCCCCTCTGTGCCCCCGAGGGGCCTGACCTCTCCTGTCCCCCCTGGTGTGCCCTTCTGCTCACCTGGCTGTCTGGGGGGCTCTCCTCGGCCATCGTCCTGGTGGTGCAGTGCTCCGTTGTCTGGGGGCTGTCCTGCAGGGATGGGGGACCGAGTTATGCGGCTGCTGCCTGTCCTGTGTTCCCTGGCCCAGGGTGCCGGGCCTGGGGTGCGGCCCTTCCATCCCTGTGGGTGGGGGGAGGTGGTTCCCTCATGCTCACCTCACTCTCGCTGCTGCTCCTCGGGCCATGCCCCTGAGATGGGCTGGGCTGGGAGTCCTTGACCTGGGGGGGGGGGGCAGTGCAGCACCTCTGCCCTGTGCCGGGACACGTGCGCTGTGTTACAACTTGGCGTGTTCCCCCCCCCGCCAGGGCACCCCCCCTTATGCCTCCCGTCCCGGGCATGAACCCCCCTTGTACCTCCCGTCCGGGCTCCCCGTACCGGCGGTCCTGGCCCCCCCCCTTGTGCCTTCTGCCTGGGGCGCCCCCTCCCCTGCACCACCTTGCTGGGGCTCTCCCCCCCAGGCACTCCTGGGTCCCCGTGCTCACCTGTCTCCTTCCCGCACGTAGGGCGTCGTCGGCTCCGTTGGCCTTCTCATTGACCTTCCTGGTTGCCATCGTGGGAGCCTGCACACGTGTGCCGTGGTTCCGCCCTCCTTTATGGGCTCTCAGCCGGACATCCAGCATCCCCTCCCCCCCCATGGGCATGTCTGCGTGGCGGCACGTGCGTGCCCCGTGGCACCGGCGCAGTGGGGCTCCGCCGGTCTGGTTCGCATGGGTGTGGGTGTTTTCGCTTTTACATGGACACTCAGGTGTTGAACACCCATCTCCACCCACGGAGGGTGTCGGCTCCCTCGCGGCTGCTCCGCGAGTGTTGGCGGGTGGGTCGGGCACATGCCCCCACCCACTCGTGGACATTTACACGGACGCTCTCCAATCCATCCGATGGGTGTTTCCAGGTGTTCGTGGGTGGGTGGCGTCCGTGTAAAAGTGGCCATAGTTAAGTCACAAGAACATGAGTAGTACCATACTGGGTTAGACCAATGGTCCATCGAGTCCAGCACCAGTCTCTGACAGTGGCCAATCTCGGTCAATTGAAAGAAGTACCCAACAGGTCACAAATGGGGCAATTCATTCCCAGTTGTTCACTCCTAGCTCTCAACAGTAAGAGGTTACATTCCCCAAACCTACCTGACTAATAGCTGCTAATGGATCTACCCTCTTGTCCAACCCTTTCTTAAACCCAGCTATACTACTGCCGTTGACCACATTGTCTGGGAACAACCTCCACAATTTAATTGTGTGTTGAGTGGGGAAAAATACTTTATTTTATTTGTTTTAAATCTGCTACCCATTAATTTCATGGAGTGTCCCCTAGTCCTAGTACTATTTGAGAGGGTAAATAACGTTCCCTATTATCTTGTTCGACACCACTTACGATTTTATAAACTTTTATCATATCCCCTCAGTCATTTTTTCTCCAAGCTGATGAGCCCCAGTCTATCCAGTCTCTCTTCATACGGGAGACGTTCCATATCCCTTATCATTTTTGTTACGCTTCTTTGTACCTTTTCTATTTCTATTATATCTTTTTTGAGATAGGGTGACCAGAACTGCACACAATATTCAGGGTATGGTCACACCATCAATTTACATAGTGGCATGATATTTTCAGTTTTATTCTCTATTCTTTTACAAATAACTCCTAACATTCTGTTTGCTCCTTTGATGGCTGCCGCACACTATGCTGAGGATTTCAGTGTATTGTCCCCAATGACTTCAGGGTCCTTTTCCTGAGTGGTTGCTCCTAATTTAGAACCCAGCATCATGTGCATATAGCTTGGATAGTTTTTCCCTATGTGCATCACTTTGCACTTGTCCACGTTAAATTTCATCTGCCATTTAGATGCCTAGTCACCCAGTCTCGCAAGATCCTCCTGCAAATCTACTCAGTTTGCTCATGTTTCAACTACCTGTCCTTGAATAACTTGGTGTCATCTGCAAATCTGATCGCCTCACTCTTTACTCCCCTTTCCAGATCGTTAATGAATAGATTAAACAACACCAGTTCCAGTACAGATCCCTGGGGAATCCACTATTTACTTCTTTCCGTTGTGAAAACTGACCATTTTTTCCTACTCTTTAGGTGAAAAAAGACATGACACTAACTCCACTTGAACACCTTTTTAACATTTCTTATGCATGTTGCAGAGCTGTATTGGTGCCCTATGCAGCCCTGCAACATGCATAAGAAATGTTAAAGTGGTGTTAAAGTGGAGTTAGCATCATGTCTGTTTGCACCCTTTGCTTCCTATCCTTTAACCAATTACCAGTCTGCAATAGGACACTACCTCCTATCCCATGACTTCTTTATTTCCTCCAGAGTCTCTCATGAGGGACTTTATCAAATGCAAATCCAGATACACTATGTTGATCAGCGACCGGCTCCCCCAATCCACATATTCACACCCTCAAAAAATTCCACTAGGTTAGTGAGGCACAACTTCCCTTTGCTAAATCCATGTTGACTCTTCCCCATTAAGCTATGTTTTATCAATATGCCCCGTATTCTGTTTTTAATAATAATTTCTCCACCTTTTGTTCCTGGCACAGATGTCAGGCTCACCATACTATAGTTTCCAGGATAGCCTTGAAGCCCTTTTAAATATCAATGTTACATTCACTACCCTCCAGTCCTCAGGAACAGTGGCAGATTTTAATGATAGGCTACAAATTACCAGTAGTAGGTTTGCAATTTCATATTTGAGTTCCTTCAGAACTCTGGGGTGTATGCCATCTGGTCCCGGTGATTTGTAACTATTTAGGTTTTCTAGAATCTCTTCCAGAGTCACATTGATCTTTTATTCTCATTGATCTTTGACCGTTCTTCCGATTCATCACCTACAAAGAACAGTTCTGGTGTGGTAGGTAGGTAAGCTTTATTATGTGTGGCCGTTGGCCTTTACATATATAATAAATTTAAACAAATACAATCGCAGTCATTATATCAACCAAACAAATACAGACTGAGATCTCTAAAACAATCAACAAACAATAAACAACAAACAAGTTTCACAGCATACAGACTAGTGGTGGGACCCCGGGCCCATTACCGGTTACCGGATTTACCGGTTACCAGTTCTACGAAAACCGGATTCCCGGATTAAATCTGGTATACCAGTACCGGATTTATTTCATTGGTTTCAATGGGGCGCTGTGTTCCCATTGAAACCAATGAAATAAATTAATTCCCTCCCCCTACCCCTTCCCCTCCCCCTCCCAGGCTGCGCGGGTGGAAGGGGGGACACCCCCCACCCACCCTGCCCAGCCTGGCTTTTTGTTTTAAAAAAGAGTAAGAGTGACCCAGAGGCGAGGCGAGCCCACCCCCCAGCACCAGCGGCCGCGGCGTCCCCGCAGCCGCCGGTAAGTATGACCCGATCCCTGGGGGGGGTGTTTAACACCCCCCC